>JACYXH010000470.1:1070000-1082500 GCA_026745465.1 Lota lota | reverse complement strand
CAGGCAGGCAGGCAGGCAGGCAGGCAGGCAGGCAGGCAGGCAGGCAGACAGGTAGATTATAGACGAGATGGTGGCTTCTGTTAATTAACTGTTTTGACCCGAGGTAAAACGCGAGCACACTGCGCTCACATTCCTCCACGTCCCCCTGCTCCCAGAGTGAGCAGATCACAGAGGAGTTCTTTACGGAGTCGTGGAAGTTCATCTGCACCCCCAGATCTGCCGACTCAGCACTGCGCACTCGGCTCAGCTTAAAGTTATCCGCCTCGCGAGTTCACAGGACGAAGATTAACAAAGTAATGGAAGGAAAAGAAAGAGAAAAGGAAAATCTCACCATCTTTCATAGTCTTGCACGAGTGCATTCCACTCTGGTTTCTTGCTGTGTCCAATTGCAAGAGTTGGATGGATTATCCACACAAAATACTGGACAGCTGGTGGTCCTGAAGTTGCATACTACACGTGTAATATCTTCAACGCTGAAGTCACCCAGTAGTTCGACGTGCTCCGAAGTGAATACCTGTCTGGTCACTGCCGTACCATGAAAATCCATTGCAAAATGGTGCTTTCGAAGGGCTATGTTCACACCATAGTCACTCCAACCCAGACACCAGCAAACACGCTTTCCCCCATGGGACGGGCGCCATGCAATCAGCAGCGGAGGATGGTTTCAAACTCCAAGCCTACTTTCAAGGGTAGGAGGGAATTCAGCCCGTGAAATTCGAGAAGAGTCCTCTCTGAAGTCAACCAACGGTGTTTCTTTTCCAGATGTTTGAAATTACAGAAAAGCCGGGGTCTCAACCTAAACACCAACTATACGATCAGACTAATTGTTGTTTGTATAGGCCTATCTAGTATGCATCGATTGCCTACGACTACAACTTAAACTTGCTCGCTTTTCTTTTCTTCAGATTGCCTGTACGCTTAAAGATTTCTGACGGTACGTCAACCGAAAATAATAATTGACAAACTTGCTGTGCAATACAAAACGTAATCATGCACAGTGACTTTTACTGCAGTGGTGCTATTGGTGCAACTATTCTGATCAGCTCAAATAATATATAATATAAATAGGTAGAGCTATAGATTTCGCCGTTTTTCATTTTTTTTACTAAATAATTATCATCTAATAAATATTTTTCCATTCAATTTTGAATAGTTAGTAAATAACTGCATTAATTGACAAGAAACATATTCGAATCTGGAGTTCTTGGTTACAAGCTGTAATGTTTATTTTTTAAAGATACGCACATGGCGCCATCTTGTGGTGAAATAACGAAACCTGTTGGTTTTTCCCTTTATTTGTTCCCTTTTCACATGTCTATTTTATCAATGGGTTGTGGTAGGCTAGTAAGGGCGCAGTGGTGAGTATCTTCTGGGAATATACTTTATTTATATAATTGTTTAATTTAGCATATAATTCACATATTGTATAGTGTTTTACTTTATGTGCAGAGCAAAGGAAATATTAGCAATAGCAAAGGAAAACAAATGTATATCTTAGGATGTTTATACCCACCTGCATTGTCACCATTTCACATTCATTATATATTGAATGACCCTTTTAATGACAATTGAATTGTCATTGTACCAAAGAGAGGTTGTTCCTAAAATTATTAAGCCAATAACACTCTGGAATTCAAAAGAAAACACAACCCATACAACACGTGTACACAAATAAATGTACACACACACACACACACACACACACACACACACATACACACACACACACACACACACACACACACACACACATCAACCACAACTCCGTGGAGCTGAAATGTAGAATACAATCTGATCTTGATGAGATATCAGAAGTCATCGAACCTTTCTCCTTGTGTCCATCCCCCATTTCAAGTGTTCATTTGAAAGAGCATAATGTCCCCGTTTTTTATGGGTCATATTATTGGCCCTGCCCAGTCATCTTCATTGACAGCTTCATCCATCTCACTTGCTTCCAAGGACTTCCCTGCTGCCTCCACAAAGTCCAATGTGCAATTCAACTGTTGTAGGCCGTAATCATCATGCGATTGGTTGGTTGGTTTGGACTTTCCCACTGTTCATCTGTGAACCACACAGTGCATCCTGGTTTATAGTTCCCCAGCGTTACATGTAGACACAGAGCATGTCATAAACAACAGAAAAACTTAAACCCAATAATTATAGGCATTGTTTTTGGGTCCCTTTTAATATAGGTCTGCTTGTGTGTACTTCTCCATGGCCAGCAATGAACTGTGAAATGAGTATGGTTAACAGAGTTAATATACAGACTGGTTGGTATGGTTTGCTCTTTCGCAATGACGCAGGGTCCTCGGACACATGATACCGTCAACTCCTGAAGAAATGCAGAAGCACCTATGTTATTATTTCAGCTTGTAAAGGCCCAGCCGGCCTTGGTGGTCTTCATTGTTTGAATAATCAAACCACGCTGTTTGGCAGTTCCTACCACGAACGCTGAGATCATCATGTCACCCTACCCACCCATTATGAGGTAGTTTTGACTCCTGTGAATATAGGTTGTACAGGTGTAGCTGGGGTGGAGGTACATACTCAGCTGTAGCAGCTGCTCAAACATAGTTTAGGGTTAAATAAATCCATCCCACCCCTCTCTCTCTCTCTCTCTCTCTCTCTCTCTCTCTCTCTCTCTCTCTCTCTCTCTCTCTCTCTCTCTCTCTCTCTCTCTCTCATTGCAGTCACAGTTTGCGTTCACAGTGGCGTCACACCTTTACTTTTCTCATCACATCCGGTGACACATCGGGCTCTCTGCACGTTGTCGTGTTCCTCTCAACAGAAACGGCGGTGTGTTTAGTATGTGGGTCTGTCCGTGGGAGGTTGGTGTTTCAGGTGTCGTGGTGGTATGACGTGGTAGGATGTTAGACCTTGCAACCGGGGTTCCAGTTTGTGTCGCGTGTGCAGTCTGTCTTTTGTTTAGAAGCTCTCCCAGGTTCGTCTGGCGATGGCGCCTTCATGTGCTCACTGAGTCTGTGCATGCTGGCCAAGTGGTATGTTCATTTTACATGTCAGAGGTTTCCGATGTATTCTTCTGAATGTGTAATCTTTCATTGAGGCCATGTCACATGGCAGTCTGCTTCGATTATTTGGTCTGTTGTCACCAATGCGTCATTCTTTTATTCTCTTACAATCATTCTCTTTCTCTCTGTCTGAAGGTCTCTCTCTCTCTCTCTCTCTCTCTCTCTCTCTCTCTCTGTCTCTCTCAAGCTGCTAGAGAACTAAGCTGCTGCTTCCTGAGTTTCCTTCCTGTATTAGCTCATTCCTCATTTCATTTGCAGGAAATAAATCTTGTTGTTAATATGACATACATCTCGACCGTGTGTGTCATAACTTCATATAATCAATTTTGAATACTTACACACTCATAGATTCACTTTTTCCATTTTACTTTTATTCCCCAGTGAATTTATACTTTTATTTATAGAAATTCTAAGATCAACAAAAACTAGTTTTCAGATCTTGTACTTGATCGATTCCTTGTAAACATGTTTATTGTACACACAAACTGGATCAGCCTTTACCACAAGGGCGCACCAGACAGCCCTGAAACGTTTCATTTAACTTTTGCTTCAGAAACGGCAGCAGAGCTTGTGTGAAGGGGAGGAATAGGAGAGAGAGAGAGAGAGAGAGAGAGAGAGAGAGAGAGACAGAGAGAGAGAGAGAGAGAGAGAGACAGAGAGAGAGAGAGAGAGAGAGAGAGACGTGTGGACGAAACTGTCCAGGCCTCTTCCTCATCTGGCAGCTGACCTTTCTGGCCCTCCTTGCTGGTTTTTCCACCTACTCATTCCTGATCGATAGAACCGCTGTCCCGCCGCACAATAGACAATTTCATCTGAGTCCACTGACCTTTGACCCCGGTAACCTTTGGCTTGACTCCCCAGCCACGCTTCAAAAAAGCCTGTTCAATATGACATTTGAGTTAAATAATGGATGCCTCTCTTTCCCTCTGTAATTAAGTGCTTTAGTGTGTGTGTGTGTGTGTGTGTGTGTGTGTGTGTGTGTTTATATGTTGTGTCGGCATGTGTGCGCTTGTGTGTGCGTGAATGTGCGTGTGTGCTTGCTTGCGTTTGAGTGTGTGCACATGAATGCATGTGCACCTGTGTTTGAGTGTGTGCAAGCACATGCATGCATGTGCATGTGTGTTTGAGTGCATGTGCGTGCCATGCACACACTCAAACATGTGCACATGCATGCATGTGCGTGGACGCACCTGGATTTGCATGTAACGTGCGCGCGCCTCTGTGCAGGCTGACTGGTATCAGTTGCACACCACATTCCGACAACATGTTTGAGTGGGCAGCAGTCACAGCGGAGAGTGTCTCCACGCCGGATCGTGGACATTTCTCTCTGCGATACACACAGTGAGCGCTCTGTCTCCTGCTGGCACCCATCCAGCCTTGACCATTCCTCCACTGTACACTTCGTCTGCATGATGGCAACATACAGTTGCCATACGGTCAACGGAGCTTCGTCTGATCTGCACTCTGGAATTCCTCGGCGGGTCATGGGCTGACACGATGAACGGCTATTTTCCAAATCATTTCTTCTTCATGTGTTCTGACCTAGCAGACAATCCGAGGAAAGGAGTAGGGATTTTGGATAAGATAGTGCCATGTGGTTGTATTTGTATTTCTGCAAACACACTATTAAATGCAGCCTGTATTACAATGGGCAGCACTGTTCCCTTCATAGCTCAAGGGAGCTGGGGTGTGATTCCCCAGTCACGGCGAGTCGGGTTCTGACTTAGTTGGGATTTTGGAATAGTGTTCTCCATGTTTTTAAGGTGGGTCACCTCTGGGTATACAATCGGCTTTTCCTCAAAATTCACTTGTTTTTTTTCATTCAGGTTTGGCCATTTACAGACTCAAAATAGCCTGTAAATGTGCCAGATGCATGTGAAATTGCAACATAATCACACACCCACACCCACACACACACACACACACCTCTATTTTGTCCCACCCTCCAATCCCGGTCCAGAGCTCTCCAATGGGAAAATAAATCCTTCCATTGTACTCTTCCTTATTCTTCCTTTTTATTTGCATTTGGCATCAACTTGTCCGCTCCACAGTGTGGAAGTCCCCCTGTTTTCTCCTCCAGGCTTCCTGGGAGGAGATGAGACGTTGGTGATCTGGTGGGTTCCTCTGCTCTGCTTCTGGATGGGAGTGGAGAAGTGACAGCGGAAAATGTAAGGAGAAGAGGCAAGGAGAGGAGCAATGAAGAGAGGAGAGGAGAGGAGAGGACAGGACAGGACAGGACAGGGCAAGAGAAGAGAGGACAGGAGAAGAGATCAGAGGTGAGGAGAGGAGAGGAGAGGAGAGGAGAGGAGAGGAGAGGAGAGGAGAGGAGAGGAGAGGAGAGGAGAGGAGAGGAGAGGAGAGGAGAGGAGAGGAGAGGAGAGGAGAGGAGAGGAGAGGAGAGGAGAAAGGGGAAGGCAGTAGCAGAGGAGAGCGGAACAAAAAAGGACAAATAAGAAATTCAAGAGAAAAATAGGAAAATAAATAACATAGGTAGGGAGCACATGAGTTCAAATAGGGTGACTAAGAAGGAAAAAGAGCAGAGAGGACAGGAAGGAATGAAGAAGACTAAATAGAGAAGGGGTGTCAAGGTAGTACCAGAACAGTCACAGATACTAATCTAAACCAATCTGCTCTCACATGCTGCTAGAAGAGGCTCCGGCATCCCACATCATTCACACTATCAGTATCTGTCATGCACGTGTTAGGGTCAGCAGTTTTCACCAAAACAATCATCAGACAGCGTGAACACAGAAGAGCTGCTGTTTGAGGCTTACATTTCCTATTAGTTTGCGCAAAGCTCCATGGATCTAAGCGGCTGTGGGAGTTGTGTTTGTGAGCTGTGTTTGGGCTAGGCCCAGTGGTGCATAGACAGATTAGGCACGGCTTTTCGAATATGTGTTGATTCATATTCCGTAAAATGTGCTTTTGTTCAATTCGTTTTTGCTTTAACTGTCGAATTTGATTTACCATGTCCGCTCATGCAACGGACGCCCTTTGCCAAATGTCAAATGTATCTCACTATTTCATGATGGAATACCTCTCTGAGGTTGCACCCTGCTTCACAAGTACATTCACGCTAAACCCGTTTCACCTCGTCATCAGCTGTTCCAACACAACACGCTGTTTATATTTAACAAAGCACAAAGTTCGAGTCTCCCCGTGGTGCCGACCTACCACAGCGAGGCCGCAGCACAGAGGGGAAGTGGTGGAACAATGGTTTGAGTGTAGGCCCAGCCCAGGGTGGAGCAGGCAAGACTGCATCACATCCCTGGCTGACAACAGATGCTGTAGGTTAATCCACAACAGGTTCACTGCTCCACCACCGGCCCTCCTGTATGGTCAGTGCTGGATGATGAGTAGGAGGGGGGGGGGGGGCGGGGGGAGGATGATGATAGAGATCTAGTGCTATTCTACAGCTGCTTATGACTGGACATGCACCCAATGGGTGCATTGGGTACATGGCGGCATGGTTATGTAAAGCTAAACGTAACTCAACTTATTGATTTCAAACGGCACAGAATACAGCGTTCATGTGTTTTATGTTGGTACGCCATCAAATGCAGCGTTTAAGTTGTGATAAACGCTGGGATTTACGCTATTTTTCCCCGATTTTACAACGGCGTCAAATGCAGCAAAACAGCATTTTGGCAACAGTCAAATGGGCCCATCCTGATTTTCACGTCATTTTGAACCTTCTTCACCCAATCAGATGGGTGACTGTCCCATGGACGCATGGTGGCATGGTCTTATGTTTGCTCAGTCTATCCCAGATGACTGTAAGGGAAGGGAGGGGTAGGGAGGTCCACCACATCCATCACACACTGTGCACACCTTAGGGGTGATCTAAGGACTGCAGTCCCCAGAGTGCATGTGCCTCTGAGGGGTTTGGTGGAAAACTGGAGCACCTGGAAGAAAAAAGATTAGTGTTAAATTTCCGCAAAATGGGCATTAGGGATTGGACTCAAGGAATATTGCGTTGTGTTATCAATGCTATTATCAAACTTAACTGATGACATGTACAAGATACATGAGTGAGCTCCCCTTTATTATCTACAAACAGGATGGATGATGAATGTGTAGGCAGGACCACGTTATTTCCATCTGAATCAAAGTTGAGTTATGGAAAGATCTGCAGAAGGTTTCTGAAGGTTCTGAGTTTTTGTTGTTTTTAAGAAGCTTGGTCCGTTCCTGGCAAGGACATTTAACTGCCTGCAAAGAATCAATGAGTACCTAGGGAAGAATGTTAATAAGGTGAAGCAGACGTATACGTTTGGTTATGTATGTATGTTATGTATGTTTTATGGTTTTGTGTGATTGGGCTCATGTAGAATCAGTGGTAAAAGGTTACTACAGTGCAAACATCCATTGGCTTTTTTTTGGAAAAGTTTGGACTCAAAGTTAGTCCATCTTAAAAGATAATTAAAAAGAGAACTGTATTCACTTTTCCAAAGTTCCACATTGGTATTTTTGGCCAAGTCTAAAAAACCTTGGATTCTATTCTTGTTTTTGTGTTTCTTGTCTTATTTTTCTCCCTCTCTTCTTTCTTTTTCTTTCTTTTTTTCTCACTTTCTCTCCACCTCCTTTTCTCTCTTTCTATCCTCCCCTCTCTCTCTTCTATCTCTCCCTCTCACCCCTCTCTCTCCCTACCGCCTTCTCTCTTCTCTCTCTCTCTCTTCCTCTCTCTACCTACCTCCCTCTCCTTCTCTCCTTTTCTCTCTCTCTTTGTCTCCCTCTCTTTCTCTCCCTCTCTCCCTACCTCCCTCTCTCTCTTCTTTCTCTCCCTCTCTGTCTATCTCTCTTTCACCACCTCCGCGGTTTCCACTCTCTTCTTCTAGCCAGATATGTTTTGCGAGCCCAGACATTGGTCTGAGGGCCAAGACCGGTTGTTATGGCGACAGGCCCAACAACATGCATAAACACCAGGCTCTGGGGGAGAAGGATGGAGAAAAAAAGGGGTGAGCGAGAGGAAAACAGGAAAGAAAGAGAGGAGAAGAAGACTGAAGAGTGAGAGAGGGAGCGAGATACAGGGAAAGAAGCGATGGGGTGAGGGAAAAGGGGGCAAGGTGGCATCTAGCAGGGTTTGTTCACAGCTACAATCCCAGCTGTATTACGGTGCACGGCTTCTTCGGACCCCGATAAACATAAAAGGAAATTGAAGAAATGGCACGTTCGCATAGGCAGTTTTGCGTCAGTAAACGATGGACGGACTGGCGCCGTTAAACGAACAGCCCACACATCACTGGGATTACATTGGGTGCAGTCAAAATCGCCACGTTCGACAGCAGATTGGCAGCTTATCTGGGAATGTCCAAGTTGATCAGGTTTCACAATGCGGTTGCAGGATTTAACGTTTGGGTTGCAGGGAGATAGACTGAGCAGCATGACATCCTTATTCCATGCCACTAAACCTCAGACTCATCTCTGCATTATGTTATTTAGTACAAACTCAGACCATCAGAAGCGATGGACTTGTCTCTTCCGTTTGTGACAGGCAGAGAGACACCCAGTCAGACACCCGCAAGGGAAATCAGTCCGTCCCAAATGATCAAACAACCAGACAACAGTTAAGCCAGAAACCGCACAACAGAACCCAGCGCATTCCTGTTTTACATAATGGCCATGTGTATAGTCATTGTGTGTGTGTGTCTTACGGGACAACCAGACCGCAGCGCAGGGCCTGAGGCAGGAGATGACTGCAGGGTGAGGTGAGGAGAGAGGGAAGAGGAGCAGTGAATGGAGGAGGCCACCGTACTTACTATGGTCCATGTTTGTTTATACGGAACGCTGGAAAGGGAAAAACCAGGCGTGCGCCAGTTCAACTGCCTCATCTGAGTGTGTGTGTGTGTGTGTGTGTGTGTGTGTGTGTTGGTTTACACAGGTTTGGTAGCGTTTATAGATGTAGGCCTCCTGGTTAGTCATCAGTGAGCCACCAGCAGTTGATACAGCACAAGACCACGATTTGTGATAGTTAGTGTCTGTTGCAAGATTGTATATTATTGTATTATTATAGTTGCAGAAAGTGTCAGCAGAATGTGGCACCTGGGTATGCTTCTCCTAACACCTCCTGCTTGTTTTTAAATTATCACGACACATGCATGTGCTGTAAGACACGGCTCATGTCCTTCCAAACAGTGTTGTCCTGAGAAAACCTCAACATTACAAATGTAAATGTCTGCTCCTTAAATAGTTATTTTCTGTGTGTGTTTGTGTGTGTGTGTGTGTGTGTGTGTGTGTATTTTCCCCATCTACAATTGCTAGTCATCAGTGTGAGCCATACCAACGCCACTACTAACACACACATCTGCTTTGAATTACATCCACAACATGATCCAATCATATGTTCTGTGTAATGTTGTGCGTGCGTGCGTGCGTGTGTGTGTGTGACATTGTGCTTGTGTTCTGTAGCAATCAAAGTGCTTTATGCCCCTTTAACGACTTGGCAGGGACCAAACACTCAGCTGTACTGTAAACATGCAGGCAGATGCGAGACACTCTATACCGATAGTCCATACTAAAACCCCGCTGTTTGTTTTTTCAAACAGCGGATACATGTATTTCTTTAAGATGTGCGGAGATTTCATAATCTTGCTGGGCGTTGTTTCTCCGTTGGTCCTAATCATCCCTGCGTCATCATCATCATCATCATCATCATCACCTTCATCATCATCCCACCCTGTATGCCCACCCCCCTCCCCCCACCTCCTCTCTCTCCTACACCCCTTAGTGGCACAGATGGGATCAATGAGACAACGCACCACCACCCACTCCTACGTCTCCACCCTGGAGAACTCCAGAGCTAGGCCTGCTGGAGTTGCTCGATATGGGCAGAGATGACTGGAATCATTCCGGTCAAACCCCGCCCCCACACCCGCCTATGTATCACATGGGTGATGGGTGATGGGTGATGTATGATGTGGAATTGGGTAGACCAGTGCCTTAAGGGTGGTCAATATATTTCTAGTGGCTATTGGTTTTCAATTCCCCCTAACAACCACAAGCCTACCCAGAAGCGTTGTTTGAAAAGATGATGACAATTACACATGCTCAATGATACTTCTGTGTTTGCTGTTCAACGTTTCTTTGGGTGAAAAGTGTCGGCTAAAAGATCTAATTAAGGAAATATTTAGTGTTGCATAATTCCAAAAGCAGTTAATCAGATAATCAGCTTTTAATGTCCTTTAGGTGTTGCTGTGTCTTACGATTATCTTGAAGTTCAGAAGTAAGTCATTCTTCCAGAGTAACAAGCAGATACACAAACACAAAACACGTCTGCTAATATTGAGTGAGTGAGTCTTGCTGGCTAACAGCTCTGGTTTTTCGGTCTGCCCACAGCTCCTAGCGCCTTGCCAAGACGAGAGGGCAGTTTAAGCCCATTTCTTAAAAACCACATGTTTTAAACTTTAGAAAAACAAACACTGTGTATATCTGGAAAGTGGTCCATGTCTGTGGCCAAACTCTTTTCTAACAGTTGGCATGATGCAGGAAAGGTTAATCAGTCCTGAAGTTTGTATAATACTGATCCCTGAGTAAATGTTGTCATGACAACAGTCACCATCAGCAGAGGGTTATTTATAATAGACCCTCATGTCCACTCTTCCCCAATCTTCATATAGAAGGTGTGTGTGTGTGTGTGTGTGTGTGTGTGTGTGTGTGTGTGTGTGTGTGTGTGTGTGTGTGTGTGTGTGTGTGTGTGTGTGTGTGTGTGTGTGTGTGTGTGTGTGTGTGTGTGCGCGCGCGAGAGAGAAACCACTGCAGTCAGCTGACTGTTGTATCCACAAGACTAATTGACTTTTAGCTTGTCATTTCTGTTCAGCAGAAGCATTTGATCTCCACTAATCCTTTGGCTGCTGCCATGGCTCACTACCCAACACAAGGATAGACTCCTTAACAGGGAAACTATGCTGTGTACACAACAGAACAAGTTTGAAAGGTGGCAAAATATGTGTGCTCAGAGACGTTGCTCAGGAAACGCCTGCAAACATCGAAACCTAAACTCAAACAGCCTCATACTAACCTGCCTACCGAACGAGTGAAACCAACTATCAGTTGAAAATAAAAGTGTTATGTTTTTTTCTCTATTTTTCTCTTTTAGCCAGCAGAATTTGTGCTGTGCTATATAACATAATTTTGCCATTATATCCTGTTATTCACATTGTGCAGCTATACTAGCATATATCGCTACGCCTTTGACACAGAAACTATTACGTTTATGTCAGGATAAGCAATAGCATTTTGTCCTTGAAAAAGGTGCTGCTAGGTGGAAAGCCCAAAGTCCAAGATGTATTCCCTGGTTTTCTGTGTGTGTAAATATCTTTGCTAAAGCAAAGCTGTGCTTATGTTTATGAAGAGGGTCAAGCCAGATGTACACAGTCCACACAGCCTCACAGACACTAGCAACTTGATGATGATGATGATGATGAACATATTCAGCACACTAATACCCTGCACACCATATAAGTACAAAGTACAGGCGGTGTTTACAGTGACAATTTGGTTATTTTGGCTGCTTGTTTTATTGTGATTGGAGATAAACTCACAGTCACGGGACTGACAAATCACGCAATGAACCATGTGCCAGTGTGATGCAATAAGGAAATACAGCGTTAACTTTAAGTGTTGCTGGTCAATTTGATTGTGGTTCCTTTGGTAACTGGGTAACATAATATGCACACAAATTGCTTGTCAGGCGGGGCAAATCTCAATTCAGGGCTTGGCTAGCAAAACTCAGTCAAAAAACGCATTTAAATTGACCGCTTCCTTTTTTCTAGTGTTTCAAAGACAACCACACTAACCAGACCAATCACCACGAACAACGTCCCTGGCTCAGAGAGCTTTATTTCTCATGGGCTCTCTCAGCTTTTTATTAGGAGAGATGAGCGGCCCAAAGCAAACAATACAGCCGACGCGAGCCGCAGAAGAATTCAATTCCCTCTTTCCTGTCGAGAGGGCCCTTCCTTTTTCCCCAAAGAAAGCATTCATGGAAGCTGCCAAGCATGCCGGGAAGAATGACTGAGTCAGATGAACAGAGAACAAACCCAATACAATTGTAAGGAACATCTAGTTTCTGAACTGCAAAGTGCTCGGAGCCACAGTAGCGAATAGAGTATGCATATGTATGAATGCATTTTGATTCATATCTAAGTGTCCCATTATTTGTATCGGCATACACACATTAAAAACACATGAATGATGTAATAAGCGTAGTTAGTGTAATTATTCAAATGTGTATGGGATCATCTGTTCCTCTGATCTTGTTGTTGCATCAGCTATGATTTATATAAATTAAGATTGTGGCACTTGCCAATTATTTCCCAGCATGTGAATTCCAGAGTAACAAGTGTGCGTTGACATTTAAGAAGGTACTAGATTTTAAATGTACAGAGTAACAAAGTCAATGTCTCAAGTGAAAGATCATATACAAGCACAGCACCGCACATGTTGAACTTTGAACATTGAGTACTTTTTATTCAA
>JACYXH010000470.1:1050000-1067500 GCA_026745465.1 Lota lota | reverse complement strand
AACCTTTTAGTCTTGTTTTGCTAGGTGAGCACTAGATCCAATTCATTCTTAGCTTAGCGTTTACCTACGGCAATGATCAGCAGACAGCCTGTAATCTTGAGGTTTCTCCTCTCATTAAGGGGTCTGCAAGTTAGAGTGTGAATCTTTGATGTAGTCAGACAAACAGACAGACAGACAGACAGACAGACAGACAGACAGACAGACAGACACGTATAAGGAGGGTTGAAGCTACTGATTCCACAGTAGTCCTCCACATTGGCACAGTTCTTCCTCCGTAAGTGAACGTAAGTCCTCTTTGATCCCCATCAGAACCAATCAAACCATTAACAACACTGGAGGACAATCCCTGTGTAGACAGCTGTTGAAATGACACTAGAGACAGCTCTGACCAGTCCATTGTCCCAGCGCCAGACACGTACACACACACACACACACACACACACACACACACACACACACACACACACACACACACACACACATATATATATACACACAAAACGTTACACTTCTATAAATGTTTCTCAGTATGATAACGAGATCTCAAAAGCAAGTGTGTCTCAATGATCAACTCTATTTGAAAGCATCCAGAAGGCTGTTTTGAATCAACTCTCTTCAAAGTGCCATTTCACAGTCGCAGTAGAATCAGGTCAAGAAGACTCTATACATTTTTTCTTCCCCCTCTTCTTCTATTCTCGCTGTAATCTCTTGACTTTTGCTCTTCTTGGCCTTCCTGCGAGCGACATTCCTCCCGGCATTCCATCTCCCTACCCCATCCCCCCTCCCGCACCCGCATCTCCCCCTCTTCTTGCTTCCCTCCCACCCTCCCCCTCCCATCCTCTCCCCCCTCCCTCCGACGTGAAAGGTGCTCTCTGTTTGGAAGAAAATCTCCTCGATCGTCTCAAGTCAAACACAAGCTGGTGTGAAGCTGGAGCACGGCAGAATCAAACATTTTCAAAGTTTCGGGGTCAACAACCGAAAACAAACTACTGTGTGTGTGCGTGTGTATGTGTGTGTGTGTGTATCATCATCCTCCCCACCCAGAGCGATGGTGTAGGCATGATGACGGAACCCAAACACGTCCTCAAAGGAACAATCCACCACCTATCCACCAATCCTAGCTGTGGTGAAATTAGTCCACTTGTGCATTATATAGTGAAGCATTTATCATGTTACAATTTTGTGTGTAAAAATGTACAAATCTGTTTCTCTACATAGTGCGCTACTAAATACCCATAATGCACGGTAAAACCAGTGTACAGCTGATGCTGCGTTCACATGGAATAAGGTAGACGGACATCCCCTTCTAGACAGCACAAAAATTTTAAAATACTAATATTATATGTATATAATATATACTTTGGACTGCAACTTTGGACACCAATTATGACCGCTCTTGTCTATTCAAATGATATCCGGTTTGCCTGATTCCATGTGAACGTAGAATAATGCACACTTATTTCCGCTCTATATCCCATGATACATTGCGGTTTTAGTTCTCATTGGATTCATCCAATGAGATCCGGCACATACTGGTTCTTTATGTAAAAAAGCTGTCCCGGGGTGACATCTAACATGTATCAGCTTGTTTATCCGACCAATAAACGTCATGCTGGTGGATTTCCGGCACATAATATGTGTCCCAATCCCCCAGAAACGTATTCCCTAAATAGTCTACTATATAGTGTTCACTATATATGGAATGGGGAATGAGGAAACAAGTGAGCCAAATCAAACACAGCCTCTATATCTGTGTGTGAGTGCCAATGCAAATGGTTGCATCAAGGTAATGATTTGGTTACTTAAAGATACAGCTCAGGCTTCAAAGTCTAGGTCTACCAGGTCGACATCTGGTAGACCTATAGCACTCTTAGTCAGACGTGTGTGTGTGTGTGTGTGTGTGTGACACACTTTGATAGCCTTTACATTTGTTTAAATGGGACAGGAAATGTCTGATCCAGCTCCCCAACAGCACATGTTTGTTCCATCTAGTCACTTTCAAAGTTCCCCCTCCACCTGTTCCAATTGCACCCACTTCCTGGTTTATAGGGTGCGGTTTGGCTTATTGCTTGAACTGCCACGGTTGAGTGGGTGTAATACTTGCTGGCAGTATTGAGTGATGCCGTTATGAACGATGCCAAAACAAGAAATGTAAATGAACTGTGCTTGTTTAATAAATGGCAGATTCTAAAACAACACATCACAATCATAGTAATTGGATCTCTTAGTAATGTGTCTACATCAGACAGCATCAAGAGATGTTTTGTTGGCAATACTGGCAATACTTTGGCTAATGAAATTAGAAATTAGAAAGTTTTGTCCCCGTCTCGCATGAGAAACGCTGTGGCAGTTTCAAACACAGTAATGTCTCACACTATTGACAAATCATTTCATGACGAATAGCTAAACAATGACTAAAAATCCCTTACTACCTCCATAATAGCTAACATTTCAATGCTCCTATGCTCCCAAAATGGCAGCCGTCATTGCGATGGGACGAGAAGTCCCCTACAATAGAAAACCATAGAATCATCTCTGTTGAATGGAGAACTGCACTTATCTGGGTGGGAGGGCGGATGTAGGAGAGATGGGGACTTCCCTTTAAGAAATGAAGACGTATTGAGTGAAGATGGGTGAAGAGGGGGGGTTCCATATGGTGGCCAGCGTATGACGAATGCCCTTTATATCCCTACAGAGAATGACTCTTTTCTTGACGTTGGACAATGAACAGAGCACAATGGAAAAAGACCCAGTGTGCATGAGCTGCAATGACATTTCATCTGATGGTAATCATTTTTCTGTCATTGTTGGAATAGGAGTTTGTGTGGAACGAATTTATGTCCTGCAGCATATAATCTTTTTTTTTCTTTCTTCAGTCTTTTATTTCTCATTTTCCCCATTCTTTGTACTTTGTCCTTCACTTTGACCTTGCCGTCCTCCCTTCCTTCCTTCCTTCCCTACTTCCTTCCTTCCTTACTTCCTTCCTTCCTTCCTATTTTCCATTTTACCGTCTTCCTTAGTTTCATACTTCCTACCTTCCTTCTCTTTCTTCCTTCCCTCCTTCCTTCCTTCCTTCCCTCCTTCCTTCCATTACACCAACTTCTTCCATTTCATTTGGCCTCTGCTCTTTCGCTGCTCCTCCTCATATTCAACTCAAACGAACCAACAGTGTGATCCCAGTCATCTTTAGGATGTCTCTCTTCTGCTCGGCCTGCCAAGTCTTCCAGGGTCCCATGCTGCCGGAGCGCCAGCCCTCTCTCTAAGTCCCCCAGACAACAGGTGGGCTGGGAGGCCCTACAGCCCTGTATGCTCACACATTTCAACACACTCACAGAAGCTACTTTCATTCAAACGTGTTTGTCCCTGTGTGTGTGTGTGTGTGTGTGTGTGTGTGTGTGTGTGTGTGTGTGTGTGTGTGTGTGCGTGTGTGTGTGTGTGTTTGCATGTGTGTCCACGATTTATATATGTGGGGTGTGTGTGTGTGTGTGTGTGTATGTGTGTGTGTATGTGTTGGTCGGTGTACATGTGTGCCTGTGTGTGTGTTATGTGTGTGTGTGTGTGTGTGTGTATGAGAGAGAGTACATACTTCCTTGCGTGTCTGTGTATGTGTGAATGCGTGCTTGTTTGCCTGTGTGTGTGTGTGTGTGTGTGTGTGTGTGTGTGTGTGTGTGTGTAATATGTGTCACACTAATCACTTCAGGGTGTCGAGATTAAGGAATGACACAATAACATGTGGGATGTGTTTGTTGCTGAATAATGGGCTGTGTGGGCAGGGCTGGTGGAAATACCATCAGAGAGTTCATATCCATATTGTGGATGGCTAAGACACACTTTCACTATCCATGATTAAGCCCCGGTAGGCTCGGTTATTCCATAATGTAGACACAAATGTTGTTTTACTGGGATATTGTGTTTCAGTTGGCTTGCTGGCAGTTATGCAATTTGTTTGCTTGACATCGGTAAGTAAAATCACAAAGCTACTAAAGTACCAATGTTTATCACAACAAATGGAGTGTTTGCAGGCAAACATCTGTAAACAAAAAGATGTAATGCAGGGGTTTACGGTAATCTGTCTCTGAAGTGAATGTGTTCAATGTGCTTTGGTCATAAAGGTTGCCACACAAATAAACTATAACATGCCAGAGAAACCACTGCCTGAGCCGTATAGTTAACAAGAAAACCAATACATATCATAACATCTTATTTGGTTCATCTCCTCATCTCTACCCCGTACTTTGGGGTGAGACAGGACAAACATTGTAACGTGATTCCTTTTCTGTTCAGTTTTGACAGATTCTTATTTCTGTCTTGGCTGAACTGTTTGCACCCCCAGCTCTCATCCAGGGTGAGGATGGACTGTTCCAGAGTTTATGACATGTTGGCATGTGGAGACATGACAGGGAGAGTGTGCGCGAGTGGGAAAGAGACAGTGACAGAGACAGAGAGAGAGAGAGATAACAAGAGAACTTTATGTGTTTCCGTGCTTCACTCACTAACCCTTGTGTGTATTTGACATGTCAAAATCTGTGTGTTTTCTTTGTAGCATCCATTATGGGTTTTTAAGATATTAGCTACTTTACAAACTGTAGTGGCTGTTTGAATACTCTGAGTCATGTGCACAGCTGCTCCCAGCATTCCTTGCTCAGGTCACACATACATACATTCTTTCTTTTTCTCTCTCTCTCTCTCTCTCTCTCTCTCTCTCGCTCTCTCTCTCTCGCTCTCTCTCGCTCTCTCGCTCTCTCTTTCTCACACACAAACATAAGGAGCATGAACTCATGAAAGACTTCAACTCTTCACATGCTTGGTTTAACATTGGTTAAGAAGTCAGCACTTCTTGGAAAAAAGGTGATAAGTTACCTGCAGGCATGCTTGTCTGCCGTTAGAGAGAGAGAGAGAGACTACTGGTCTGGACTAGTTCTAGTCTCTGTAAATGTGGGAATTGGAGCGTAGGAGAGTGATTGAATTAGTACCTGAGGAGAAAGCTGATTGGCTATAAATATCAGATACCACATCCTGAAATGGTACGACACACATACAGAACACCACTTGACTGATAAAACACAAGTTCACAGACCACCACTCAACACAAATAAAAAAGTATACCAACTACAGATAACACAAGACAGCACCACAACACTCAACTGTGCACTAGTGGTTTTCAGAAGTGGATCGCTGGATACCACTAACACAAATACATATATTTTCATCGTGAGTATGTTTGAAGACTGACAACATTTCTCTGTGTTTGTTGTTCGTCAATACAGGTTGATGAACAATAAACACAACACTTTTTATTGCCTCATTTATATATATATTTTTTTTTACATATATTGAGAATGTGAAGATATTTGCCAAAGGTACCTCTGCAGCATGGGATCCCCTGCAATACAACACAACATGAGATGGCAGGACATCGCACAACATTTGACCAAAAAACACAACTCTAAGAGCAAGTGAACCCAAAATAAAATAAAAAAAATCTCGTAGTTAAATTCCAACTGAAACAGATAGTTCACACAGCCCGACGGCGCAATAAAACACAACTCATAAGACAATGACAACAATACCCGACCTTACGCAACATGACACAACATAACAGTAGCACATTGCCTCCTGCTGTCAATCATAATCAGCCCTCGACTGGCCTGCGTTGAGTAAATCCTGTGATGAGTCACATGATCCCTCATTATTAGTCCAACCCCTGTCTAAACCAAAGTCAGGTCTGTGCAGGTACATGTTTATGTATCTCCATCAGGCCTCCTCTTAATCCTCTTCTACTTTAATATGAACTCCTTGACAGAAGACTCTTCTGTTATCTGTTCTGTTTGGTTCTATTGTGCTGTAATCTATTATATTCTGTTCTATTGCATTATATTGCATTGTATTATATTATATTATAGTCAATGCAAGGCAACAGAATGCAGGGCATCGGAGAAACAAACACACACGCACACTATCTCTCTCTGTGTCTCTCTCTCTCCATACACTCTTCATACACACACCACTGTAGAAGCAGGCTGAGAAGAGAAGAGATATTATACAACATATTATAGAAAACGTACATTTCAAATGTAGGCCTATCGACAAGTGGAGTGCAGCTCAACCTAACAAATCGATATTAAAAACAAGTAAGGTTTACAAAGAATGCAGAATGGACAAATGATGGAATCTATGAAACCGTGAGTACAGTTCTAAAACTGTAACTGCCAAACAAAAACCTCCTGTTCTGTTTAGGTTTGATTGCTTATATGTGGGTGTGATGTGTTTATAAATGTTGAAATCATCAAAAAACAAGGCCACTACACTACATACACATTATTATTCGTACTAGTTTATGACCACCACACGTCCCCGAATTACTCCCCCCATTACCACCCCCATCACCAGCCTCTCCTTGTTAATGGGAAATCCCATTGGCACGCAGCCACCAGAGAGCATACAGGCTTCAGCCAAGAAGCAGGAGAAGAAGAAGAAGAAGAAGAAGAAGAAGAAGAAGAAGAAGAAGAAGAAGGAGAAGGAGAAGAAGAAGAAGGAGAAGGAGAAGAAGAAGAAGAAGAAGAAGAAGAAGAAGAAGAAGAAGAAGAAGAAGAAGGAGAAAGATAACAGTGTCACTACCTCTCGGAAGGCACTGAACACAGAACAACATGACAGCAGAGAGCATGACTTAGTGTGGAGCCAGTAACAGATAATGCCATCAATCAGCCATGTGTTTGTTTCAGAAGCACGACGACATCGCCATTTCCTGAACTGACATTTTTCTGGCTGCTGTTGACTGTTGTTATAAAGAACCAGAGTCAGCTGCGTAGCTATGTTTCTGAGAGCCTTTTTGGCCACTCATCTGGCTGCTATTACATAATGGCCATACACGCGTGTGTGTGTGTGTGTGTGTGTGTGTGTGTGTGTGTGTGTTAAATGTACAATCATTCAAATCATTCAGTACTTATTGAGGTCATTACATTCCACCACAACAAAACAGGAGATCTTGATCACTAAACTATAAAAAACCATGCAGCCGTAGTCCAGTTTTACGGTGTAGTTCCATGTGTGAAAACTGTCAGAGATCAAAAGACTCCAAAACAAAACAGACATGAGTTGAGGTTGATCTCATTACAAACCACATGTAACATATATCAATCTCTCTCTCTCTCTCTCTCTCTCTCTCTCTCTCTCTCTCTCTCTCTCTCTCTCTCTCTCTCTCTCTCTCTCTCTCTCTCTCTCTCTCTCTCTCTCTCTCTCTCTCTCTCGCGCTCGTGTGTTGTGACGATGTTGCAGGTATTATTTAGTATGATCGTATTGTTTAAACGATGGCACAGGGAACTGACAACAAGTAGAAAGTGAATTCATATCTGCTGTCATGATGGAACCAAAACCTACACATACAAGTGAGTCGTTGTGGTTTTCAAAGTAAAAGCCCTAACTGTACATAACAACTCACTGCTTACTGTGAGAGAGGGGGGCTTATTCTCGGCTCAGTCTCTGGGTCGTGTCTCCAGCGTGCGTGTGTGTGCGCGCGCGTGCTGAGCTGCATGTCCAGGCCTGCCTGATATGACAACCAGACATACTGACTCTGCTCTAGAAGCACCCTCACACTCACCCCAAGGCCAACCACCACCCCACCCAACCTCGCCACCGCCGTTTAGACAATAGTGACTCAACAGCAAGTCACGGGGCCATTCAATTGGCCCGGCTGCTATGCCAACGGCGACACGCTCTCTCACACATCATGCACCCACGTATGGTACCTGCACACATGCGCACACCCACACACAGACCAACATACACACACACAAACCAGCAGGGCGCGCACGCACACACGCACACACTCTCACGTGTATATATTTAAATATGTATACAGATAAATAAAATGCAAATGCAAACAAATAGATGCTACAAAAAATTGTTCAGACCTGCACTGTATTGGTAAACAATGTTTTTGAGTGTGTGGATGTTTGCATAATAGATCGGAAGATCCATCAATTGTAACATGTATAGCATAATGTAGCACCAATGAAAAAAAGACAACTTAAATGCACCTAATTGATTTATTTCCAAGAGTCAGCCCTCCAAGCTTACGATAATATTGAGAGAGAGAGAGAGAGAGAGAGAGAGAGAGAGAGAGAGAGAGAGAGAGAGAGAGAGATGGGGGGGGGGGGGGGGGTAGAGAGAGACCCAGCCCTCTCTTAGCCCTCGCCTCGACCGATTTCCTGTTGTAGCAGCAGAGTCTGTGAGTTTGAGTGTGTGCCTCAAAGGAAGAATGTTAGTGAGTCGTCAGTCGGCCAGCAGAGCCGAGGGAAGCGTAGAGCGCCAAAGCGTGCGGATCTCTTGAATGTGGCGCATTCCTTCGCCAAGTCTCGCAATATCGCTACATAACCGTAGGAAATCAGTGGTTCAAAGGGACAGATAACAAACAATATGGAGTTTCGATTGCCTTTATTTGTTTGCGGGTCGCTTTTCCCTATTCTGACCCTGTTCGTGTTGGAGTCGGGAGCTTCCATAGGTAAGTTAGTCACTTGTGATTCGTATCTTCTTGCACGAGTTTGTGCGCTCGCGTAAAATGTACAACGGCTAAAGTAGATGGATTTTATTTTGTTTTAGGCGAGTAAAGAGTGAAAGATTGAAAGCTAAGCGGTTTGGCACAACTCACTTTCCTGCCAGAACTTGCTGCGCATAGTTCTTCACAGACTCGCATCCAAACGCAACAGGTGATACGGAGCTTGGCTGCTTCTGTTACGCACACCGAACGCGCTGTGTTGTCTTCTGTGCTACGGTCCCGGTATCGATTATTCAATTACATTCAAACGGACTCCTTGTCATCCAGTAACATCAAGGAGACCGTAAAATAAAAGTTAAAAGTTGTAATTTCCATGCGTTCTCCGCCATGTTACAAAATGTATATATATTTTTAACAGGCCTCTATGTTACCACAAGCCAATTCGTTTTGCTATCCATATTGTTAATATTCCAACATTGTCCAGTCACTGGCTGTGTGGACTATATTTGTAGCGGACACATTTATAAATAACAGGCCCATAGGTCACCACCATTGTTAACCAAGGTAAACAAACACACACGTTTATATCAGCCCACACAAGTGCACTCATATCTGGGTGGGGGTGAGAATATAAATAAATAAAAAACAGTGCACAACATATGCCAACATGTGCTGTATTCCTGCAGCCTGATTTTAAAAGTCTTGATTAAAAAACAAACCACGGACTATTTTACGCATTTGAGAGCCAACGTACATTCACACTCTCTCTGTTGTCTTCTGTTAATCTTAGGATTTAGCGATCATTTTGGCAGGAGTTCATTTCACCGCTGAAGTTGATATCACCACCGTAAATCTGCGCCTTTAGATGTAGTTACCCCCAAAGAGGATTTAAAAACCAGCACTGGCTAATGACTAACCGAAGTCAACATGACAGCTCTCTTCGCTGCCGTATAAAACATTCCCTTATTATAGCTGTCAAGCTTAAACGGTTTATGTTTACGTCATGGTCTGAGGAGAACGGCAGCTTTTATCCTGGTGTGCGGGATTTCCCCCTCCTATTAACACAATACAATACCACCTTTACGCCTTCTTACTCCCTTTATTCTTATCTTCTCCTTCTCTCCTTTCCTCACTATGCTCCCTTCTACTATGTCCTTCTTTCCTTCCCTTTCGATTGTTGGCTGTTTTGTTCCAGCTCTCCTCCCACGTTAAGGGGCCTTCATGTTCAACCTGGAAATCCCACATACCGAGTGTGGGATGACCATCCGCGCTGCCGGCCGTCTCAGGAAGCTCCCGGTTCCTTCCTCTCCCGCGGCCCTTTCAGGAGGTCGATCCCTGTTGATCCCCCCCCCCCCCCCCCCCCCCCCCCCACCCGATCCCTGTTGTCAAGCTTCCACCATCGCTAGGTTCATAATGTGTGAGTCTCCGTGTTTGGTTAAGGGGAAAGAGAAAAGGTAATTCAGACCAACTCCTCCCCAAGTTGGACCGTATTTGACGACTTCACGTGGCCAGGCCAAAGTCATTCCCTCCAGACTTCCTTCGCTGGATGCCTTGATCAGAGAGAGAGAGAGAGAGAGAGAGAGAGAGAGAGAGAGAGAGAGAGAGAGAGAGAGAGAGAGAGAGAGAATAGGAGAATACTTTTTTTCTTCTGAAAAACAAGAGGAGGAGTGGTAGAATAAAAGGGAGTTGGAATGACCCAGGAATGACAGATGATTAAGAGGAAGTCGGGGATGGGAGTGGGGGAGGAAGAGGAGACAACATGTTGTGAGAAGAGGAAGGGAGGGAGGCGAGGAGAGGAGAATGACTTTGAGGAGCAGAGGGGTGATGACCCAGCATCCTGCTGTGTCAGTAATGCACCACCTAGCATCCTCTTTTGAGTTGTCTTTCCTTATTTGGGTGACAGGAATGGAGAGCAAACACCACTCTGTCTTTTATTCGAGCATGTTCTGCTTCCACGGTTCTCCTTCATCATGTTGGGCTGTGTGCAGATCTGGCGTGATAGGTGGTCCTGAGCCAATGAAACAAGGCACTTAGTGAAAGACAAATATACCGGAGCGTCAGCAACTCGGACGACCTCCACAAATTACCCAAACACGCCGCCAAGCACCCCCCACTCACCTGCACCCCCTTCACCTGGGCGCACTTTCATGACAACCACTTTGGAATGAGCATTAGCGGGGTTAAGCGGTGATTGGTTGTCGTTGAACAATGCCAACCAATCAAGGCGAGCACCGGCGTTGAATTAGCTCCTGAAGAGTGATACATGATCTGTGCATGGGATTTCAACAATGCACCGTTAAGCATGGCATGATTTTAATCCAGAGGTGACAACAGTGGACTGTAATGCCTTCTACTTTTACAACTCTTTCCTGTTCCATTACGGCCGGGATCTACTTCAGTTCCACTCCTTGTGGCCGGCATTGTGACACTAAATCACTCGCTTTTTATTCCACTCCAAGGGCCATGGGTGGGTGTGTCCGTACCCGGGTACAGCACACAGTCTGCGGCTTCCCGGAGGAAAGTGTGTGTGTGGTTGTGTGTGTGTGTGTGTGTGTGTGTGTGTTGGTGGGGGAGGTTGGGAGAGTGTCTTGAAAGTCAATTACAAACCCCGTCCAAAGAATATGCTTTACTATGATCTCTCTCTCTCTCTCTCTCTCTCTCTCTCTCTCTCTCTCTCTCTCTCTCTCTCTCTCTCTCTCTCTCTCTCTCTCTCTCTCTCTCTCTCACACACACGTACACGTACACAGAAACGCTTAAAATGTATTTCTGTCCAATCGATCTATCGCCCATGCTTTATCTTTCTAAAAACCCAGTTTTGGTTAAAGAGTGTGTCGTGTGCCTTCCCAAAGCTTTTTAAGATAAGATGTGTGCCTTGCAGACTGATGCTGTTATAGGGCAGAGTAGGCTCTCTGTAATGATGTTTTGTCTACCTCCAGATCTGGGAGGGTGGGGGTGTTTACTTGCGGTTGAAAAGAGACAGAGCTTTTACCATGGTGTTATTGGCCCTCAATCATATCTGATAGCCTCTTCTATAGGAATCTCCCTGAGCTGCAATATGTGTGTGTGTGTGTGTGTGTGTGTGTGTGTGTGTGTGTGCATGTGTGCGCGTGTGTGTGTGCCTGTGTGTGTGAGACTGGCGTCATTTTATCAGTGCTTACCACGTTGGGCTCAAAACATTTGTGGTTTAGGTCTGGTGAACCTTGATGTTGTCGTGAACCAATACAAATGTGTATGACAGCTATCTGAAGCGACAGCTCAGCGCCATGCAGCCGATCTGAACACACCTGCTCAGCAGAGCCTCAGAACATCTGTTACGGCCCAGTGGATGACTAGCCCATGTATTCATTATGGTATTGAGCTGGTACATCGCGACTTCACACCGCAATGACTGCCACCATTTTGGAAGCACAGGAGGGTTGAAATGTTAGTTAGTATGTTAGTAGTAATGTTTTTTTGGTCATTCATTGTGAAATGATTTGTCATTATGGGGAGACATTGTTGTGTTTGAAACGGCCACGGCGTTTCTCATGCGAGACGTGGCAAAACAGCGTTTTTATTGGCCTAGGTTATGGTATGATTACATTGATTAAGAATTTTAGAATCCTCTCAATATGGCGGAGTATCACCCACAATGATGGAATAGGGTATGGACCGTATTTCTTCTAGAACCTCAAGGACACTTGATTCACTTTTTAGGATGCTCCAAATGTAACACACACACACACACACACACACACACACATGCACACACACAAACACACAAACACTACAAAGCATCATAGCCCATGAAGTGTGTCATTGTCAACAGTGTGCGATGTGTCCTCTGGAACGCGCTACGATGCCCCCATGTTAAGTCTAGGGCGTTCATAGACCGCCCTAGGCCTTCATTGACCGCATTGTCACAACTCCTACAACGTGTACACAGACGTTGATGAGTTAATATTGACCCCTCCTCCTTGATTCCAGGGGAAGACTGAATATGTCGCGGTCACACTACACGTTTGTGTTAGTATGCCCTGTCCCTAGAGCAAGTCACGACAAGACTGTATGATTCAATATTCGCCCTTATTTGACATGCTGACCGTCATGAAAGACATGAATGTTGTGTGGTCATAAATATACGATTGAAATGATATACTATGTCAATGTAACACGCATGCATTCATGTGTCTACGTTCAAAATACCACCAACCTTTAGCTCCAGAGATGCATGGTTGCTGAGTAACGCCTGTTTCCTCTCAATGTATAACACATTTACAAAGAATAGAAGTCAGGCTGTTTTTTTGTTTTATTTTATTACAAGTAGTCGAATTTCCACACCTGGTTCGGTGCTTGACTTATTTTTAGGGGTGCTGATGTGAAATCCATTCCGTTAACCATGGCTCCTTCAGAAGGTACCCAGACTTGAATCATCAAACAGTCATTAAGAAGGTTATCCAAGACCTGCATCTCTGCACAATGATGTTCCTTACAGACTTGGCATCAGTACAAACCTGTGAGGTTGTTCACTGCGTGTGTCTCTGGAGGTTTTCATCCTCGTTTTAAACAAGCTGGGGTTGTATGTTGCATGTGCCTAAGTGTTTTTGTGCTTTATCCTTCATTTGCGTGAAGCCTAACCTAGTCCAGAATCAAATTCTGTAGTTTTTGTTCAAGCCAACATTCGCTATGCACATTGAATGTTAAGTAGAGATCCAACTTCATTTTGGTTTATTCCCGTGCGTGTATGTGAATGTATCATCATAATGGCATCGACCCTACAACCATGACCGACCAAGTCTTATGTTTCCTATGTCTTGTTTAGCCAGCATGTTCCACCCGCCCATGCCGCTCAGGAAGCTGTGTAAGTTCTGTGACTTGGAACCATCATCCTGCAATGGCACGGCCACATGCTTCTCCAACTGCTCCATCACCTCCATCTGCTCAGAGGATGAGGAGATCTGCGTGGCCATCTGGTATGTACCTCAGCGTGTGCGTATGCACTTGCCTGTGTGCATATGTTTTGTGTGTGTGTGTGTGTGTGTGTATGTGTGCGCGAGTGTGCTTGTGTGTGTGCATGTGTGTGTGTTTGTGCACTTATGTGTGTGTGCTTACCTGTCTGTCAGCACTGTCTCCATCTTTAGATCTTCCGGGGTCTCTACCTGGGTCTGTCTGGCCCTTGAACCCTATTAACGTGTTCATCCGTCTGTTCTGCTCACTATCTTAAATATTCCAGTTCCACAAACAGTAAACGGCATGTTTAGGTGTGAAGAGATACCTAGAAGTGTGTTGCTATGCCTGCACCCACAACAGTAAATCAAAAACAAAGTGACTAATAAATCCTTAATTCATGATAAATACCACCTGGATATCCTCTGCTTATCAACAAGTGAATCTTGACAGTTATGTTATGCTAGAAAAGGGTAAACCCAATATGCTGTTACTCAAGGTTTAGTCTACGTTTGTGTGGAAATCTGTTATAATTTGTAAACAGCATGAGGCACAAGTCTCACTAATCGTATACAGTGCTAACATTGATTGTTGGATGACTACCCATTTGTATTTTTTGAATCTGACCTCTGTCTCTCTCTATCTCTTTCTCTCTTTCTTCTCTCGCTCTCTATCTCTCGCTCTCTTGCCCTATCTCTCTCTCTGTCTCTATCTCTCTCTCCATCTCTCACCATCTCCCTCCCTCTCTTTCTCCCTCTCGCTCCCCCTCCCCTCCCTCCCTCCCTCTCTCTGGCGGCAGGAGGAGGAACGAGAGCAGCTTCTCGGTGGAGACCCTGTGCCACGACCCGTCCCAGCGGCTGTACGGCGTTCTGCTGGACGACTCCAACAACACGGCCTGCGTCATGACGGAGAGGAACACCACCACGGGGCTGGCCTTCGTCTGCTCCTGCAATACGGACGAGTGTAACGACAACATCTCCTTCACCTCCGGTGAGACCCCCCCCCCCCCCCCCCCCCCCCCCCCCCCCCCCCCCCCCACCTTTCACAAGATGAAGTCACACAAATGGGCCATGAAGTGATACTCCCACATCGCCGCAGCAGTTGGCGCTAATCGCCGCAACGCCGGATTGGGTCTGAATCAAGCCTAAGGGCGCGTGGGGGCATGCAAGGGCTAGCATGCTAATTGCTAATGCCCCATCATGTAAGCTTTAGTGCATTAGCATGCAAATGGACAAAGAGTATGAATGTGCGTGTTGGTGCGATAGTGCGCTGGCGCATTAGCGTGCGGCCCCGATATAAACCCGAATATTTTCTTCGGAAAATGCACCCTCTAGTTTGTATGGTTCTTGTAATGTGAACTTTGTTTGTATGGTGCTTCAGTGCATTATTATAAGGAATTTGATCATCTCACAGCCAGACAAGATGGTCATTGTTCTTGCTATCATACTCTGAATTCAAGATAGGGAAATGGGATCACTTGACAGTGTTTGTTTTTGCACCTCAGATCCTATCCGACCAACTGCCCAATCCCAACAGTTAACTCGTGGTCGATATGGTCTACAAAGCAAACATTCAAATCATTTGTCTTGCAAAGAGTTGCACTGCTATAACTTGCTCTCTCAAATGTGGGAGAGGAATCTGAATGATGCACTTAAAAAATGCACTAATTCTTCCAAATAAAATTAACAATTGTTCAACCTCGATACAATTGCTTTTTTTAAAGTCCTCTCAACACATATACATAGATGTTACTCACAAAGAACTTCTCTATTTTTGCTAACTCTCGGCCTCGTTTTTTTTTATAGCGTCTACTTAACTCCCACCCATTCTTTACAGCAATGAGTAAATTAGTGCTGAGCGCATTTCACTTGCTAATTAGCGGTTGTGGGAGCATTTAGGGGTGGCAGTTTTTTTTAAGGCGAGTGGCTTTGGTTTTTTACCAAGCAGTGGTGGTGTGATGAGGGCATTACAAACAAAGTGAGAAAGTGGAAAGATATACAAGACATTGAAGGAATCCTTGGTACAATAACGTGCCCTTAAGTGGTGAATGTGTGTCTGTGAGAGGGCACGAGAGAGCCAATTTTGTGATAGTTGGTAATCCTTTCTGTGTGTATCCATTTGTTCACACTAGTGTGTGTGTGTGTGTGTGTGTGTGTGTGTGTGTGTGTGTGTGTGTGTGTGTGTGTGTGCTTGTGTGTGGGTCTGAGGACACAAGAGAGACAATTTTGTGATTGCGTGTAAACTTGTCTGTGTGTGTGTGTGTGTGTGTGTGTGTGTGCGTGCATTTGTGTGTGTCTTTATGTGTTTGTGTGTGTGTATGTGTGCATACGTGTGTGTGCGTGCGTGTATGTGCGTACGTGCGTGTGCGTGCGTGTATGTGTGTGTGTGTGTGTGTGTGCGTGCGTTGGTTTGTGTGTGTGTGTTCAGGGGCAGTGTCCTGGAGAGCTCAGACACGCGGTTTCCTGTCTGTGTTTAACTGAAATCAGGACCATCTCTAACACATGGCTAGCAGGCCCCTGCAGACACCCTACACCTCTGCGGTAGACGAGGCCCATGACGTAGTTTCGTTCGTCGGCCGTTCGTCTGCTGAACAACAACAGGAGGGAGGGAACAGCTTCATTATCTCACAGACAGCTATTACACGTTTGTAGAATTGCTCCTCCCATGCCATAACGGGCTGCTGCTGTTACTGGCTGCTCTATTGTGATGTATTGTATTGACTCTCCGTTGTTTACTCTTTACATCCTTTTGTTACCCGTACGAGTGTATCTTCTACTCTACGACACTCTAAATTACTCTGCTTTATATGGCTCTACTCTACTGGGCTCTATATTATCTACTGTACTGTACTGTACTCTATATTACTGTACTCTTACTTTACCATGCTCTTATCAACATTACGCTACTCTACTTGACTCTTTTCTCAATATGAATCTACTCAACGGAACGGTACTGAATATTTCTCTACGCTACTGTATTCTACTATGTACTCTATTCTATATTATTATACTATACTCAATATTACTCTACTCAGTATCACTGTAGTGTTCTCTGCTCTACTATTCGATATTGCTGTACTATAATGTATTCTACTCGATATTACTGTACTCTACCAAGCTCTACTCTAAATAGCTCTTTACACAGAGCCCCACTTGAGCATAATACAGTGAAGACACTATAAAGGAAGTTGAAAAGAAGACCTGACAGACTTCATACTTGAAGCTGTCAACCTCTGAAGTCTGGCAACAGATGCGTAACGGAGCCTGCCGAGCTGGTTCAATCTAACACACACGCACGCACGCACGCAAGCACGCACACAGAGGGATGTTGTGGCCCTTTCCTCCCATTGAGGATGGATATAGCAGGAAGTGTGCGTTTATTTACTGGAGCAGAGCCACGGGTTACCAACACATGCCTGGCGTGGCTGCTCACAGACGTAGCATCCCTCTGGCTCGCCCCTTTCATCACTGACCTATGTGGTTCCACTGCCACATGGAGTTGGGTGAGGTGTCAAAGTAAGGGCCTTGCAACTATGGGACTTAATGAAATATACTGTGATCATAATTAATTGGAACCAGTGTGGTTACAGTGATAGGACTAGACATATTGAAATGCACTTTTTATAGATGACTTTTCCCTTAAGATGCTTTTTAAAAGTGGCTTCAAGTTGTACTGGTCATGCTAACATTACATACAGTACATAGTGTCTAAGGGGATTAACCACTTTTTGGGACTTGATAGCATGATTAATATAAAATGTACCATCATCACATACTTTTTTAAGTGGTGATTATTTTCAAATTCATTTAAAAACTGCCACGATATTATTATTTTTTGCATCAGCAGTATACAGCCTGTCTACACATGTTCTGAAGCGCAAACATCATCCAACAGACACACACGACTGACGGCTTTTGATAAGGCCCAGTGGTCTGAGGCCTATGAGAAACAGATGTCAGCTAAGAAGAAAGCAAAGCACCCTTTGTCCCAACCCTCTCGGCGCGTATCGCTGTCCCGGGATAGCATTCGAAACCGAACCAGCCAGGACACATGTTCATCAGTGCTGTTTGTCATAAAATG
>JACYXH010000470.1:682500-1045000 GCA_026745465.1 Lota lota | reverse complement strand
CGGCCTTCCATCCCATAGGGAATCTACAGGTGAGCATCCCGCAACGGAATACAGAATATAATGGAACACAGGGAATCTGAGCATGCAGCTAGCATTTGCAACTCCTCAGCAATGGATGAATTGGCTAATGCCTGCTCTGCTGCTTTCCTCTAACTTGCATTCTTAAATGTTTTAATTGGGAGTGGCTCAGTGGCTCAACCCGCCAGTGCACTAACCACGTAGGCAAGGTCCCATTCCCGCCTGAGGTTCTGTGCTACATGTCATTCATTCTCTTCTTCAATGCAATTTTGTGTACCTATTCACTGTCCTGTCCATAAAAGGCACAAAAAGCCCTGAAAAGAATATGTAAAATTTTTTGGATCTTATGTTAGATAATCTTAGATTAAATATAAAAATCTATTTTAATAATTTTAAAAATTTATTATTTTAATATATTGAATGACAATAATGATATTTAGAACCAACCGTAAGAGACAAACTACTTCAAACTCACTTCTTGTCTCCCATTACAAGTCAAATGGTCATGATTTTCCTTCCCACTTTCACGCTGCCATGGATGTGTGCTCTGCTCTGCTCCGACAGGAATACCTGACTCGTCACATCATCAGCTGGGAGGAGCTGAAGGTGCTGGGGAGCTCCATGGCCAAGGGAGTGGCCCACCTCCACAGTGACCACCTACCCTGTGGACGTCCCAAGGTACCCCCGCAATAATATTGTTTCACACAATACAGTCTTAACAAAATACTGTAACTGATACTGCAACCCTCAAGCCAACACACATACATTTTTTATATGTATACATTTCGACGCCCTGGCTTGTAGGAAAGTAAGTGTTTCATGTCAAATCGATGTCTATTGTCACAATCTAGTATATATACCTTTTTCCCGCCTTGTCCTGGAATTGTATTTTGATACAATGATGCCTTTATGTTGATGTCCTAAGGTGCCTATAGTCCACCGGGACCTGAAGAGCTCCAACATCCTGGTGAAGAATGACCTGACGTGCTGCTTGTGTGACTTTGGCCTGGGTCTCCGTCTGGACAACTTCCTGACTGTAGATGACCTGGCCAACAGTGGACAGGTAAGAGGAGATGTCCTGGCTGATAGGTTAGCCTTCTATGGCACAAAACATCCCCTGCCTTTTTTATTGCTCAATGCTGCTGTGTAGAAGATGGGAAATAACAGGAATTTGTTATTGGCGAAATTCCTCAAGTCTCTCCTGGTACTCCCTCCACTATCTCTCTCACACACACACACACACACACACTCTCTATCGATCTTTATCTGTCTAGTGTCCTGTGTTTGGCTGAAGTAGATCTTGCAGAGAAGGGAAAACATATTCTCTGTTCCTCAGCGTTTTGGGAGGTAGGCCTTTCTGTCATGTCATCTAAGCTCTGCACATTGTGGCAGAGCTTAAGAGTAAGATAAGAACGGGCCATGTTTGTTTAGCTTTACTCCCAGCAATTACCATTACCGATTTTCCCTGTTTCTAACTATGCTTCTAACCACGCAATTTTTTGGGGGATGGAGCTCATTTGCTGACACGGGGCAGAGAACAAGAGAGAGAGGGAGAGAGAGAGAGAAAGAGAGAGAGAGAGAGAGAGAGAGAGAGAGAGAGAGAGAGAGAGAGAGAGAGAGAGAGAGAGAGGAAGAGAGGAAGAGAGAGCGAGTGGGAGAGAGAGAGAGAGAGAGAGAGAGGAAGAGAGAGCGAGTGGGAGAGAGAGAGAGAGGAAGAGAGAGCGAGTGGGAGAGAGAGTGAGAGAAAGAGAGAGCGAGTGGGAGAGAGAGAGAGAGAAAGAGAGAGCGAGTGGGAGACAGAGAGATAGAGAGTAATTAAAGGATTAAGAAGGTGGTAACAACATTGTTGTGTCATGCAAACACCTTGAGGCGACCCTCAATCTCACTTAAACTCTGTCTGTCTGTCTGTCTCCATAGCTTTATATTTCTCTCTGTCCGTCTATATGACCTTTGTTCCTCGTTGTTCTTTCGTGATTTATGATTCACTGCTAAACATGCATCAGCAACAGGTGGCATGTACTTGACTCATTTGCCAACCCAGACACTTAAACACACACAACCTCTGCACTAGACAGTTTCCTGTTCTGTGCACATGCTCAGTGTTGGGAGGAGCAACAGATGTACTGAACCTGTGCAATGTTGACATGGCAAATATCACATTAGTTCCATAGCAAATAAATTAGAGTTTGTATGAACTTTAATCATGTTATTTGGCTTTTCACAAACTTCAAAATGGAAAAAACGTAAACTTGCTTATTATAGCACCTCAATCAGGCCAATCTGAATCCGATTTTGTTCGAGCAGGATTTCACAGTTAATATCTATGCATATGCATAGATACATTTTTTCATTTTTCTAGCGTTCACACGGGAATCTGAGACAACCTGGCTGGAGATCAACAATAATCCTGAACCAGTGGGAAAAGAGTCAGCTGTCATCACTACTACGGGCTAAAAATGATCAACATATAAAATAATACAGACAGAGCCAAGATCTACTCTCTATCTCTATCTCTTGCTCAGATCATGCGTACATATGATCAAACCCAGTGTTTAGTATATTGATAGTCTCATAAATTAGATCTTTTTTTAAATTAATAATCTAAATCTGATAGCAGACTGTCTTAAATCTTGGCGGATGGGACATTTCCCTTTCCTTAACTTCATATTTGTTTTGACCAATCATGTCACTGGAGGCGGGGCTCTGTAAGAGCGTAATTGACTAACACAAACTCGGCTAGCACAAGTAACGTTTTCCTGGTGGGAAGACAAGATGACAAGTCCTTAACACCAACGTTCTAAGAAGAAGTGTCTGTAAAGGTGTCAAATCAACACCATGTAGACCGGCCACTGAAAAACATATGTTTCATCCAGCATAGAAGGACTGCCGGTCTCCCAGACGAGTGTGTTGATATTCCTGACTGTGTTGCTGATGTGCAGGTGGGCACGGCGCGCTACATGGCTCCAGAGGTGCTGGAGTCCAGGTTGAACCTGGAAAACATCGAGTCCTTCAAGCAGACCGACGTCTACTCCATGGCACTCGTCCTCTGGGAGCTCACGTCTCGCTGCGAGGCCATCGGAGGTCAGCAAAAACACACACACACCCACACACACCCACACACACAAGTAAAAGCACACATGCACACACACACACACACACACAGCAAACACATTCAGACAAACACACCATACACACACCAAACAGACACACACACACACACAGACTTACACACACACCAACACACACACCAAAACATAGACATTCACACATAGGCATACACTTACAGACAAACGTACAAACATACATATATATATATATATATATATATATATACCCAAGAAAAACAATCCTCACAGACATCAACATACACATATAGATAAACACACAAAGTCAGAAAAACACATTCAGTCACCATGCTCACAAACAACCACACACACACACACACACACACACACACACACACTCCTGTTGTCCCCATGAGGTGTGCAATTCTGCATTGGTATGTCATTTAGATGCATTTACAAATATGTAAATTCAGTGTGTGTGCGTGTGGGTGTGTGTGCATTCCTGTGTGTGTGATTGCGAGCCACACATGGAAGGAGGAGTGTTCAGACTGTGGTTTCCTGTGTGGTAAGGATCAGGGTTTTGCATTGAAGGGTTATGCCTGGCATACACTAGACAATTTAAAAAATGCAGGAAAAGTTAGAGCCCACCTAAAGATGGATGAAGATACAATTAACTGTTTTGGTTGTTAAATGTTTAAGGAAACCATTTTTTAAACCAGGCTTATTATCCTGTAGTGTGTACCCAGCATTAACAGAGGCGGTGGCCTCCATTTGTCCAACTGCACTTTGGCCTCCGCCTCCACCTCCAGCTCCATCCCCACCTCCAGCTCCCAGGTCTGCTGCAGCAGCAGTCTGTGGAATGTCTGATATGTGGACGGGAGATGATTTCAGCTCAGCCACTATTTCCCTTCTATGGGCAGGGAAGCAAGGCGAGAGACAATGAAGCAAGGGAGAGAGACAAGGAAGAAGAGAGAGAAAAGGAAGAAGAGACAGAGAGAGAGACAGAGAGAGAGTGAGAGAGTGCACATGTATCTCAACAAGGGTCAATGGTCTCTGGTTATCTGTTTGTAGATGCTGGAGTGTGTGTGTGTGTGTGTGTGTGTGTGTGTGTGTGTGTGTGTGTGTGTGTGTGTGTGTGTGTGTGTGCGTGTGTGCGTGTGTGAATGCGGTCTTGTCGTAGCAAAGGTGCGGAGGAGGAGAGTCTAAGCTCTGTCCTCCAAGCCACGTCTTAGCTAGACATTAAAAACTAGACAGTCACATTCCATCAGAAGTGTGTGTGTGTGTCTGTGTGTGTGTGTGTGTGTGTGTGTGTGTGTGTGTGTGTGTGTGTGTGTGTGTGTGTGTGTGTGTGTGTGTGTGAGTAAGAGGGAGAGAGAATTAATGAGAGAGACAGATGGCCCTAATCTGTCTTTGTTTCTTTCTTGAATCTGATTCCATGGGTTTTGTGTGTGTGTGTGTGTGTGTGTGTGTGTGTGTGTGTGTGTGTGTGTGTGTGTGTGTGTGTGTGTGTGTGGTGCATGTGTGTGCATGTGAGCATGTTTGTATGTATGCATGTGAGAGTACGTGCATGTGTGTGGTGTCTGCCTCCTTAGTTTCTTCTCTCCACCCTAACAACAGGGGAGGGTGCTCTGGATTTAAATACTACCCTATCCTGCTGTTGTTGTTGTGGTCAGTTATAGTACCTCGCTCTCATTCTCATTCCATCCCTCTCTCTTCCTCCCCACTTTATCCCCCCTCATTTTAATATCTTCCTCTCCCACCTTTTCAATGAGTGTGATGGCTCTACAGTCTTTATCATTTCAGTTAGATTTTTTGGGGTCATTCTGTTTAATCTCAAGGGGTAGTGGGGTTGGTAGGTTGGTGTGTGCAAGGTCTAAACATGTGACCATCCTTATTGGATTGAGGATTGGCATTGGGAAGGGCTCCTATTGGCTGCTGGCCATCGATAGGAGGCAACCGCAGAGCAGGGAATCGGACACGACTAGATGATTGGCCCAGCATGGTGTTCAAAAATGGTTGGGCAGGGTAGTAGGTGAGGAATAGCAGACGTTCTGGCACTCCAGGAATTGGCGGCAACAGTAGAGGAGTATATCTGAAGATACTGCTGTTTTGCTTTGAAGTCACAATGAGTCAGTTTGTGTTTTCTTTTTCATTTTTGTGAGTTATATTGTCGGCCCTGGACAGGTTTGTGGTTAAAATGATGGTCTCTCCCGCCTGGCACTTGCGGGAGACACCAACTAGTCTCTCTCTCTCTCTCTCTCTCTCTCTCTCTCTCTCTCTCTCTCTCTCTCTCTCTCTCTCTCTCTCTCTCTCTCTCTCTCTCTCTCTCTCTCTCTCTCATCACTCAACTTTTATCCTTTATCTATTTCTCTATCTATGTCCATCCATCTACTATTCTCTCTCTCTCTACCTATCTATCTATCTACCTCCATCTATCGCTTTCTCTCTCGATAAACCTGACCGGGGCTTGTAAAGAAAGAGCCCTGTTGGCAAAAGAGTTATAGTTAAACAATGTCATAATGACTCTTCCACAGACCAGGCCACAGGAATTCTGCTTTAAACTTTAGCGTGTGGTTCTCTTACCGACGTCGAAAAACATACAAATACAAACATAGATTGTGTCTGTACAAGGAACTGCTATTCATGTATGTTGCTTGTTACGTAAATATGGTCAACTCTTTTTTATTTTTTAAGCTTTTTGCAACCATTTCGTTATTTTTATCCTTCGAGTTGCGTCCCTACACTTGAATCCACGTTCTGCAACCATCGTTTTCCCGGTTTATTTGAATAGGCGTCGGACACGCCCCGGAACGTTGTCCATCTGGGCCCACTCCCTTCACGTGCACGTATATAGTCGCACCTCGTGTCTCGGCCCCACAGAAAGCCCCGGCTTTCCTCAAACCGCTCGCTTTTCAAAGCAAACAAAAAAGTACGAAAAAACCTCCTCCGCCCTGCGAGGCAGGTGGGGCATCCAGGGGCCCGGAGGTCGCTTCGGCGCTGCCAACCTCTCGGCGACACACGACCCAGACGGATAATCTGAAAAGGAAACTGTCGTAAACCCGCCTCCCTTCCCTAAGACCACTGGGATACACGAGGCAGTTTACCGCAGGCCCCAGACCGCAAGAAACATACACCCGGGGAGAGGAAGAGGGAGGAGAGCGGAGAAAGAGACTCCAGGTGCAGCCTCTTGTAACATGTGTTCTGAAACCGCAAAATAGCTCTACATTTGGACCCGACCCGTAGCTCTAACAGTTCAGGCAGGCCCTGCACGTCTCTCAAAGGAGGCAAACAAGTGACTTTCCCAGGAATTTCCCACTTTCCCTTCACTCTGTTTCTGTTGGAGTTGCTATTAAAAAGCGGGGCTCATGAGAAAAAGAGATACAAATAACGGGGACACGATCACAATTGCATCACTGACTCATTGGGTTTTATGGACATTCGAAAATCTGCAGTGCATAACTCAGTAATTGTAATAATGACTCTCTCATGCCCCCTCATCAGTTTGATGAAACACAGACTATTATTTTCTTAGTTTTCTGTTTTGAAGTGTGTTCTCTTGGGGCTTTGCACTGTGCTGCATCTGTATCGACTCCGGGATGCCGTGTGAAATCGGTGATATTTGGAACTCGGCAGCAGAGAGGTTGAGGACAAATAACCACCCCCTGCCTAGCTGGCGTTCAAACTCTGGTGTGTGTGTGTGTGTGTGTGTGTTTGTGTGTGTGGATGGGTCGGGGGCTTATTTTGGACTACTGTAGGGGTGGGCGGGTTCCACTTGTGGGAAAAACAGGAAGTGTAGGCCTGCAGTCAGCTTTTCTGCGCAGTCCCAATCCAGGCCCTTCGCTTCCTGTCCATGGGCTCCACACCGGCCTCCCCACTTCCTCTGCTGTGGTTGAGGACACACATGCCACAGAGACCCCAGGAGCATAATTTATTTCATGAAAGTGTTATTTATAACATTACATTTCTGACACGTCATCAAATCAGGAGTCCTTAGCACACAGGAACTGGGTTAGGGTCTTTGTTGCCAAATGCCATAATATTTGTGATATATGTGTAGCTTCCTGGAAAAGTTTCTAGATAGACTATATTTGGCGATACTATTGAGAAAAATATATAAATTGTTCATGGATCACAGACCAGTATTACATAATAATAATAAAGAATATCAATAGGTCATTTTGTAAAATGTACAAGGTAAAAATGTATAAATAAATACATGAATGAATAGATCTATGATTTCAATATGTAAATCATTACAATTTAAATGTAATTTGGCTGTGATATAACAATGTCATTTTATGAAGCCACCCAGCTTAAGTGCAGCTGTTAGCATCTCATTTTTCTTCGTTACTGTCGTCTGAACGTCATCTCTCTAAGGTTGCAGACAAACTTTGCAGCTGTTGTGAGTTCAATTTCACGAGGTCTGGACACAATCCCGGAACTCTCTTTTTCATGTTTTAGCGTTTCAGTACTCCAAGCTTTCTCTTATTACTTCAGGCTTCTTTTTTTTTTCAACTCAAAAGGAAAAAGAAAAAAATGACACATGGGGAGTTTGGTGTTTTGAATGTTCTGAGGCTGGTAAGAATTGGTTGCTAGTATCAACGTGCCAAATCTAGCTTTGCCATTCTTGTGGAAGCACTGTAAGATATATACATATACAGCTGTGGATACAAATGTGATGTCAAGATGACTAAGTTGTTCCCTTGAGTGTAATGAGTCAAATGGCCGATGATCCTTCATACCTTAAATTGTGTCCACAGCTTTTGTAACCTTGTTGTGTGTGTGTGTGTGTGTGTGTGTGTGTGTGTGTGTGTGTGTGTGTGTGTGTGTGTGTGTGGTTGTGGTTGTGGTTGTGTGTGTTTGCAGAGGTGAAGGACTACGAGCCACCATTCGGCTCCAAGGTGCGAGAGCACCCCTGTGTGGAGAGCATGAAGGACAACGTCCTGAGAGACCGAGGCCGGCCCGAGATCTGCAACTCCTGGCTCAGCCACAAGGTGAGACACACCAGCTCTTTCTACTCAGACAAATGGGCCAACACAGGCTACCCATGCATTCATAGACAGATGAGAACACAGTGGCTGCATCTAAACCTGTGTACTCCATACTACATGCCACAGTGTGCACTGTTTTCTGGCGTGCTATTATTATGTGAGCCAAAAGTACGAATCTTTTTGGACGCACAACGGTGTCCCAGTAATTGATGCCGACACGCTACAAGCCCACTAAGTTATATGTATCCAAACAATAGGATACATGTTGTATATGATACCACTACAAATATTGCTGTTGTAGTGGTTTTTAATAACGTTTAAAAGTCTCGGTTAAGGCGGTTGTCCTCATGTCAAAAGGCATTATGGGTAATCCAAGCGACTGTAGTGTCCATAGTTTGCACACTAAGAATTTTGCCAGAAATAGTAAGCCATCTCTTTTAGTAAACAGTTTTTTGCATACTATGTCTAAATAAGATTTCGGACACACTCCATACTACGAAGCCACCCCTTAGCTAACAGAGGTTTTGTTTTTCCACATATACGATCATGAAAGATCATCAGTTTCAAATCAGTTTCCCAATGCATGTTGAAGTGGAGAAATATTGTCCCTCTCACTCATATAACCAAGACTAATAGTCTAATGTCATATGCGCTTACATATGCATATGGTGCACATGATATGCGTTTTTTGGCAACACCAACAACAACAACTGCTAGCCAACCAACAGATTCACATCTCAATCCGCTTTGCCAGAACTCTCTCTCTTCCCCCCACCCCGTCCCACCCCGTCCCACCCCCGTTCCACCCCCCCCCCCCCCCCCCCCCAGCATGGCGTCGTCACCTGTATCCCTTTACAGTACAGTAAAGTCCCAGTACAAACATCCCCCTTCTTCTTCCTCCCCCCCACCACCACAGGGCATCGCGGCCATCTGCGGTACCATCGAGGAGTGCTGGGACCACGACCCGGAGGCCCGCCTCACCGCCCACTGCATGGCAGAGAGGCTGGCCGTGGTGGAGGACGAGATGGACACGCTGTCCAGCCACAGCTCCTCCTCCTCTGAGGAGAAGGTCCCGGAGGAGGAGGAGGAGAAGCTCAAGGTCTCGGCGGTCGAAGGGATCCTGCAGGTGGATGCGAAGATCATGGAGATACAGGACATCAAACCCGTGGACTGTTCGGTGAGCGATGAGAAGTAAAAAAAAGTTTCATTTGAATAAGGACGTCGGGATACTATGCTTTGACGCTGGCACACAGCGCAGGGCGAATGTCAATGAAGAGCACTCAAGTGTACACGTTCAAAAGTCAGCAGTGATCTTGTTAATAGCGTTCTTAATACGCAAGGAATCTGGCGGAGCTGAGCTCCTGCATTCAACGCCTTCAATGGAGATGGTGGATCTGTAGCGTTAAGCCACGGGGACACAGTGTCACATCAACTACAGTCCATCCACCCAGAGCCTTAGCACGTAAGCAACTGTCAGTCGTCAAAAGGCAAACTGCATTTTGACGAGCTTACAAGTGCTTGAATGCCAAAATGCCAAAGTAAACTGGAAGCTTTAAATGAGTCAATAGGTTAAGCAGCTAGACAGTATTTTATGCAACAACGAATACAATCACTAGTTACCAAAAAGGGCATATTCTTTGTTAGAGAGGACAGGACAGAAAAATAGTATATTTTATTTGCACTTTACCATGGGATAGTTAAACATTGCAGATGTTCCAATGTCTAAAGTGTTATGTCCATGTCTGAGGGAGTTTCAGTAAGTCAAGATTTCTCTTTTGTATAATGATGAGCCATATTGTAAAACGAATGACTTTAAAGGTGTGTGTGTGTGTGTGTGTGTGTGTGTGTGTGTGTGTGTGTGTGTGTGTGTGTGTGTGTGTGTGTGTGTGTGTGTGTGTGTGTGTGTGAGACCAGAGTATGTTAAGTTGTGTGAATGTTTTTTTAACCAATATCTGCAGTGTAAACCTGCTTACTGATGTGAACAGGTGTTAACAGGCACAATGTAAATAGCAACAACTCAGTAAATGTACAAATCATTACAAAGGGAAAGTAACCATACTACTTATAGTGAATGCTATACAAAGAAATATTTTACAGAGAGATATATCTGGGTTTGCTATATTTCTATCCGTTTTCTGGCTAAAAAATATTGATTGTTTTACCATGTATTGTATATACCTTTTAGGAATAAATGTTTTATGAAAAAAATGTGGGTTATTCAATAGTATTATTTCATTCAGACAGAGCTTTTCAACATTTCCGTTAATTCCCCATTATTTTGTCATCAGTGAACTGCCATTAAAACTGTTGCGTGATGTTACGGTCGGTGGAAAACATCATAGACTTATAGCAATAGATGCCGCATTGACTGCATCGACCTGTTGCTGCGATACGTCAACAACGCAACCACATTTGAGAGGCCATTTAATAGGAGGCCAATTTGAGAGGCCATGTTAATAGGGGAGCTGCTGCTTTTCTGGATAAAAATGATTAAAAAAGCCCTGTAACATTTACATTTCCCAACTGATGTCAGTTAATCTTTTTTATATTCATATTAAATCACATATTATGAACAATGTATATATATCTTTTTTCCCCCGTAGATCATAAACCCTTGGATAAAATGGACTAATTGATATTAGTCAATTAGTGAATTAGTGAAAAATGTCAATGTTACGGTGCTTTCTATACAGAAAAAAAGGCAACTTGTATTTGCTTACAGACCAGTCTTTGCCTCTCAGATATGGCGGCGACGTTGACGTCCATCCAAAGGCCAATGTTGCGTCTATGTATATATATCTATGGGTTACATTTTCATTTCATGTTTACATTTCTAGCTGAGTTTTCTGCCGTGTTTGCCTCGTTAGGGGAAGGGGATTCACCTGCACTAAATTTCCAAGAGGCTATAAATTGGGTCTGGTTGCACACTTGGTTGTTTTGTCAGTTCCAAAGTTGGAGCTAAAGAGCGAACACCTTCAGTTCGCGCTGCAGAAAAATGTTGCTGTGGCTATTGTTTTTGTGTTATTGGCTTACATTTTCAGTGTCACACAGTGCAAACAAATGTTTACTTAGTCGACATGGTCCCGTTTGTGGTCCCGCAGAAAATACGTGTTCTTCAGTGAGCAGCCGCACATCGTACACCTCATCGAGTCCACCGTTGACTCTGAGCAGGAACTTGTCTCGGGATGGGACAGTTGCGTCCGGCCGGCACACACTGCCTTCCTCTGGTCCCTATCTTTATTAACACAAGACAAGAAAATATTGAATCAATCTCTCGGTCAAACCTTTGTGAATGTATTTCCTCAATATCGTTGTAGTGAGCTGCATGGTGGACGCAGACCGGGCATGGGTCGGGGCTAATCACAACACATAATCTGATGTGGGGCAGGTTTATTTACTACGATGCCCGTACAGAGGAGCGCCCTGTGGGAGCGCCGTTGACGCATTCCCATGAACAAGCAACATGGCTGGCGCTACTGTGTCACACGTTCCGACGCTATCCAATTGTGTCCAGGGGGTATTTTGGTCCGCTGAAAACGCCCCATTGGAAATCGGAAAAAAAGGAACCTGAGAGGTCTTAAGACTTATACACATTTGCGAATTGGTCTGGCGATGTCAGGCTAGCATGTCCTTCAGATTCTGATTGCGACGATATATACCATAATTACCTTCTCTCTTTTTTTTAAGTGCGAGGGGAAATCACATGGGAGTTGTGTGTTGAGTGGAAATGTATAACTTGTTAAAATAACCAACTTCTCGTGAAAACGGGACAAAAGCAATGCGAATTGGACGGTGACTTTTGTTTGGTGCGGAGTAAACACTTGGACCAGCCGTGTGGCCCAACTGTGCGTCAGTTGGTAAGTCTGGTGCGTTAGTCTGTAGAAGTTTATTTTTATTTGGCCTGCTGGCTTGTGTCCAGGGAACACGACGAAGACCAGCAGCAACCCTTCAAGTGCCAGGGACACTATGGCTCAGCATGCTGTGGCCTTACTAGTATGTCCTGCTTCCCCAACGTCTGATTAAAAACGGCCAACAATTGGCTTGCCTTGGGGCATCGCCGGAGGGTTGTTCTTTGTACAGAGGCATCGGCATTTAAGAGGCGTTATTAAGAGTTATTCTGGGCACATCAAGCCCTGGACCATGATAGGAGAAGGTGATGGAAATACATCATTTTGTTGACCTATCAAGGGAATTTACAATCGTACTAATGAAAATGTTCTTTTAATGGGGGATACCAGTTCAATAGTGTATAAACTGCCATTGGCAAAGAAACATTGTTTGAAGTGATGTGGGTGCAGAACCGTGATACTGTGTAATGTGTGGTTTAAGCAGATTGTAGATGTAAATAATGGATGCTTAGGAAAAACGCTACCGCTGAAACATACAATCCTCTGGGAGGGATAAAACATCAATACCTGGTTGAATCATTAGTTTGCGTCTCACTGCTCGGTGAATGATCTGTGCTCCGATAGCCCTGTGCCCAGCCACAGCTCTTGCTGTACATCATGGTGATGATGACGACGACGACAATACGCTCAAGTCTTTGGAACTCAGGTTTATCTGTTCAGCCTCCAGGGTGGTCATTTCAGAGGTCGAGTTTAGGCAGGTGTGGCGAAGATCAAGTCAAATTTGTAATCAGTGTTTGGCATTTTAAGGCCAGTGTTTTTTTTATCGATTTGTAACAGTTGTGCATAAATGTGATTTAGAATTGCTATTTGTTTTCACGCAATGTAATTGTCCTTAAGAGTTTTGCAGAAATTGAATCCGGATGCAGTGGTTTTAAAGTCCCAAGTGTTTTATAGTCTCACATGCTTCCCTCACTTTCAAATGGGCCTTCTGTCTGCAGCTGGTCAGTCTTCTATTAGCCCTCTGATGGGGCCTCTCTCTCACTTGACTCCTCAAACAACCACCTCTCTTCTTGCCGTTACTCCTCTCTGGTCCTGCTTCCTTAGTTTTCCTCCTCGTTCAACCCATATAACAAGACAAGGAAAAACGCATCACTGAAGGTCAAACTATAACTGGGAATAGTGGTTACAGGCGGATAAGATGCACAAATACAAAATGTTTAACTATCAATTTCAACAATCAACATACTCATCTTTAACTGTTTTTAAGGGAATGAACACTAAAAACAATGTAATATCATGGATGTTTCTAACAATGACTATAATGTTGACTATTTTGATCTACAGCATGTAAAGGTTTTAACTATGCGAGGCATCCAGATGGGTTAAATAAACATACCATTGTTATCAGTCCCAACTGCATACAATAGTGGAATGTGTTTGATGGCTCATTCCATTTTTCAGACCTATTCTCCAGGGAATGTCAGACTGATTCAGAGCAAGTAAGAGTAAGGCCTACCTTAATGGATGATATCTACAACAAATGGTACAAAATCTGTAAATAGAGCAGTCCTAACGGATGGATCATAACATCTACTTTTCTGCAGGCCTGATAGTGGTGAAATGACTCTGACCATTGAACAAAAGAGAACTATTTACAATGTGTTGTGTAGCATGAAAATGTTTATAGTGTGTGTGTGTGTGTGTGTGTGTGTGTGTGTGTGTGTGTGTGTGTGTGTGTGTGTGTGTGTGTGTGTGTGTGTGTGTGTGTGTGTGTGTGTGTGTGTGTGTGGGTGTGTGTGTGTGTGTGTGTTTCCATGCGGTGTAGACATTCCAGCGTAGACCAGAGTTTGTACCAAGGAGATGTAATGACAGGACTGGGACACACACACACACACACACACACACACACACACACACACACACACACACACACACACACACACACACTTTGTCTGTTGATATTCTTATCCTTCCTTTTTTTCATAACCTCTCCATTTGTCCTTACAACCTGTCTTTGGGTCTCTGTGCATGCCTGGAGCCACTGACTAGCCTGAGGAGTAGGCATACACATCCTGAGTCCAGAATTAACTTGTGGCATACTGTCTTTTCTTTTTTGGTCAGTTTTGCTTGTCTTGTAGAGGCCACATGCACCTTGCACCCGCAACAAATCTCTGATTTTCAGAGTTCAGACTGGGAACTTTCCTGAACTAAATGGAACTTAATTGTTCCGAGATAAGATTCATCCCCATGTTCTGTGGATGAGACCCTATGTTGTAGTAGATGTCATCCAATGTTCCCCAAAAATTAGTTTGGGGGAAACATATTTAGTCGCATATACACTAACTAAATTAATCACTAAAATAACTTTAACCAGGTATTAACACGCCTAGAGATTGTGTATATGGTCCCGAAACGAATTGTCGTTGGTTTTAGGTTGTAGTGTAGAAAGATAGAGCACGTCAGCCCTCTGGTGGCTAAAAAGCATAACATATTACTTAATGACCATTGCAATAGCATGGAGGACCAAAGATGACATTAAATTAATACCAATTGCACGGATAATTACATAAATACATGCATATGAATTTAATGAATAGATGCATATGAAATCATACAAAAAGGCTATGTTTTACATTTCAGTATTTTATTTCTGCATTTCTAAGTCCTTCACATGACAGGAGGCTATTGGTTCATCGTGGATTGTGGTCTGTTGGTTATATCCTATTCAATGGAATATGCTAATTGTGCTATTTTAAGTTATTCACGGAAAATAAATTGATGGTCCTATATTAACTACATCCTTGCTGTACATTTCTTCTTGCTTTCATTTGTATGAAATGGCTTCAAGGTCCCAGTCACCAAAGAAAACTAAAAGGGTAGGGGTTAGGGGTTAGGATCCGGAATGGGGTGTGAGGGAGAGGAGGGGTTGGGGGGGGGGGGTCAGGTTTTGAATGGGGGTTGGTGTATGGGTCTGGTAAGGCCCATGTTTGGGGTCAAGACTGGGGTTAGGTGGGGCTGGGTTTTTCAGAGTGGAGTAGGTAGGGTACAATGGGAGATGATGGTGAGTCAGTTGGTGTGAGGTGTGGTGTTAGGGGTGCAGTGTGTGGAGCCCACGGCAGTTTCCTGTATCTGAAGGTATTCTTTTTTGTCAGATGTGCAATAGTTCTAGGAGGTGGGTGTCTGGTCTGAGGTGGATCCAGGTTATTGTTAAATGTGTCCTGAATGGATTTTAAACAGTGTGTGTGCGTGTGTGTCCCACCATGGGCCTGATTGTGTGTCCCACCATGGGCCTGATTGTGTGTCCCACCATGGGCCTGATTGTGTGTAGAGTGTGTGTGGTAGCTGGGGTGAGATGTGGAGAAGGGGGTTAAGGTGGTGCTGCTGCAATCTGAAACTATGGGTCTGCCGGGAGGAACTTCAAAGGGAATCATCCAAGTATCTGGGTCCATTTGTGTTTTTCGTAGAAGACAGAATTTGCGTTGTCTGGTCCAAATAAAAATCTGTCGTTTGGCTTTTATGTATTTGTTGTTGTATATGATGTGTCAGAGATTAATCTGTGTGGTTGGTTGGGATAGGATTGTCAGTTGGCTTCAAAGAGGTATTGGGTGTGTCCAGTACCACAATTTTCAGGTTTAATGTGTGGTTGGGTTTTATGTTGTTGGATGGCTTGTCTTTGTTCTGTTGTTCTGGGTGTCTGTAGTAGGTAAGTGTTTGCGTGAATGGCAGTTGGTCTGGATGAGTATGGTGCTGTTTGGGTGAATGTGTGTGGGTGGTGGTTCCCAGTGAGACGCTTGTGTGAATGGCGTATTGGAAGTGGTCTAGTAGTTTGAGTCGTCGGACACTTGGACAAGTCCCTTTAGAGCTGCTCCCAGTCTAGTCTTTTTCTAGTAGTGTTATCTGTGTTGGTATGAGGGCTGTGAAGAGATTTAGGATCTTGGAGGGGGAGGCACGTGGGAATATTCCTGATGTGATTCTGTCTGTTGTGGGGTGGGTAGAGGGGATGTGTCGGGCTGTGTTCGGTGTTTGTTGTCCTGTTCGGTGGTGAAGGTGTCGTGGGGAATTTCCAGTAAGCAGGGGAGGCAGGTGGCTATATATGTGTGATGAGGGGATGGTGGGGGACGGGGTAAATCACGGTGAGAGAATACAAAATAAATAACATCTTAACAAAGGCATTAAGCCTGGTTTTGGTAAGAAAAAAACAAATGGTGTGTGTGTGTGGTGCTGTGTATCTTAATGTTGTATGTAGCCCTGACTCCCTCAACTGGTTCCACATCCCAATTTCTAGGTTCTGGGCGATCGTTGCCGTTATCTCCTGCTTCAACATCTTCCTCATCAGGCTCCACAATGTCTCCGTTGTGTAGGCAGAGGTTGTGAAGGATGGTGATGACAACAGGGGCAAAAGTGTGGCTTACTTCTAGGGACTTGAAGAAGATGGATGGGGGCAGTCAGACAGAAGGCATCTTCCCTCTGGTGGGTAGAGCTGTTGAGTATAGACAGGACTGTCTTTCAGCACACAGGCATTATGGACAGACCCTGGGAAACCACAGCACACATATATGACCAACTACTGCCCGGCTGACCTTATGAATGATCCCATAGACCGTAGTCTTGGGGATGTCAAATGCCCTTGACACAACTCCGTAAGAAGCTACATGGGCAAGCCAGTAGAGAAATACAAGGACAAAAAGGTATTTTTCCCATCCGTGATCAGCTTCATGTGTAAGAGCAGCTGTAAGGGCTGCTATGGACTCTCTTGTCAGGCGAAGGTCAGGGCGGAGGTTGGACACACCATCAAAATAGAGCTGCAGGATAGGCATGTTCGGGTTCAACTGGTAATATGTTGTAGGGTGGACATGCTATGAATGAGAAATAAAGGGATCCAATGTTATGCAAAAGCCTCATTAGAATAACTGTAAAATGCTATTATGCCTGTTTTGTATTGGTACAACTGTTTTATATTTTAACTATTCTCTATCCTGTCAGGTTAATTTTATGCATGGTTTATTTATTGTGTGATTATGTCACATATAAACTTACTTCAAGTACTACAAGTAAAAAGAAAACGTATGCGATTTGGAACGTAGCAGGCGCATACCCAATTACTGGCTTATCCATTTGTTTGGACTTTTGATCGGTGATTCTGTGTTTGATTAACCAAAGTAGGGAAACTCACTGTGCTCAGGCTCATGTCTCTCACCATCTAGGACTTTGCCGTCTTAGGAATTGCTTGCATACGGTTCATACAAAGACTGAATAATCCCAGGCATATAAAGACGCATTTGCATTCCACGGTAAAATAATTAAAATCTTAACTTTAATAGGTGAATATGCAATCGGAAGCAGAACGGACAACGAGACGATTGGGTCATGTTTAGATCCCTCAGACTCGCGAAAGGCTGAACTTGAAGTTTGCGGGTATTGGAAGTGCAAGGCACGCACTAGCTCTATAGAGCTGACAATATGTATTCGAAGCCGTATCCAACCCTGTCAAATGTTTAGTTGACCGTTTGACGATGTTAGGTCTATTCAAGCTGAAGTCACACCTGCTATTCACGCGTCCTACTAGTGTGTCTAGTCTGCGATCGTCCAAGGGGAGAGTGTGGGAGAGACTAGGTCACAGAGACATAGTTGCGTGCCAAGAAAAAGCTTTAAATCTAAAATAAACCTAACCATGTCAAACCTAATGGACCCTTTTTCAGTTTACAAACAATTGACTTTTGTAGTTGAAGGTGACCAAAACGGGGATATTTGCAGTTTGGTGGTCTGTTACATTTTTGTAGGTGTTAACTAGAACTCGTATGTTTAGCATTTCAGTTGGTATGGTTAATATAACGCTAATTATTATTATATAATTATGCAAATCATAACTCTGTCGTTAGAAAGTGGGCAATCAGCCAATTTCGGTCACCAGGTGTGGACAATAGACTGCCTATCAAGCAGAACCAGAAAGCTGGTAAATTAGTTACATTTTGGTCTTGATGATGATGAAGAAGAAGAAGAAGAAGAAGAAGAAGAAGCAGCTGCATGTTATCTTGCTGCTGGCGAGTATAGAAACTAACTAGACGCTGCAGATCTGGTGACGTTTTCTTGGGGGAAGGACCTGGTAGGACCACTCCAACTGACTCTCCACTTCCTGGCCCTTACAGAGACTTGGATCACCCAAGAGAACACCGCCTCTCCAGCTGAGCAGAGGCTGCCCAACCAGAAAAGCAGAAGCTGGTTACCTTTTTGTCTTGACGAAGAAGGAGCTGCATGTTATCGTGCTGCTGGTGAGTATAGAAACAAACTAGAACTCGTATGTTTAGCATTTAGTTGGTAGGGTTAATAGAATGCTAATTATTATTATATGATTATAACTGTCCTTAGAAAGTGGGCAATCAGCCAGTTTCTAGAAGCTGCAGATCTGGTCAAGTGTTCCAGGGGAAGGACCTGGTAGGACCACTTCTCCTGACTCTTCCACTGCCTGGCCCTTACAGAGACTTGGATCACCCCAGAGAACACGTTCACTCCAGCTGAGCTAAGGTTGCCTATAAAGCAGAACCAGGAAGCTGGTAAGTTAGTTACTTTTTTGGAGCTGCATGTTATCTTGAGTTATCTGAGCTGTGTCTCCGCACTTAAGGGCTAGTCATTCATAGCGTCAGCTGTAGTGTCAGGCCCCTGCAAAGGAAGACCCGGTCGAACAAAGACATGGGGAGTCTCTCTGCGGGAGTCCCTGAAGGGCCACCAGAAGCTACATCTCCTCCCACCCATCGTAGCTATGTGCCTTACCTCGATCACCATCAGGATATCTAACCGGAGAAGATGCAACCTAGGACTCTCTGCTCGGCGCTGCAACCTACCCAATCTGCGCTACCCAACGCTCTCTACCTACACTGACCTTGAAGTGATGGGGGGACTCTGGAACTGCCAATCGGCTGTCAAGAAGGCGGACTCCATCTCAGCCAACACCTCCCTCCTGACTATCTCTACTGTCCACCGAGGAAGCCGCTAACACTGTTATCCTCCCTCTCCTGCTCTTTGGACTCCCTCTGTCCCCTCCACTTCAGACCAGCGCGATCTTCTCACCCCTTGGCTGTCCGAATCTCTGCGGGCTTGTAGAGCAGAGTTACGGGCAGTTGAGAGAAAAGGGAAAAGATCAGACTGTCCTGAGGATCTCTCTCACTACTTTCACCTCAACTGTGTCAACAGCCTTCTACCGGACCAAAATCAACTCCTCTGCCTCTAACCCCAGGAAACCTTTCCATGTTCTCTTCCCTCCTCACCCCTCCCCCCTCCCCTTCCTCCCTCCCAGCTGATGACTTTGTAACCTACTTTACCAAGAAGGTGAAGGTCATCAGCTCCTCTTTTACCCCTGCCGCTATCCTCCCTCCCCCTATCCTCACCTCTGTTTTTACCCACTTTATTCCTCCCTCTGAAGATGTCCACAGAATAGTTGCGTCTAACCACGCAACCACCTGCCCCCTTGACTCGATCCCCTCCTCTCTTCTCCAGGCTGTCTCGAGCGACATTATGCCATTCCTCACCACCCTCATCAAGTCCTCCCTCACTTCAGGACTTTTTCCGGCTTCCTTCAAGACTGCTAGAATCAAGCCGCTTTTTAAGAAACCGACTCTTGACACCACTGACATTCGGAACTACAGACCGGTATCTCTTCTTTCATTCCTTTCTACTCGAACGTGCCATCTCTCACAAAACAACCTGCTTGACCTCCATCAGTCAGAGCCTCATCCCTCTCACCAATCACGTCAGTCCCTTTTGCAGTAAAAGGACTGAGTCTATTTTACTGCAGCAAGTTTGAGAAGATCCTTGTCTTTACACAGAGAGAACCAAAATTTTACATAGCTCAGCTCAGGAAGTTAGTCATTAGCAAACATGTTAGTTTAGCTATTTTACTGATAGAAACATTCTGTGAATTAGGCTAGTCATTACCATTTGACTGCAAAAACAATTAGATTATCTTTATAGCCAACAATCAAGGGCGTTAAGTTAGTAAATAAGGGGGACATAAATTGGTTGTAAAGCGCAGGGTTTTAAGTGTTCTCCCCTCTATCAGAACATTTACTCAAACAAATAGGCCTATGTGTGATCTAATTACTGACGCAATAACCTTGCGTTATTTTTAAACAAGCACGGTCCTGTCTTTAATAAAAGTATATATTTATCTATATCTTGTAGCTAATCTCACAGGAATTGACAAACGGAATATATAATGATATGTCAATCAATAATAATTGATAATGCTAATTATTTCCAGATGGAGAAACCTTATGTCCTAGCGAAGAAATTTGGCAGCCCACAAGCAATCTACAGTTCGCTCTCATCTTTGGTAGAGGAACATTTTACTGTGATCGATCTCGAGAAGATTACAAGCCAACCAGAACTCAACCAAAAGATCCAGGCAATTCTGGTGTGGGGCGATTCTGCCTTCCTCAACAGTTCACTGCTACAAGTACTTCCTAATTTGAAGGTATCTGACTCACAACATGGATTATTGGCTAACACACTGTACGCATTTTTTCCTTAAGTCGTTATTTGTTAAAGATTTACAAAGACACGTTTTCGCTCCCAATCCCAAGGGTGATATTTATGTACATTATGAAGTTAAATTAAAAAAGTATGAAACAAGCAGAAGACTGTATTTCTTCAAGTAATGTCTTATTGACTGATATATTACTTGGCTTTTATGCCATTGGTAAGAAGGGACATGTTCTTCTTAGTCAATCCTGCATCTTTACTAGCAACATTATTCAACCCAAACTATGGTCCTTGAGATTCAAACTTTTTTGTTTAATTTTATTCTGTCTCTAGGTTGTAGTGAATGGAGGTGTGGGAGTGGATCACTTGGACATCCCCCTAATTAACAGTTTTGGGGTTAAAGTGTGTAACACTCCTAATGCTGTGTGGAACTCTACAGCCGACCTAGCCATGGGACTGATGTTAGCATCTGCCAGGAACATCATACAGGGTATTGCTTTATTTGACATATGGCAAATTGGAATCAAAATAGGTCTTGTCAATCCAGGTTAAGAGACATTTGGATATATGAATCTGTGCTGCTAGTGATTGCTGTGTAGCTATTTTGGCTTTTCCAACATCTCACTTCTCCTTTGTGTACACCGATTTTAGGTTTATATTGTACAGTGGTAGAAATAAAAGCCATTCTTTTTTGTATAACATGGCCAACAGTTTTTAGTTCATTTCATTGCATCAATTTGCAAAAAAACAATTTTGACTTTCTGTTGTGCACTCAGAAGTTACATATATCAGTGATTAAGGAAACTGGTGGTTGTTTATAACTTGGCATCAAACATTATTTTCCAAAAGTAGCCCTTGGTTTTTGACGCATAAGCTCAATCAGCACTGTAATGTATTAAGAATGAACTGACGGCAATTGTTTTATTTTTTTAAACACTTCTCAATTAGGCGATTCCTTTTCTCGGAATCACGAGGAAGGGGAGGATATCGATGAGAATCACCTCGGAAAAGACGTCAGCAACAAAACGCTGGGAATTGTGGGAATGGGTAACATTGGAAACCAGGTGGCCAAAAGAGCACAAGGTTTCGACATGAAGATATTCTATCACAACCGGAGACGCAGGTATAAAGTCCAAATACAAGTCAAAGGCCCTTCTCCTTATAGTTGCCATGTTAATGTTCTAAAGAGTAGAACATAACAATTGACAGAATCAGTGAATGTTGTACTAGAAATAATTGAACATTTACAGCATTTTGGCACTGCTAGAGATTCCCATTTTCATGTTAATGTTTGCTGCTTTAACCCTTTTCATGAGCCCCAATCAACAGACACTCATTGGGTGATTAAAGTAATGGTGGTACTTATTGGCTCATTCTTATCTGGAACTGCAGAAAGGATTGAGCCTAGCTGCAACTGAATTACGTTGCTAACATTCTGCCAAGTTTGAAGAGTAACTGTTATTTGCATTACAATTTATTATGTATCTGACTGTGAACAATGACTCCCACAGGCCAGTGGAGGAGGAGCGGATGGTGGGAGCAGAGTATTGCCCCGTACTAGAAGATCTATTGGCTGTGTCTGATTATGTTGTGCTGTTGGTTAATTTAACTGAAGCGTCCACACATTTGATTGGAAGAAAGCAGCTTTCAGCTATGAAATCCACTGCCACCCTTATAAACATGAGCAGAGGTAGGTGTCCACACTTTAACATATGACAAATAACTTGCCTTTCAAAGCAATGCCATTGATTTGATAACCAAAGCGCCACGGGTCATGTGCCAGCCTTCGTTGGAGACTAAACAAAGAGACAGGGATGGTATTTGTCATCTGCTGTCATAGTGACATGTTGACAGTGAATATTAGATAAAAGCATTGATGCCCCAGTACTACCAACATGAACATTACACTCCGCTTCTTAAACCAGATGAATAGAAGATGGAATTAAACATTGAAAGGAAAATTAAAACCTTGTCTGTATGTATGTATGTATGTATGTATGTATGTATGTATGTATGTATGGTATGTACGGTATGTATGGTATGTACGGTATGTACGGTATGTACGTATGTACGTTATGTACGGTATGTACGTATGTACGTATGTATGTATGTATGTATGTATGTATGTCTGTATGTATGTGGCAGCCCAAAAAACACAACCAATTGGTGTTCAGGGCCCTGTTTCAAGCAGAGGCAGGATTAGTACCCCCATGGCACTGAAGCTCATAGCCCACCTGACACACACACACACACACACACACACACACACACACACACACACACACACACACACACACACACACACACACACACACACACACACACACACACACACACACACACACACACACACACACCAGACGATAATCACACCACAAACCAGTCCAGCTCAGCAGGTATGCCTATACGGTTCCATAGACCATGTACTGCCGTTTCACTCCCAAATAACAAGACAAGGAAACTGGATGAACTCATCCGAGGCACACACATAATAATGTGACTGACATGGAATAGGACTTACAATGCCATCCTAATGTAATGGCAGCACAGCTGAATCAGCAACATCTGTAAGGCTTATTTGACTTTAATTTTCACAAAGAGCTCTTGTGGAGTCCCCTCTACAACTTCAAGCAACTACAATCAACAATAACTTTACAAGCAAACCAATAAATTGCTCCGGTGGACTGAATATATAATCTATTCCAAATAGAATCTATTGCACCAATGAGAAGGTGTCTGGTCAGTGCCTTGTGAGAGAATGTCTTGCCCTCAGCCTCGCTCCCCTCCGGGATGCTGGATACTTGGCGGCCCTATTCTGAAAAGCCGAAACCCCTTTCATCAGAATTTCTTCTCATAATGACAACTCACTTCACGGTTAATACTAAACGGTGACCAAAAAAAACATTACTACCAACACAATAACTAACATCTCATCTCCAACCCTACTATGCTTCCAAAATGGAGGCAGTCATAGTGACGTGACGTCATGATGTACAAGCCCTATAGATGACGAAAATGACAAAACGTGTATTATAATGGTATATTCATCAATTTATTTTGAGAAAAGGTGAATCTGTAGTTTACAATACAGCCCACTGTAGCGGCACACTTTAAACATGCATCAATTTGCATTACAAAACAATGTTAATGTTTATTTATATTGATCTTAATCTTGGTTTAATCTCCAGTGGTTTTATCCTCTGAGCCGATGCAGAGCGCATTAAAAAGCCGATACCCATTCATTGGAAGTAAACCACGTCTCACACATTTCTGCATCACAATATTTCCTTGTTGGTTGTTTGCAGGTAAGGTGGTAGATCAGGAGGCCCTTTTTGAAGCTCTTCAAAACAAAAGAATCCATGCTGCAGCGCTAGATGTGACCTACCCTGAACCACTGCCCAGGTAAACACAAGCACAAACCTGTGATGAAACTGCTATTGTTTCACCTAAAGAATGATCATTGTATGTGACCTATTCTGCAGTGCAATTTTATATACATTTACCCATACGATAATGTTATTACATACGCAGGTTAGAAACATATTGCCAACCAAAGCCATCAAAAAATGACCAAAGATTAATAATTGATCAAAACTAAATAAAACTTCACGATCACTTGGAACATGTTTGAGCTGTAGTACCCCTACAAATTCTATTGAAAAAATGGCATGGTAATTCTTGCACTCAAAGACATGCATTTGCAACTGCAGTATGGCCTTGCAATAGCCTTTATATATTATTTAGATATCGGGTTAATATCCATGCAATGCAGTAACAGAATACGAGGTCAGACTTCTTGGAGTCACATCTTCATCATTAGGCGACACAATGTTGTATTGCGACGGTTTGATGCTATTTGGTTGTGGGATTTTCTTGCATGCATTTTTTGTTAAACTACTTAAATTAATTAAAAACGGGCTAAAAGAACATAGGACATCAGTTTCACACGTGTGTGTGTGTGTGTGTGTGTGTGTGTGTGTGTTTTTCAGAGACCATCCCCTGTTAACACTGCCAAATGTCATTGTATTGCCCCACATGGGGACTCACACATTGGAGACGACCAGTCACATGATTAAGCAAATGATGGCCAATGTGCTTGCAGCATTGGCTGGAGAAATGCCCCCTAATGAGGTCATAGTCTGATCCTCTGCACAGGCACTGTGCTGAGGATTGTATTAATTGGATTGGTGAGACTTAGAAGTCTCACACGGAGGAATGTTTAGGATTGTATTAATTGTTAAAGTTAGATATGGTTTTGCCTCATGATGGTTTCCCCCTCCCTGCCAGATCCCTTTCTCTTACCCCAGTTTGAGTTGATCAAACAAATTATGTCTATTTTCCTTCATCCTATTCTCATCCTCCTCCCTGCCAGTTTGATGCTATTTGGTTGTGGGATTTTCTTGCATGCATTTTTTGTTAAACTACTTAAATTAATTAAAAACTGGCTAAAAGAACATAGGACATCAGTTTCACACTCGTGTTCCTCCTCCCTGCCAGACATCTGTCTTTAACCCCCTTTTGTTCTTAAAGCAATTGATCAACGGAGCAACCGAGGGGTTAGTATTGGCATCAAATGCCCCTTCTTTTGTCAGTTGATACATTTGATATAGTTGATCTATGTGTATTTACCTTCATTCTGTTATTAATCCCCCTCCCCACCAGATCTCTTTCTGACCCCCAATGTACAGTTGATATAGTTGATCTATGTGTATTTACCTTCATTTTGTTACTAATCCCCCTCCCTGCCAAACATCGGTCACCATCCCTCCACTACACTTGAGTTGTTCAAACAATTGATGTGTATTCTCCCTGCCAGACGTCTGTCTCCAACCCCAAATGGCCCTTCCCTTGTCTCACAGCGCAACAACAGATCCGCCTCAGACCAACAGGTCGGGAGCCCATCACCCCCCCCCCCCCCCCCCCCAAATGCTTAGCCTAGAGAGGGTGTAGGCGGTTTGTCACTGGCTTAATTTGAATAATGGTAACCCAATAGGAATCAGTGGGTTAGATCTTTTGAATGTTAACAGGTAATGATTGGAGGTAACTGAGAGCCCCGCCCTTGTCATGTGCTTTAAGTTACTGTGTTTTGTGATGCATGAAAAACTTGAATGGGAGAAGAATAATGGGAGCGCATGCAGGATTAACCGAGAGAAAGTTGTGACCATGGAAGGACTCACTGTTTTGAGTATCCTGCGTGAGCCCACGAATAGTGTTGAACGTGAAGTATTCACACAGCTGTCTTTTTGGAAGAATCATTCTGGAAACTTGCCCTGGACTTGATCGAACTTCTACATTTGGCGAGCTAGCCAGGAGTGAAGAACAGGGCTACTCTTGAATCTACCTTCAACAACTGGAAAGGCGGATTCCTTTTTTTTGCCATTAAGAGCAAATGGGTGTACATTTGTGCTAGAATATACATCTAAATATAAAAAATAGTAACAATGTTATAAAGTACATATAAGCTATGTGAACTATCTAGGAACACAATCTTAATTTGTTGAATTGATTTCTATAGCTCATCTGCACTTTACCCAGGTGTTTTTAGAAACTTGTAGACGCTTAAATAGTTGTAGTTGCTACAATATGTATGCTTTTATTATTTTTAACATCTATTGCACATACCTTTGTATCTGCTAAATGGCAAGAATGTGTCATTACGTTAATCGTAGGCCAAAAGTATTATAGCTGTTTACTAATTACATCCTGCGGTAAATAATCCATTAATTATAATAATCCATTATATTTGAGTATATCATAGAGCAAAGCTTTTCAAATGTACATTGTAGGGTATATCTTATAATCATGATTCATTTAGAAAAACACATACTTCAAAATAATTGCTGATATAAACCTACTGAAAGTCATTGTTTTCATATATGAGCCATATATATTCATGATTAATAATTAATTTTGAAGGCATTTATATGATGTTCTGACTAGTTTATAATGAAATACTTAATTGCAGTGTGCTCATTTTGTAGAGACAGAAACAAAACTCAAAAAGGAAGATGCTGATTGACTAGTGTGTATGCGCTTGTGTGCACCTGCTGCCTTGAGCTCTTGGATACAAGACCATCAATATCCCACATTGAAGATATCCAACTGATGCCTCCTTATTTTTGTATTTACTCATTTTCTTCCTCATCTTCACTCTCATTCCCCTTGATCCTTAACATATCACACCCCTCCCCTTCCCCCCATTCTCTAGTCAGCCAAGCCACTCCCTCCCAATCACCATGGTGACACACATCTGTACAGGTGTTGTGTGGTTAGATGTTGGTGCAACAGGTGTACTGCCTCCATCACACCTGGATATTTAAAAGTCCTTGCTCATCACCAGTGTCAATCTCCCTTTGTAACAAGCACCAAGCCTCTGATTGGTCTCTTAACCAGACAGTCTAGTAATGACTCTGACGTCACTTCCCTACTTCCTGTCCGCCATGTTACCTCGCAATAGAGTTGTGTTATTGGCAGGAATGAACAAAAAGGGGGCATGGTTAGTATTTGAGTAAGTTAAGTTCGATGCGGCGCATCTATATACAGCGGATTAGTGCTAGTGATAGAGAAGTGGGTTCTGGGACCCGCATCTGTTGGGTAACAATTTCGTGAGCGCGCCCAAGTGACGCCGAAGTCCTAGCCCTCGCGCCGGATTGGTGAAGAAGGACGCACGGGCACGCCAGCACTGGTACAAGTAGAGCTGCCCTCCAGCCTCCATACAAGACATTAACACGCACGACCAGGTGGGCAACGGACCTCTTTATATCTCAAAGACAATCCCGTCACGCACAAACCGTACATGTCAACCTAGTGCAAAGTTGTATTGAATGGCATTCAGAGCTATTTGGCTACGCTCGCTAGCTCGTATGTCCGCCGACTAATCAGGCGTTATAGTTTCAAGCCTGTTATCCTGCTACACAATTCCATATTTAGCCCAAGAGGACATTGGTTCAGATTGCATTTCATTTAGCGGAGATCAGGCTAGTCCAGGTAGCTACGTGTGTTCTCCTGGGTTAAGGCAAGCATGTATTTACAAATGCATTATCACAATGCCACGATCAAATGCCATTATCCTGCTTACGCAAAATATTGATTTGTCTTAACTCGCAGTTGTTATGCACACAATTTACACAGAAATCTCTCCCCCCCCCCCCAAAAAAAAAGAAGCCCTGTTTTGAGAATTGAGAAAACTAAAGTAGGAGTCAGAAGTTGAGATGATGCAGTCTCTCGAGTCGAGCTTCCCTAACTGGATCGTTTAAGGGGATGTTTAGCGTGTCCATGGAGGGGTTTAATCATGGCTGTGTTTTTAGTGCCGTTGTGTTTTTATAGACACATGTACATTAGTATAATATATGCTCAGATGACTCGCAAAAGCAGTTTGGTCGATCTAAATTGATGTTGTGACAAGAAGTTAGAAACCGAAACGAAGCTTGTGTGTGAATGAAAATGTGTGACTGATGCACCTCTTAATGACCGAAATCAGCAGAGTGCTGCTTCTGGTTCACTGATGTGATGCATTTCCAAACGGCTTCACTAACAAAGAGCCGAGGTGGAGGATTCAGTGTAATATATATATATATATATATATATATATATATATATATATATATATATATATATATATATATATATATATATATATATATATATATATATGTATATGTATATGTATATGTATATATATATATATATATATATATATATATATATATATGTATATATATATATATATATATATATATGTATATATATATATATATATATATATATGTATATATATATATATATATATATATGTATATATATATATATATATATATATATATATATATATGTATATATATATGAGACTTTTTTTTTTTTTTTGAAAGGGAAAAAACCTTGACATTGGGACCACAGTCACAATGCACTCCCCATCTTGCTTAGCTAGCAGAGCTCGGCAGATACTGGACAGCCATGAAATCAAAACTTTGGCTTGTCAAGATAAATACATTCACTGTGACAACAATCAATGGCACAATCCAAATAAAATGGATTTGGTTTAAACGAACACTGGCTATGCTAGCCATCTATAGGCTGGATTATCAAATGCATGGCTAATTTCTGATAATTTAAACAAAACATTTGTAGGTAGAGTATCCCCGCCACCATAGGGCAGTATACTATGCTTACATTAATGAATAGGGACGCTGTTATTATTATTAGGACTATTGAAATATGACTATAGAATGTTATTGTGATTACTTCTAGGACCTAGCTACCATAGACATAGTGCGTTTGAACTACATAGGTGCATAATCACAATGGACACATAATAATAACGATGCTGATGATAAATGATGCTACAAAAAAACAACAACAGCAAACTATAATCCATCATCAATTCATCATTGTCTGACCGTAACACGTAGGCCATAGTAGTCCAATTCAGTTCCAGTAGTCCTGCAGCTAAACATAGTCATAGTCATGTTTTTGTTTTAACGCTAGAATCAGTGGTGATCAGCAGCAACTTGTCTTTTAGGAAACTTCTGGGGAATAAAAAAAACATTGGTGATCTTGGTTATTTCTTTATTGGCCTATTCAAATTAAACACAGCTTTTGCGGAAAATGAAGTAAACTCCAAGGCGATTCTGCAGTTAGTAGACTAATGCACCATTACTGGTATTAGTGCAAATTGGATACCAAGAGCAGCCATGACATCTTAATAATAATTGTAGTCTATTGTAATACATCTATATATTTATATTAGCACGTTGAATGACCAAATCGAATTGAGCACATCATTGGAGAGAAACATATTAGGTGGAAGAACTTCTGGTTCTGACTTCAGGAGTAAAGGCCTAAAATGTTCCTGTACTTCCCAGACTTGCAAAAAATGCACCATACTCTGTTTTGTCTTCTGTTGAGTATGTTTAGTTGTCTAGCTATGCTAGCAAGCAGACAGTGTGGAACCCATCACTTAATTCCCTTGAAAATAGAGACTTCAGAGACCTTAAATTACTTGTAGGTTTATATAAAAGGTTCCACACCTCTTTTAAAGGGATATTGCTGATTTTGTTGGTATGGTGCTTCAATTTGGGTTATTTTATTTATGGGTAAGATAAATAAGTTCTTTTAAACATTTGAGTCTGGACATTTTGAAATCAATCTTTAGAATGATTTACAGGAAGTTCTTGATCATTCCCCATAGCGTTCCCCTGAAGGAGAAAATTATCAATCAACATAACATCTGCAGACACTTGGCCTTAGACTAAAACAAACTCCAAACCTCTATAAAATATAACATTTGAACAGAAGCAATACATTTAAGTTTAACAACTGTATTCTGAAATATTCTAATTTCATCTCACTATACTATACTTACCCCGTCTTTCTTTAACATCTGGTCTCTTGGTGAAACTTGCATGGAATTAAATATAAGTTTTGGTGTATCAATCTGATGAATGGATCTACAAAGTTCACCCATAACCCTATAAAAGTCTTCAATGTCTGTGGCCCATTGTTTGAAACCAGCTGTCATCCCACCATTTAAAGTGGTGGAGACACTGTCTTTGGAGCATGTTGTAACATGCCAGTTGTACTCACTGCTCTTGCATCTTGATCCCTACAGATATGTACCAGGTTCCAGTCCAGAGGCTTGACAGAATCAGAACTTCCAGGAAGAGAGTAAAAGCAATACTGACTGATATAGGACTGAATTCTTGCCAAGACTTCCTAAAGGTAGGTTCATCACTTAAAACTAATGAGGTCGTTCGCAACGTCACACCACACTACTCCCTTCTGAAAGGGAGATAGTTATGGGCATGGAAGTGGTACAGGCTGATGTTAAGGCTTCCCCCAGGGTGCCTCAGTCGACTCAAAGGAGCCCCCGGGGCAGATACAAGATACACTGGAGGGATTGTATCTCCTGTTCGGCCTGGAGCCGTCTCGGAAGCCACCAGGAGGAGCTAGAGGATGTTGCCACGGAAACCCTGATTTGGATGGGCAGAATGTAAAGATGGATATTGCCATTTTCCCCCCCGGTTTTTGCTCCCTCTGCAATTGTCTTCTGTACTTTTCCAGGACCAGAAGAGCTTTGATAATGGTGAGCAGTGCTTTAAGGACACAGAATGGAACGACCTCACAGACTGTTACCAGACCAAGAAGAGGAAAAAGGTAAGCAAAATCAATATCACAATATTATAGACAAATCAAAGAAACTCCATTCAGTTATATTGACTCTAATCTTGTCTACCTAAAACTAATTCCATACTCTTCATTGAATAATCAAAGGGCTCTCCATTCATTTCTGCTGACTCTAATCCCATGTCATGTACCTTGCACCGCAGTGGTGCTACCGCACTCAGCCCCTGTGCTGCTCCCTCTGCTGGTTCTCCTGCCGCTCCTGGCACACGTTCCGGAGCCACGTTCAGCGCTGCCATGACGAAGAGGTGGACCTGGCCTCCCTCTCGCCATGCCCCGCATGCCCTTACATATCCCGGCCCGACCTCCTCGCCAGACACGCCAAACTGTTTCACGCGTCGCCACAGGCAGCCCCTAGCAGCAGCAACACTTGCAACAAAGTCAACAAAACCATGACCAAAACATCAGCCTCTGCTACACAGGTGGGGTGTTTTCCATTGGTTATTTGGTTACGTTCTTCACCTTTTCAAATGCTTTACTTGGCCGGTGTCTCACAGAATGTAATCTTCAATTACTTTAAAGATATTTCAACTTTGTAGTCATTCATTTACTCACATCATCATTCAGCTATTAAACCTAGATTAATTAGGGTAACTATTATTGATTTAAAAATAAATTATTAACATTTAATAATGGCGTGATGCTGTTAAGAGCGGTAATCTCGTTTGCCCTCCGCAAGTCTAAAGCCCAAAAGCAAAAGCCATATAGCAAACCATTTCCGAATTTAGCCATTAGTCACATTACGTTCACACAGCAACCCCAGTGTGTGTGTGTGTGTGTGTGTGTGTGTGTGTGTGTGTGTGTGTGTGTGTGTGTGTGTGTGTGTGTGTGTGTGTGTGTGTGTGTGTGTGTGTGTGTGTGTGTGTGTGTGTGTGTGTGTGTGTGTGTGTGTGTGTGTGATCGAGCTTTAATTTAATTGTGTTTCTTGTTATTGTGCTCTTCCAGGCCGGCGTGCGTGTCACCACAGTGGGTCCGGGCGGTGATAAGTACTCCTGCGCCGCCTGTGGTTTCCATGATAGCCTGCTGTATGTGATGAGGAAACATGTTCTGCTCAATCACTGCAAGTCCCTGCTGCAGAGTTACTATGGATGCCACGTCGCAACTCCAGTAAAGCAGGGCGAGCCTGCGCTAAACGGTAGCCACATCCTATAGCATTGCCATTAACACTCAACGCATTGTTTTTGTGGCGGGATCCGCCAAAGGGATTCTTATGAAATGACCAAAAGTGATCACTTCCCCCCCTGCCCACATGTACCATCTGTCTACTGTTTATATTGCCTGTGCCATAGACTGTCTGTTGGAGCCATTTATGCATTTCTTGTTTGTGTGATTTATGTTGCGTGGAATGATTGTGTTGAGGCCTGATTCTGTCTGCGTCACGGGGTGTGGCTGGTGATGCGGGCACTGATTTGGTCTCCCTCTTGACCCCGCCCACACTTACTGCCTACCTAAGCAGGTAATGGGGAGGGCTTGTTTGGAAAGAGCTGGAGGGAGCAGGAGGGATACAGTTTTCTTTTACCATGAAACGTTACTGTGAACGTGGGCATCACGGATAGTGCAATACTTGTTTTCCCTAAGTTATTTAAAACTCATCCGCGCGTCAGAAGGTATCGTGCTCCTGTCATAGTGGCTATGTGCAAATTGAACTGCGTCGGAGGCCGCAACACTGTCTCTCCCACTATTTTACATATTTCCACTGGCATCTTTCTTATCTTGTCATTTTCCTCCTAGATAACCCTGGCAGCAAGGAGCCGAGCGCTGTCGTTGGGCAGTCCAAGTTTTACTGCTGCGCGTGCAAGATGCCAGCGGAGACATCGGAGCATCTCCTGTACCACCTGCTGAGCTCTGCCAAGCACCAGGAGCTCCAGGCCCACATCAAGCCCCTGTTAGTGGAGCACTGCAGCACCATCACCAAAATCGCCCCTGCCGGGAGTAAGGTAAATGGAAATGACTAATTACATCCAAACATGTTTGTAAATGTAACATTAGTTGGAATAAAAAAAGTGTTATATTGATGTTGTCATACTCAATTGGCCAGTAGTTGATCCTGACTATATACTATTCATGATGTGGACGTTAAAATACATGTAAACATTGTGATGCAATTCGATGTAAAATTTGGTTAACGTCCCAAAGTTTCTAAAGTAGGATTTTGCTTTGGTTGGTCAAAATAACATAAAAGATAAAGTAAAATGTATAAATTAATACAATTTTTTATATATATATATATATATTTTTTTTTTTTCACTGCTAATCCTGTTGACTCTGCCTATAATATAATGCATATAAACGCAGGAGCAGTAGAATTCACCTCCATGGCTCCATCCTTGTTCTGTAGAGTAATGAAGTGGTTCACTAGTTCAATCAATCACTGACCCACTTTCGGTTGTGCAGAATACCTGCCTCCCAATTGTTCAGTTTTAAGTGTCGTGCTTGGCCTCTGGTATTGATGCTTGCAGCTTTTTCGAGAACCGCTCATCCAAACAACTTTACACTCGACACTGCACTTCCTTGGGTCCTCAGCAATACACGTGCCAAGTGTGAAGTCGATCAGATGAACGGTTGTCGAGAGAATCTAGGACATACATACATTCATTCATTCATTCATTCATTCCTGCAACAGAGACTCTTTCCATTTTATTAAGACGGCCCTTCTGTTTTTCACTGTGAACCCCTCCTCAGCCCCAGAGTTCAGAGTTGCCACATCTGGCTCCCCGCGCCCTGCAGCAGGTGGTCTCCCTGGTCTCCAAAGGCATGGTGAACCTCCCCCCTGTGAACGGGAAGTCCGCGCCCCCAAAGAAGACAGTCCTGTTGGCCACACACTCCCAGCCCACCTCTCTGGTCTGCTCGGCCTCGGGGGGGCGACAGATTCTGCTGGGCAATCAGAAAACGGCCTCCGGTGTTCCAGTGCAGGCCGTTCCCAGCCAGCCGTCGTGTTCAAACAAACCCGTTAGCTTTATGGTGTCGTCTGGAGCGCAGGGCAACCAGGTACCTGGGGTTTCCTCTTGTTTGCGTTCTACGGAGTGTTTCAGTTGTTTTAACTACAGCTCAAATCAAGCCCCCTCGGATTCAAACCTTGAAATCGGTAGCCAAAACCGGACAATGCTGTCCTAACCTGAACCGTGGCGGGCAAGCACGACTATGTATACATAAACGTCTGAGGAATGCCCTTTTTGTTTTTTGATTTCCTGTAGAACAAGATGGTCATTGCTGTATCAAAAAATTGCTTTCCGTTTAGCAGAAAAGCTCAACAAAGACTTGGCTAGGATTGTAGGTTGAAAAGATGGGGATTTCTCACTAGAGAAATGTGGCTTTGTGGCCATTCAACGCCTTTCTGTTTTTAGTGCGGTGAAGAAATGAAAGTCTTGCGTCAACTACTCTCAAGTAACAAAAGTATTGACTATAATTAAATCGAAATAATCGGAATAGAGGTTCTTGGTGTGAGCATTCGGAAGACCCGATATCACAATAAGCAGCCCGGTAGCGCCGTCAGACTGCTGTTTCTGTCCTGCCCTGTGTGCTAGATTCCTCTGACTATGACGATGACTGGCTCCAGCCAAGGCCAGACCCAGCAGGTGCTCCTTCCCGCAGGTCTCACTCTCAACCTAGGGGGAAAGATAGGCTCTGTAGGGACTCCAGGGCAACCGCTGGTCTTCAGCCAGAGACGGGCGGGCCAAATAGAGGTGCAGGTTGGTACATTTGTTTATTCTTTACGACTACGTTTTTAAAGCTTTATTCGTCTACGCACCTGATAATGTTTTTCACCTCAACTGCCCTTAACCAGTCCAGCTAACTATAGATCAGTGGTGGAATTTGCAAGATGCAACGGGTGGGGGCTTCCTGCCCAGAATGAAATGGCGTGTGACCTATTCAAACATTTGCGTGCACTGTTGTTCCCAGCTGGCGCTCTCGGTTGAGTTATTTCTGTGAGGTCAGGGCCCTGATGTGACCAAAAATATTGCAGGGCAAGTCTTATCTTATTTTTATCTACAGATTGGCAGAGTTCTTATACTTGTGGGCCTGCTGTGTTGATTATGAGAACAGGTGACCACGTCCGGCCAGCAGATGGTTCTAACACAGGGAAAAGCTACAACAGCAGGCGCCGGTGCACCTCAAACCCACCTGTCTGATGGGAAGGCTGCAGGAGGCCAGTCTATGGTGTTGACCCAGGGGAAATCCCTGGGCTCGTCGATGGTTTTGTCCCCCAGCAATACTAACTCCTTCACTGCCGTGGCACCCAGCCAGTCCCTGCTCATTGGAAATCAAGTCAGTACAACATTCTCCATTCAATTGCAGAATTTCTGACTTCATTTTTGCTAGATTTTAATGTTTTCTGGTAACTCTAATATCACCAGCACAGTTCATGCAATGACTAATAACATAACTGTAATGTCACTGTGATGTCCGTTTGTAAGTATCAATTATGACCTATTACTTGAATGTTTTAAAAGGAAACATCATATGGCTTAATTTACTCCTCTTGTTGTTCCCAGGTGGGTTCTGTTCGTCCCATGATGTTGAACCAAGGATTGTCTATACAGTCCCAACAGCCAGGAGGGACGCTTCTATCCTCGCACTCAGCTTTGAGCTTCCTAGCCACCGGCAACAAGGTAAGACAACCACTTTATTTTCTTTTACAGTTTTTTTTTCTCTTTCTTTCTGTGCAGTTTAAATGAGGCAAGGAGGACACTTCGGATCTTCCGAGAGCACCTCTTCTTCGCCCTCATTATGTTAACGGCATAATGTAGAACTGTATTGTATAGTATAGTTCTAGATAGAGCTGCAGGCATACAAGTATTTTTTTCCCCTTACTAACACTAATTGAATATGCATATTGAAGACCCCACCTCTAATTGCTTTATAATTACAAGATTACACTTTATTTATACAGAACTTTTCAAAACAGACAAGGCTCTGTGCCTGTGTTTGGTTCACTCTATATCACACTTTTTGTTGCCTTTTGTGAATGCCATTTAAAGAAGTATTACTGACTCATTGCTCCTACAGATGGGTCCTGGCCAGTCCCTGATGTTGAACCAAGGTCTGTCCTTACAGTCCTCCCAGTCCACCGTGAGGCTCATACCTACTGGCAACAAGGTACACCGTACTTCATAACCAAAGCTGTGGTTGGGATTCACTATCAATGCATTTGATCCTCTTAAGACACGGAAACAGAGCCGCAGTGCCACTGAGGATTTCAATGCCGTTTTACAGGTGAACGGCATGCCCACCTACACCCTCGCCGCGGTGCAGATGGCTGTCCCTGTTCAGTCCAGCGTGGCCAAGCCTCCGGTGTTGGTCAATGTACCTCCACAACCTCCACCTGCGCCGCCCGTCCCACAGGCCCACCCCAGCGCACTACCGACCAATCGGGCGGTGGTGTCCTCGCCCACGGTGAAGGCACCTGCATCTCCCATCCCACAAGCCAACCCCAGCGCGGTACCGACCAATCGGGCGGTGGTGTCCTGGCCCACGGTGAAGGCACCTGCATCGCCCGTCCCACAAGCCAACCCCAGCGCGGTACCGACCAATCGGGCGGTGGGGTCCTCACCCACGGCCGTCCCACAAGCCAACCCCAGCGCGGTACCGACCAATCGGGCAGTGGGGTCCTCACCCACGGCCGTCCCACAAGCCAACCCCAGCGCGGTACCGACCAAGTGGGCGGTGGTGTCCTCACCCACGGCCGTCCCACAAGCCAACCCCAGCGCGGTACCGACCAATCGGGCGGTGGGGTCCTCACCCACGGCCGTCCCACAAGCCAACCCCAGCTTGCCACGGTTAAGGCCCAATCGGACCATTGTGTCATCACCCACAGGCAAGGCACTGGGGATAAAGAGTCTGTTTGTGGTAAGAGGAGCATCGCATTGATTTATGTATTCATTTTCATTCCACAAAGATCGTCCAAAAGTTGTATTATAAATATTTTATAGGTTATTTGATTTACAATGCGGAACGTTAACATGTTGACATCCTTTATGTCGATTTTAAGGTTGTAATGCAAGTTTCCCTGTGTTACGGTTGTAATGGTTCACAATCCTCCGTTCACTTTGCGTCCCACATTGTGTTGGCCCTATTCAAAATCAGGCCAGTAGACTACTTTGTAGCTCACATGTCAAACGTGAAGGCACCGATGCTTTGCTGATGAATAGCCTTGTTATGAAATGGCAATCTTATTAATAAATACTAAAAGATCCACTCATAAAACAAGAGCAACGTTCCTCTACAAATCTAATATGAGCAATACCTTGAACCAAAAAAAAATATCTGCATTGAAAATGAGGGTCTCCCTCAACGTGTCTCAGCAAACCCCAATAAATAAACCAAACCCTTACTCTCCGTCTGCCTTTTCCTGGGTGTGCAGACGCGGAATGCCTCCGGGAAACTGGAGTGCCTGCACTGTAAGAGCGTGTTCTCCGACCAGGGGCTGTATCAGCATCTCCTCCACGGCATGAACTGCCTCCTGTGTCCCCTGGTCTTCTACTCCTTCCGGCAGCTGGTGGGCCACTGCGACGAGGCCCACAGCCTGGCCGTGAAGGCCAACCGAGACCAGCTGTGGAAGGCCCACCGGCTGCTCGCCACCAAGGAGTGCTGCCTGGTCTCCCGGACGCCCACCATCAGCGTCAAGGTTCCCAAGGACATGCTGGGCTGCAAGGAGCTGCACCTGGCGCTGGTTCCCAAGGACACAGACCTGGAGGTGGGTGGTGGTCTTTATGGGATCCGTGGAAATGCTCTTCCGGATAAACATTTGCGTGCATGTGCGTTTGTTATAGTCGGGATACCTGATGTTCTAACATTGACCAATAGTTGGGGCGGGGGGGGGGGGGGGGGGGGGCAAGCAAGCAAGCAAGCAATGATGAGGTCATAACGGGAGAGGAGCCCGGCCATGCTTAACAATGCGTTCATTGTAACCCCTCCTCACTGTTATCGCTTATCTCCACCTTAATCCCCCCCACCCCCACCGACTGTCCTCCAGGTCATGCACCTCCACCTGACGGAGAAGTCGGCCAAGCCGGAGACGCAGCCCTCCTGTCCCTTCTGCGCGGACCTTGGACCCCGCGGGCCCGCCGCCGACGTGCACCACCTGCGCCAGCGCCACCACGTCATGCCGGCCATCCACGCCATCCTCAAGACGCCCGCCTTCAAGTGCGTGTACTGCCTGGGCGTGTACACGGAGCAGTCCAGCGCGCGCACCATCTCCATCCACGTGCAGCGCTGCCGCTGCGCGCCAAGGAGCGCCAAGGAGGCGGAGAGGCGGCTGAACCCCGACCCGGCGGCCGCCACCGCTGCCGCCAGCGCCGCCGCCGGCGCCGGCAGGGCCGCGCACGGAGTGAGGTGCTGCTCCTTGTTCGTTAGTTAGTCAGTGAGGTCGTTGGTTGGTTAGTTAGTGAGTTTCGTTTTCTTTTCTTTCAGTCCCCTGCATGAAGCGTCATTATGGCATCTCAAGGATGAGTCGGCTCTTTTAAAAAAAAAAAGAAAGAGTCCCTCACGCCAAACCGTCACTGTTTTGCGAAGTCTCTGCTTATGATGGACAGTAAGGCTGGATGGCAATGATGTCGGCGGTAAAGCAAATGAGACTTTTTGTTGCTTAGGTGGCGGCGACGTCGCAAAAGTACTTTGAATAAAAGTAACAGGTTGTCTCGGAAATTGTCTGATTAGAATATAGCATAGCAACCTTCAAGAGAGGTTAATGGACCCATGGTCTGTAAAGTAATAGTGGGATCTTTAGGCCGAATTTCCCTTGTTACTAGAGGAAGAGGAGGGGTTGTTAATCCATGCAGTCCAAAGTGCTTCATGGTGTGTTGTATCCACATAATGGGGCCCATCCCTTTTCATTAGTTGTATTAATCTGAGGCACAGCTTAACTCCATCTAGCTTGATGACCTGAGTCCTGTGTCTCCTGCTGTAGGGAGGGCTTGGAGGCCATGCCCACTCCTGAGCCCTATGTCGACTCCCCTCCAGAAATCCCCGCTGGCTTAGATCAAAGGCCACCATCGGAGAGAAAACTTTTCCTGAACAAATACTTCCTCAAGACACCCTACCCTACACGCAAGGAAATAGAGGTGTGTGTGTGTGTGTGTGTGTGTGTGTGTGTGTGTGTGTGTGTGTGTGTGTGTGTGTGTGTGTGTGTGTGTGTGTGTGTGTGTGTGTGTGTGTGTGTGTGTGTGTGTGTGTGTGTGTGTGTGTGTGTGTGTGTGTGTGTGTGTGTGTGTGTGTCGCATCGCATAGTTGTTGGTAAATATCAACTGGTATTGCGTTAAGAGTCAAGATGATTGTTTTGGGGGGTTTTCCCATTAGTTCCTGGTATGCCGGCTGAAGCTGAGCCAGCCGGAGGTGACGTCGATATTCAGCTCCAAGAGGAAGAGGTGCCGGCAGGACTGTCGCCGGCGAGGGCTCCGGGTCCTGCTGGGATTCGACAGCTGTCACCTCAAGTCGGTCAAACACAACTTAGTCATACCGCAAGGTCAAACGAGCCAAGGTATTGTTACTGCATTTCATTTGAGATGTGTAGTCCGTAGGACCCGGCTTCCACTGCTTCTGCTTAGTGGGTAGAGGGACGGGATTGGTTTTATGAATGATTTGTATTATTTCTTTTCCGCTCTGCTGTACAATCCACTCTAGCCCATTTGTTGACAGACTGAGCAGCTGGTCAGTTAGCATGGTCACTTTTTAGCTATGTTTTTCACACAAAATTGCAACAAATATATAATATATATTCAAATAATATATCTTAATTAAGTGTTTGGTGCAGAATGAGACACATTTGACTTTTTCATCTTAATATGTAAGAAGTTACACAAAGTAAAAGTTACAAAAGAAAAATGGAAATATGCATTTTGGGACAGCGACCTATGACATCACCTAACAAAACACTGTACGGAAGATCTGTGTGATTGGACTGCTGTGCTGTTTGACTAGATTTGGGGTTTAATACTCATTCTGGCAATCAACAAGTCAGAGCGTCCTGCTGCTTATCTGAGCCCTCGTTCCTCTCTCTCCACTGGTCTAGGTCTAAGGACGAACTTGGACACTCAGACGATGCTGGTTGAATGCAAGCAGGAACCTTCAGACCCCATTGAGATCGTAGGGCCCTTTGGGGACCACCCCTACGCCGAACCCCTAAACCATCATGGCGCTTTTCGATGCAAGAAAGAGGAGCCTGACAGAACTGAGTCGGGGAAACAGCCATGAGAGGCCCATTCACCAACCCAATAAGGAAGGACACTAAACCATTCATACAAGATGCGCACAGTGTCACTGTCTTCTGGCCAAGGTACTTGTACATTGAAACCTCACTTGAAGCCAAAATGGTACTTCGAATATAAATCAAGACAGACCCTAGTGGACAACAGTACAAAGCCAGCTGAAAACCAAGCGGTTTTGTTTTTGTTTTTGGTTGACTGAATTGTTGTACATTTGCAGTGTGGAGAAGCGAGTGACGGCAGTAGGTTTGTGATTCACTGCCCCGTTTTTTTCTTTTGTTGGGTGATTGGGATGGGATTACATGAAACACGCATCGATAAAACACATTAAAACAAACATGCTTAAAAAGAGGACTTGGGGCAGATGTGAATGTATGTATGCAGTATCTGTTCACCAGGACAATCGCTTGTTTGGTCACTACATATAAACCTGCACCCAGGTTTCATTATTGAACCATACAAAATTGGTACATTGTTTTATTTATTTATTTCAGGAAGATTTCTGCTGAATGTGCATGTTGAGGCTTGTTTATTTAGGTAGGTTCAGCATCCAAATAATATATAGTTATTAAACACCAACTTAAATGTAAAACACAAATGTCCTTAAAAAAAAAAAATCCATGTACCAACATATTTTATTTCAGATATAAAGTATTTTATAACTTTTCTTATTTTTTCCCCCATCTTTTTTGTCCCTTAATTATTGTGGTTATTTATTTATTTGGTAATTTAAAATGTGCAAAAAAAACATTTGAGCAAAAACAGTTACAGCTAACTTAACCTAACCAAATATCTTGGGGGAGGGAAAAGGATCAGTAGGCCTAGGCAACAATGGAAGTCTGCCATGTTGGCTTTCGGTAACATCGTAAGACGGACATTGTTTAAGAACAGAAGGACAAAACTTTTGGATTGTTTTAATTGGGGGTGTGGCCGATAACCGATGCTGATTTGTTGGTACACAAGTAGGACAGTTTAAACAGTGATGCTGGATTTTTCCTCTTTGTGAAGGTGGAACATTAAAACCCCATAGTATAACCTAACCTAGCAGAGAAGGGTTGCTCATTAAACCAACTTCAATGTTAGAAGAATACTGTTCAAATTCACAATAAAAACCACACACATTGCCTTCCTGATCAGTACGCTGTACCTATATCTCGGTCCTTGAATCATTTACACCATTTGTTCTGTTTGTTTCTTTACACTGTAAGGTAGACTGGACTGGACTCAATAATGATAAACAAACTCTCCCAGTACATCCATGACAATTTGTGAGGACCAATGCTACAGGACACTGGCTTATTTTAATGTTTTTAAACCACAAGGGAAGTCTACAGTATGCGCCTTTCTGCTGTTGGCTAAACAGTCAACACTATTGATGCTTTTGGTTGTTTCTGGATTTCTGTAATGACGAAACACATGGTATAGTCTTTTAATGGGGCTACGGAGTGTGGTCCATGATTTTTAAGGATGTGTTCTATTCTCTTGTTGTACTTGTCAATTTGTGTTTCATGCCCACTCCCTATGATCACTTCAAAATGTGCAGGACTTAAAGGGTAATACATTTCCCATTCCCACATCATCACAACCAATTGATCAGTCTCACTCTGTAGTAACAAGCTACAAAACATATATATATATAATTGCGGTCAAATGCAGATCAATATATATATTTTTAACTTATCCAACTATTTGACATTTTCACAAACGAGTATTTTTGTTTCACCATCATCTGTGGTCCTGCTTGGAGCTGTTTGAGCTAGTCCCTATCCACTATCCTGATATAAAAAGCAGGGCCAAGCAGTTGCCAATCCTCATGCTTTGTCTGACTGAAGCACCTGTGTATATGTCAAGTGATCGACAAAACGAAAATAAAACCATATAAATAAATGTATATCCCTGGCCAATGAGACCCACAATTTTGCTAGGCCAAGGGAAAACTGTGCATTAAAGTGTGAATGCGACACGCATCGCAACTATTGTTACTCAAACTGGAAGCCGTTTATAACCAAGATATTGATAAACTCATTGTTTATTTAACCATAAGGCAAATGCATTCAAACATACTATTTCAGTTCATCTTTTTACTAGTGGTAACACAACTTGGACTGTCGCTGAGATTCGTCTGTCATGAGATCGTCTTATCCTCCAGGGAAGCAAGTTCTCGCAGATGAGCTTCCTCCTCCTTGAAAGCGCTGCTCTCCTCTGGCTCCTCCTCTTTTAGTATCTGACCCCGCCCTTGGGGCGTGGCCATGTCTTGCTGAGCAAGTAGAAAGTCCCTGGGTGTGATGTCATTGTCCCGTGGCGGTGCCTTCCTCTTCCTCTTCTTGATGATCTGTTGTTTCTTGTGCTCTTCAATAGCCAACAGCTGCTCCTGAGGGCACACACCAAAAACATTTCAGGTTCATTCATGCTGCGGGGTTACATGCATAGTAAGTGGCCGCCACTTGATCAGAGTATTTGTTTAATGGTCGGCCACATTTTAAAGAAGAACAACAACACTGTAGTGTCTATGCGCATTTGCTGACCTACAGGTAATGGGGTAAACATGCCAGGCCGACATTGTGAGTACTGTGCATATAGCAGTTATTTGGTTCATTAAAATCTACGAACGAGAGGTAAAACCATTACTTTGATTAAACCATTACAGAGGCAACAGCACCGACGTATTTAAGAGCAACAATTTGAACTATGTGTTGCTCTTTTGGATGCTCCAATAGCTTGGAGACACTAGATAGGGATGCGATTTATTTTCTCTACCTGTTGAAGTTCATGCGACTGGTTGTGCTCTTCAGTTTTGGACTGCTGGCACCAATCGGCGATCTGCTTGTTCAGCAACCCGTGGTCGATGCCATACAACGCCGGCTGTGCCGAACGTGAGACTGGACCAACTTCATCTGCACCCGTTATCCTGCATGGGTCACAAAGAAAGAGAACGATGTATTACTAGTGCAGGCACAAGAAAGGTTTATCATGAAAGAGCAACTACGCACATGGATTACTACAGTTTGCTGCCATCTTTGAGATTAAAAACGGAATGATAATTACAAATGATTGATCATTTATCATTTTTTGGAGAGTTATCCTGAACAAACTTAGAGCTATCCTTAACAAACTTAGAGGTGAATGTCTGTAACAGAATAATTACCACGGACACAAAGTAATATGTAATATGCAAGTAATATGTAAAGCACCTGTCCTCTGGGTGATCAGGACCAAAGTCAGCATGTTGGAGCAGCATATCCACCTGATAACACACAGACATGACTTGATTACATCCCCATAAATATCCTATCTATATTGAACCGAATGGGATCAACACTATACAATAGCATATAATAACAGCGGTCTGGAGCGTTATTCTACAGATGAAATAATCACTAGTCTGTAAACTAAGTAGAGGCATTTGACACCGTAACTAATACAGTGTTGGATGTTAATATTGCTTGGGATTTACTTGGACTCAGTAACTGGCATTGTGTTGGGTAAGGAATGGGTCAATGGGGAATAAATCAATGCCTATGGGATGTAAACAGTTGTTATTCTCGTTTAACTACATGTTTGTATTAACGATTCATAAGTAGATTTGCCGTTATACATTATATGAAAGACCAACCATCTACAAACAAATGTTTTATTCAGTGAAAATGTATCTTATTAGCTAATCAATACACGATAATGCAATCAGTCCTAGAAATAAATTGTGAAAACACATTGTGACGTTGTCAACACAATAAATAGAAAATACCTCAGCAATGGCAGCAAGCTGTTTGTCCCTGAGAAACACAATAGGAGGTACCCCACCCATAATTTGCTGGGACATGATTAAATACCTGGACAGATGGAAAATAAAAAATAACGAGTTATGACCAACATACATATAGGTAGATATAATTAAACCGAAATCCCCAAAACACAGATATTGGGTTGAAAACAGGTATATCTGATTGTACATTTTATGATCAAAACACTAACACTATGAATTATATATATTTTTAAAATGTCAGCCAGAGACGAGGATCATACCAAACCTGTGACTTGACAGCCTCAAGTGTCCTCAGTGTTGGGACAGAGCCTCATGTTCCTCACCTAATGTGGGCTGCGTTCCTCTCCAAGGTTCTCTGAATCAGCTCATCTCTCTGGGCATCTCTGCTGGTTCTCCAGAACACACGGCAGCTGGAGAAGTCTCGTGCCAGGGAAACCTACAACAAAAACAAACAGACAAACTCCAATCTGAGATCGCAATTTGCACATGCAAACATAACGACTTCTAGACAAAGACATTTAGTTATTTTACAAAAACAAAAGTATTTCCCTAAGATAGAACCGACTTGTGTCGAGTTATGGTTACCTTTAAACAGAGAAGATATCACATAGACAGGTGCATGAGATACATATATTTACCTTGGTTATTTCTGGGTTGAAGGTCTGCAGTTCACAGCTTAGCTGAGAACAGGAAGAAATGTATACGGAAAAGAAATAATGAAGTTCAATGATATACAATTTCTCTCATTGAAAATCAATCTGAATGGTATGGGTGGATATTGGTAGGACAGAGTGTAAATTGTATATTGGCAAATAATGGCTTATCATATAGATATGGCCCATATGGGTCATACAATATGGAAATATTTGTATGGGACCCAAAAATCCTGAATTAGTCAGGTTCGAGACAACAGGAAGTAAAATCAAACAAAGGGATGGGTTTCACAAGGGATGGTTTGCAAAGAATGAATGAATTACAGCTACCTCTGCTGATGTGAGCAGGTCAGACACAGCCTTAAACAGGATAGTGTTAAGGACCTTGCAGCGATGACTGTCCTCGTGGTCCTTCCTCCTGGGCAGGTTCAAGGGGGAAGGTGTCTACAGGGAAGGGAAGACACTTTAGCCTCTCCTTTCCAATCCATATCATCAACTAATGGAGGCTTTTGATCAATTAAATGATGACCTGGTGTTTAAAATGCAAATACACAGTCACATCTTTTTCTCACTCAATATTTTTGTATGTATACGTGCAATGAATGTCCATTTAGTACCTTTTGAGGAATTTAACAAAGAGCTATGTGGTGCTTAAAGTCCTACAACTAACAATAGACGATGCAATGACAATAAACAACACTGGAGTTGGTAGCTGTGTATGTTTATACTCAAATTGTGATTGTTCTGGGGGTTGTGTTGTGACTGACCGGCGGTGGAGTCTCGTACCAAGTCTTCTTCCTTTCAGATAAAGCACACATTTAGTCACATTTAGCCGTGTATATATATATACACACACACAAGGGCTTTGACATTGTACCTCAGCTTACCCTCACACATTTGGGTGGCCATTTTATTACTAAATGTGCAGCATATTTATTGACAATGCCAATTGATGATCTAATACAGAAACACTAAATTGCAGTCTAGGCTATATTGTTTTTATTATACAGGGTAATTCATTGAACTAGCGTTGTGCTGTATTTAGCCATATCCCCACATAACCAGTTAACACAGTTCAGCACCTGGTGTAAAACGGGTCGATCTACTGAAACGTTGCAGTGAAACGGAATTGCACATCATTTACAATTCCTGAATTAACGTTCTTTAAAACCTACTTGGACTTGTTGATGAGCTTTTTAAGCACGTTTTTGTTTTGGCACACGGCTGTTGTGTGGATGGTTCGTGGATGAGAGTTGGTAACGTTAACGTTAGAAGAGCTGTTCGTCCTGGCTGCCTCCACCCATCGCCCTGCCCGGAGCCAGCCAACATTAACCTGAAGAAACTGCTGGCTGACCGGTATACAGCATCTGATACTAGATCGAACAATCATAGTCTTCAATAGGTTCATACACGCAAAGGTCAAATCATAACGTGGTTCCAATCGCGACTGCGCTCATTGGTTGAAATATTCTCGAGTAATGTCTGTCTCTGTAGAAAACAAATCGATGGGGAATCATCGAGCTGCATGACTGTTGAAAGCTCGCGTAATATCGCGATGATTGGTTTATTTCGCGTGATTGATTGTAAGTTTTAATAACTTCGAATTATTAATGCTACTATTACCTGTCCATAGTGTGATTTTCAAGGTAAAATAGTTGTAATAAAAAACGGTTGAGACATGCAAAAATATTTGACGCCTAATTTCATTAAGTAATTATGTGCAGCACAGATTTCTGAGTGCGATTTTTATTCAAAAATATATCACATGAGTACATGACATTCCACATGATTATCATACAAGTTATTTGATTATTGTCTTTATGGCAACATTTTTATATCTTTAACAATCTTGGCTCCCATGCACAAATATGGATAAATCCATAGTTGTGACGATTGCATAGAAGGAGCTGGCATTAGAGTGCAGCCCAACAAACCAGTATTTACATTGCTCGGCATTCTTCTCGTAGGCATATGGCACTAATCTATCTCCACGGTCTGTTCCTGGACGTAGACAATGTAGTGGTGAGTGCTGTCCCCCTGGGAGGTGAAGACCGTCAGAGCGTCCAGGCCCTCCGTCTCCTCCACCACCATCAGCTGGTTGCTGTTGGGGTCCTCCTGGCCCTCCAGCATCAGCTGGTTCATGGCACCTCTGCTCTCCGGCTCATCTGCCACCTGCAATAATGACATTCATGTACTCCCGGTCATGTACTCACACTCATGGTCAAAATTCAACGCTGTTTTTCTTCAGACTGTAAGACCCCTTTTAAAAAGGGGTTTGGCACAAAAGGGCCATATGATTATCTCAGCGCATCTTAAAATGGCCCAAGGATACGAAGAGGTACACACCCAAATACATGGATATATAGATGTATCTGATGACTATGTATCAAGTTGTGTATTTATCATTATACGGTATCTCTATAGCCCCTTTACCACTGGACAAGAAGCCCACTGACACCTACTAACATCTGGCTTTTCTCTTTAGTGGGAAAGGTTCCAATCGGCATTCATTCCCAGGACAAATGACTGCAGTAGTCACGCATGCCCCTTTTCCCCCTGTATAATATATATAATGCGGGTTAAAGTTCCGGACTTTGGCGCGTAAATAGACAGGAACAACATGCAACGGCGATTGTGTTCTTCCTAGTTTCTTCCGAGTTTGCAAGAGGGACTGAAATAAGTAACAGATATAAAAAAGAAGTAACCACCGAAACATTTTCAGTGGCGTCCATGCTGCTTTCAAGTGTTTACTAACCCTGTTTTATGGCGCACTCGTGATGTTGAACGTTAGACACAGAAAAAAGAACAGAAAGGCACACTACTCTACTGGCAATGGGAAAGTAGTCTATCGCCTGTTTTAGCCGGGTTTACCACGTTAAAATAATCTGCATTTATGCTCTAATTTTGGTGGGAAAAGGGTACATATATGTCTATTATATTTAATATCTCCATTATTCTAATGAACATGTAGAATATTCCGAATGTAAATACAGGTATTTCACCCCAAACAAACGTCTGTTGAGAGTCATTGTTGTGACTAGGTCTTAAACCATTTTTTACAATATTTGCCTTTTTGGATTCAAAGTTAGATTCATCCCATAATTGTAAAGCAGTGATGCCTTTACCTGCTCGACCACCGTCAAGGTGCCTGGCGCCATGGTAACCACAGAACCCACTGCATTTTGATTCTCTGAACTGAGCTCAATAATCTGCTGGAGGATGTTCACTTGCCCTGCAAACAGAAACAACACAAACAACACTTAAACAAATGCCGCACTGTACTACCACATTGTTCAGCTCCAAAACAATGAACAAGATGCAAGTCTTGCTAACGAGTGAAAGGAGTGCCACACATAGATAATTCAAAGATAAATGAACGAATGCCCCTAATAATGATTAAAAGGGAGATGGAACAAAAATCAGGCCAACTCTATAGATAGATAGATAAAGATATGTTCCATCAAGAACAGACCCCATCAACTAGTAGCTATTGTTCTGTTCAGACATCCCTTCAAGCCTTTTTGGTCGGTCTGGGGGGCCGATAAAAACACGTGATTGATGTTGCAACACTATCAACAATGGCCTTGAATATGCAGGTATTTAGCATACGTTCATGAATTCTCTGCTAATAATAGAAAAACAAAAGCATGAGATAATTAGTATGGATGAAGTCTCGGTACGTATCGTTTACCGTTGCCGTCGGCGTTCCCCGGCAAGGCTGCTGTCACCACCGTCTCCGTCTGCTGTTCCTCCTCGGTAACAGACACATACTGCTCCTCTACCGTCTCCATCACCTACACGTAGCAACACACACGCGCACACACACACGCACACACACCCAAACACTATATCTCACAACTGATGTCATGCAACAAGTTCACGTGGACTGCCGTTGAAATACTGACTCCCATGAACGGCTTCTGCCCCTCTGACTTAGTAACATAACATAAACTTTCCTTATGTTTAAAACATGCATTGTCATGGTGTTTGACAGAAAAACAGCAGCTGTATGAAGACTTATTATTAGTATCACACTGCAACATGTGGAGGTTGAGTATTAAAATCAGAGTACATATCGCAATAGCTGCAATGTCATTTGTTTAACCTATTAACAAAATCGACTACAGCATGTGTGTGTCTGTCTGTGTGAATGTGTGTACGCGTGCATGTGTGTGTGCGTGCGCGTTCGTGCGTGTGTACGCATGCGTGTGCGTATGTGTGTGCATGTGTGTGCATGTGTGTGTGCGTGTGCGCTTGTGTGTGTGTGTGTGTGTGTGTGTGTGTGCGCGTGCATGTGTGTGTGTGTGTGCATGTGTGCGTGTGTGTGTGTGTGTGTGTGTGTGCGTGCATGTGTGTGTGTGTGTGTGTGTGTGTGTGTACCTCCCAGGACCCGGGCCCCTCCATCAGTTTGAGGTTGTGTTTGTTCTTCAGGTGGCGGTTCAGCTCCCACTTGGTGCCGTAGACAAACTCACAGACGGGACATTTTATACCACCTAAACGTACGGGGTACACATACACTTTATACCACTTAAACACACGAGGTACACACACACACACACACACACACAATGTACACCACCTAAACACGAGGTACACACACACTTTATACCAACTAAACACACAAGGTACACACACACTTTCTACCACCTAAACACATGAGGTACACACACACACACACACACACACTTTATCCCACCTAAGCACACAAGGTACACAAATACACACACACACAGTATTCAAACCCTTGTTTCAAGTACAATTAACTAAAAAAAATACATAAATGCTACTTTACAAGTATCGATTCTTCAATCAACAATATTGATTCAGAATGGCCCTGATCACATTTGTTTTCTCTGACTAAACACACAACAGTTATGGAGAGGGGACCTTGTAACTCCAGGGTGTCTGCATTGGGGAGGCCGGGCCCAGCGTTGTGGTACTCCTGGTCGGGGTGTTTACGGCTGTAGTGTCTCTTCAGAGGACCAGCGATGTTACAGGAGTACGGGCAGTGGACGCAGCGGAACGGCTGTGTGAACACGACAGTATTTTTGAGTTAAAGGTTAGCCAAACACCGCGTCTGAGCTTGTCCCATGCTACTAAGACGTCAATACCAAGACGTTAACGTCAATGTTTGATTGACGTTGCCTCCCAAAACAGCTGGTAACAATTTACCTTTGACTCCATATTTACATCTTATCCTCAAATTCTTTGTGCATTTAAATGGAGATTTGGACGAGGATCAAGCCATGTTTCATGTAGAATAAGTTGTTTTAGGGTTAGGTTTTCCTTTAAAAAGGTAGTTTAGGACGATGAAACATATTTAATATATCTATTTATTTTTACATTTTAAGTTTTACATGAAAACAAAAAAACTCTCCACTAAACATACGTTAAACATTAGAATCCCCAAAGTATTTCATGGTTCAGCTAAATCCAACATGATGGTACAGGTACACCTGAGTAAACAGGATATCCCTGCTTGTGTGAGTATAAGAAAGGTATAGTATATAGCGTGTGTGTGTGTGTGTGTGTGTGTGTGTGTGTGTGTGTGTGTGTGTGTGTGTGTGTGTGTGTGTGTGTGTGTGTGTGTGTGCATGCATGTGTGTGTGTGTAAGTTCACCTTAAATCCAGCATGCTGCTCCATGTGTCTGAGCAGGGCAGGTTTAGACACAGAAGTATAGTCACATTCTGAACAATGAAACCGCTTCCCTGCTCACACAACAGAAAGAGAGAGACACCATCATAAAATGATTACCATTTCAAAGAATGACACAATACTGCAGTGAGAAACATATGTAGTGCAAGTGTTCAATAAAAAAGAAACGGATCAAACAAGTGTCGAAAATGCTTCATTATCCACATATTTATTTCTATGCTTTTGAATGTTTTAATGTGACTTTTCATAGATAGTTTGCGTGTCTGTTTGTTTTTACTCCTGTATCGCAAATGCCATTATGTAAAGTGTCTGACTATTTGAAAAAGCGCAGTATAAATCAAATATATACACAAGCACTTTTATATAATAATCCTCATCATCATCATCCACAACAAAGCACACCGCTACTCACCCTCAGCGTTGTGGCTGAGCCGGTGGCTTTTCAGGGTCACTTTGGATTTGAACTTCTTGCCACACAGGTCACAGAGGTGGCTTCTCTCGCTGCTGTGGCGATTCATGTGGGCCTTCAGGTTGGTCTTACTGCGGCTGGCGTAGTCACACACCGTGCAGTTGAACGGCTTCAGACCTACACGCACATGCACACAGGAACAAGCACATGCATACAGGAATCAAATGCATGTATTCATAGAAGTAAGGGACTAGCTGTAGGTACTGGACCAAGGCTGCGCCGTCCATGCAATCTTCAGGTCAAATTAATATTAAATATTAAGCAAGGGTTATACCCTTGGAGGAAAGGTGCTTATGCAGACAGACCAGATGTGTGTGTGTGTCGGTGGTAATTTTCTCTTTATGTGTGTGTGTGTGTGTGTGTGATCACCTTTGTGTGCCCAGATGTGTTGCTGGAGGTCACTGCTGTTCTTGAGGAAGTAGGAGTCACAGTAAGGACACTTCTCTGCTCGCTTCACCATCAACCCGGTACCCTGCTGGGGTACGGTGTCTGATGAACACACACACACACACACACACACACACACACACACACACACACACACACACACACACACACACACACACACACACACACACACACACACACACACACACACACACACACACACACACAATTAGTATGTCTGCTACAGTTTACTTTCATGCTTCTCCGAGAGCTTCCTGTGTAGAGGACATAGTGCCATCTAAATAAAATGTAACCAACCATGTAAATAAAATGTGCTAAACTTCCTCATAACATCATGACGACGAGAGTAAAATAGAAAAAAGAAACAGAAGCTATTATTTTGACGACAAGGACTCGAAATACTGGGGAGGAATCTGCTCCTCTGGTAGCTGTGGTGGTGTGGGCATGACGTGTTTTCTCTTACCAGGATGTGTGTTTCGGATGTGATGCATCAGTCTGTATTCTGGAAAGTTCTGATTGCAAACAGGACAGCTCTTCACCTGGAAACAATATTCAGTATTCAATTTTCTATTCACCCATGAAAATGAAAACTTAAAACAGCATCATTTTACAAGCACACCATTAATAGCATCACTTTCTTTCTTTACGGAGTACCGCGGCTGATCCATTTTAACCTTTGGATGCTAGCAAGCTAACCAAGCGTTTCTAGTGTGTGTTGGGTAGTGGGTGGGGTTACCTGTTCCTGGTGGGTCTTCAGATGGGACTGTAGTTTGTACTTGTCGGGGGAGCTGTATTTACAGTCAGGGCTGGGGCAGGGCAAGAGCAGCCCGCTGTGCTTCTGCACAACGTGGCGTTTCAGACAGCTCTTGGTGATGGACGAGTAGTCGCACTGGCTGCAGTAGTGCACGTGCTCTTTGGTGTGCGTGCGCACGTGCAGGTTATAGTGCACCTGGTACCAGAAGAGCTTTCCTGCGGAGCACCACCAGACAGACGGACGGTCAGAGATTGGTGGAAAGGTATCTCAACAGCTCAGAGTTCATTGTTCAAGTTAATCTGTAGTCAAACTTTGAGTTCTCCATTATTGGAAATGTATTTCCTAAACAAAATCCACGTCACACTCGCTCGAACCAGGGTGGGCAGCCAATAGAAAACCACCACTCTGGAAAGCGTTTTTAGCCAGATGTAGCAGATCTCTTTATTTCCAAGAGCATTTCCCGCGCTTAACAACTTTATACATTCTTCTCAAAGATAACACGGAAATGTTAACCAACACTTCCAGAGACCCAAACAGAACCATTTTAAATGAAAGAAGTGACGTTGGCTCATACTGACCATTTAAAGAAGACTACAGTAAAAGATGATGGTAGAGATTAAACAGGACTGTACTCACCACAGTACTGACACTCCAGGTCTCCGTAAATCTTGCGGAGCCGCCGGAACGATTCCATGTTGAGCTGGGTTTTTGAGAGGGACGCCACAACCTTCTGGAAGGCACTCTGCTCATGGGCCTCTGGCTCCTATTAGAAGATGGACGTATCATATACCTCATGATGCATGCAATTCAAAAGAACACAAAAAGAGAAGATAATCTCGTACAATATTACAAAAACATGCCGTAGAAATGCCGTCACATTACCGGTCTATCACCAATTGAACACAAGGCAACAGATATTTTCCGACACTACTATTACACGTGCAATGGGGGACATTGGGCTCGCTTGACAATGAGAAGCGACCTCAACGTGGCTCAATAAATACTGATACTGATTTCAGCCACGACAACAGTGATCTAAAATGGCATTGTTTTACCGACCATTTCAGAACGAGATTCGGAGCCATCTTTTAATCCAGTGTTGTGTGAATTCTCAAGTGACAGATCTTTGTGGCTGCTTTCCAAAGCAGGCGTGTCTTTAGATGCGGGCGTCTGTGCATGTTGGGCCGAGGGTGGATCATAATGATCAGATGATGAGACGGCTGTACTCTCATCAGTTTTGATGAACGTCGAGGTTGGGGTTTTGTCCTCTTCGTCTGGTTCTGCCTTCAGGTTTTCAGGTGCATTGCCGCTGTCAGATACGTGTGCGAGCGTCTCTGTGGCATCAGGCATTGAGGAGTCTTCATCCACTCCGGCTGTTGGGGCTGTGCGACCGGGAAGCATCGCACACACGTCCTCTGCAGCGGTCTCCTCGACAGACACCTTCTGACCGGCTGCTCCTTTGTAATCCAAAGCCAAACTCCTCACTTCACTGATCATCACTTGTCCGTTCTCCACCCTCGCTTCCACCTCACTCTCTTCCCTTCCTCCATCTCCTCCTGCCTCCGTCTCCACGCTCTGAGGGTTGTCCCCGCGTTCTTCGGCTCCATCCTTCCTTGCCAGTGTTCGCCCGTCCTCTTCGGGCTTCGACCGGTCTCCCCCCTCCCCGGCGGCCCTCCCCTCTCCTCCCTGGGGTCCTGTGGCCTGCTCCTCCGGGCCCTCCCTCCATGCATCGTCTCCTTGCTGTATCAGGCAGTAGCTGCCGTTGATGCAGTCGGTGAAGGCCTGCTCCGGCTCAGCGTCCGGGTGGCGGTCCTTCAGGTGGCCCTTCAGCCGCTGCGAGCTCATGCACGTCACGCCGCAGTGGCAGCACACGTAGAGGAACAGGTGCTTCCGGACGTGGGCGCTGAGGGCGGACATCTTGGTCGCGGCGTAGTCACAGAGCAGGCAGCCGAAGGGCCGCTGGGGCCCGTGGACCAGCAGGTGGCGCTCCCGCTGGAGCTGGTTTTTAAAGCGCCGGTTACAGGTGGGGCAATGGTACAGGAGCTGCCTCTGGCCCTGCCGGGTCTTCAACCTGGAGGTTATTGGAGGACAATTGGGTCACTTTGCTTTTAAATGTTGCCAAATGCTGAACACAAACTACATTTCTTGTTGTCATTAATTACCAACATTCATAGTCTACCCGTTACGGTAAACCTTTTGATAATTGACCTGTAAACTTAACATGAATTACATTTAATTACATTTAACCAAACATACCCGGTAACATTTGAAATGCTAAAACTGAACCTGCCGGATAATACACACACAATTAAACTATAAAAAACAAAAAAGACTACTCAAATTACATGTAATTAGTTTCATGTAATAAATATGTATATTAACACCTACAAAAACAATTTCATTTAATGTAAACTATGAGTACACAAGACAAAAGGTCTCCACCTGAGCTGTTGGTAGCTCTGCTGTATGGCCGGGTCTTTCATGTTATGCCGCTGTTCCATGTGCCTCAAGAGGTTCTTCACGTCAGAGTATTTCTTCTGACAGAAATCACAGTGCTGCTTCACTTTCAGATGGACCCGCTCAACATGGACCTGGTTGCCAGAAAGAAAGAGGATCGCACCGATCAAACCTAGAAACCGGTGAAACAGAAATCTGCTGCTGTAATTCATTGTACGGTCTAATTTAATTCCTTGCATTGATATGGCGTACTTCAAGACACTCAAAGTGCTTTCCATAGTGAGAGTGTGGGATGGCCCACCTCATCCACTACAAGTGGAGAGGTGAGGAATCAAACTATCCAATTAGAGACCAGGGGATGATTAGGGGGCCATTTTAGTACAAGAGCCAGGTTGGGAAATGAGCCAGGACACCGGGGTTACCCCACCCCCTTCTCTTGCGATGAGTGCCATGGGATCTTTAGTGTTCTTATGTAATATCCCCAATGCCCCAGGTCTCGGTCCTAAGGGATCTGGGATATTACATAGGCCTGAGCGCCCCCTACTGGCTCTCCAACACTTCTACCAGCACCATATGGTGTCCTATCCAAGGATGGACCAGGCCAGTACTGCTAAGCTTCCTGCTTCATCATCTTATGCTGATGATGCTTAGCTTTAGCTGGCCATTAACTATGAAGGTAGATACATATAGCATATATAATGTCACCTTTAAGTGGCCAGGACTGAGGGAGATGAACGGACAGTGTGTGCAGCTGAACTTCTCCCCCGTGTGTTTTCTCAGGTGGACGTTCAGGTTAGCTTGAGCACAAAAAAAAGAACAGCTTTTGTAAATCACCATTATAAATACAGATTTATTTTATCAATGATTATCTTGAGGGGAAAAACAATTGATATCAATAATGATAATATTAATAAGAATGATTTCCCATTGGTGCCGTTATATATTAGTTGTAATTGTTTTCATTTCTTTATAAGAGCCTATGTGTTGTAATTTTATAGAACGGATGCAGCTGTATATAGAAGATTAAAAGTAGAATGGGGAAGTATTACCTTTGATAGCTGACGCGTAGCTGCAGTGTGGACACTGGAAAGGTTTCTCTTGGGTGTGGGTTCGGAGGTGGGCAACAAGAGAGTGCCTGAACTTAAATATCTTATTGCAGAACTCACAGGTGAAGATCTTCAGCTGGCTTTCAACAAGACTTGGAGGAAAGGGGGGAATACATTGTACAACACTGTATTAGTGGTAGCGTAATGTTTTTTGGTCAGTTGGTCAATGCCTGACTTCATAGAAATAGAGTAACAGTACTCCACTTCATCAAATAATAATGACTGTATTCAATTTAAATAATAACTAAGTAATTAGTAAAAATTTAATTAACCCAATAGGAGTTGGATATTGCTCTACAACCCAATTTCAATGCATCATAGCATGCAATATTGGATCTAACAAATGGGTAAACACAACGTGTGTGGTGAGTTAGTGATCTTGTAGTACCTGGTACTAACTTGCTTAATGGAGTATTCCTGAAAGCCTTGGCTGGAGGCTGGTTTGGAAGCAGGGTCAGGGTCAGTGCTAAGATATAAAACAAAATAATCAAATTACAAATTTGAGATTGAATAATTCTAAATAGGTTTGCTGTCTTGATCAACTCTGCCATGGAATTAAAGGTCCAGTGTGTATATATTAGTTACATCTAGCAGTGAGGTTGCAGATTGCAAACAACTGAATCCCCCTCCCTTTCTAATGATAATGGTCGCCTGTGTTGGCCTTTATTGTATAAGGTGCCAGTAGGTACTTCCAAAATATGTCATTGTCTACGACAGCATCAAGTAGCCAAGTGTCAAGTGCTGAGGTTCCTTGATAGATTAATGAATTGCATTAAGTTATATAATCTGTAAAACTATAGGTCATAGCTTCAAGTTAAGGTCATTTTTACACTGAAAGAGATAGATCGACCTATGCACATCTAAAACACAATCCTGCAACTACACAAATTGGCAAAAAGTGTGAATTCCCTTGCATTAATTAAGGATGGATTAAGGAAGGAAGGATTAAGGATGTGGATGAGAATCATTTTTATTTCCATTTGATTTTGGCTTATCAAAAGGTTGTTGTGTGTGAATGTACATCTTTCTATATTCGGGTTTGCATCTTTTGGAATGGTGAACAGTTAAGACAGGGGATTCTAGTGTGTGACTTGTGGAGGTAAATTACCTTGGCTCAGTGGGTTGTGAGTCTGGGTTATCTGGGTCGGTTGTAGCGATGCTGGGGGCTTCATTCTCCCCAGGGTCCTCACCTTCCTGAAACATTTCAATAGAAATATACTGTTAACAAACCCCGTGTCCTGGTGTTGATACTAGTACACAATACTAGTAAGGTAAAGTGTATCAGATACCTGTATACACTCATAATCCTTCCAGAAAGCTGTACTATTAATCATTATTTTTGGAATGCACTGCAGAAATGAACCAAGTAAGAAATAAAGACTTTATTTGAGAAGATAGACTAGAAACAAGTGAATATACTGTATATATGCCAGTGCATTAAGATAATTACATTTGGTAAGATTAAGAAAAATTATCCAGGCTTTAGAAAACGGAGGAATCTCTTGAAACGCTCATTCCAAGCACGTCCAATGACCTCACAACCAGCTTTAAATTCTTTTTTTACGGTTTGTTTGTTTCTTTCTTACTTTGAGTGAAAGGATCTTGAAACTAGAGCTACCAAAAAATATGAATCTTATTAATTTAAGAGTTGTCAGCATAAGCTTTTCCGTCATAAAATGAGACAAAGCATTTGCACTAAATGAAATCAAGCACACACAATTAACATTGTCAAGAATTATTTATTCAATTGAATTGCGTTTGGAAAGACTGCCTTATAACAGACTGTTGGGGTAGTTAGCAAAAACGAAAACAAAAAGATTACTTGTGGCTTCTGAAAATAGCCACAATGACTTAAAACGTCCCTTAGGCATTGCAACATTAAACACCCATAGAGGCAATAACCTGGATGTAATAATCAGGGGTGCACATAACTGGTGCGCAGGTACGCATTCGCGACAAAAATCAGGAATGCGTAATGCCACTTGTGTTACTACGAGCCTTTGCGTACTTGACCGATCTTCTCATCTAACCTTACACATGACATGTTGCTTGTCAACTACTGTCAGGGATGTCCAAAAAGCAACATACATTAAGCAGCTTCTTTGGCGTTTCGCCACCTACTAAGAAACGCCAACTGGAGCCAGAGCCGAAGAAAACACCTTTTTCGGAAAAGTGGCTCCAAGATGTGCAGTGGCTTGAAGCTAACGATGAGCGCACTGAAATGTGGTGCAAGATTTGCCGCTCAAATCCACATCTAGCAGACAAAACATGTACGTTTTATAAAGGCTTAAAGAATTTCAACCATCCTTTATTTGACAAACATGAAAAGAGCAAGGAGCACACGAATATGGCGCAAGCCATTGCTGATAAACAAGCTAGCCGAGAAGAAATGTCCAGTCGCCCACTTGCCAGATGGCGAGACAAGCTGAATGAAGAACAGCGGCAAGCTCTGTTTAATATTTTTCTCCTCGCCTTCCATAATGCTAAACACGCACGTCCCATGTCTTCCTATTCTGAGGATGTTCCTTTACTGAAGCGGCTAGGAGTAAATGTCGGAGGTGCATATCATTCACGTGAAGGGGGCACACGGATCATGCAGAGCATCGCTCACACCATCAGCGGGGTGTTACGAGCCAAGTTGCAGTCTGCTGAATTTTGGGGGCTGGCTTTTTGATGGATCTGAGGACATCACAAAAACTGAGCAGGAAATAGTTTACATTGTGTCTGTGTCCAGCAACGGAGAGTTTACTTCGGACTTTATTGGACTGATTGAATTGGGTGCTGACCGAACCGCGCAGGCCATAACAGACGGACTTGTGAGACTTTTCCAGGACACAGGCTTGGATGACTGGACAACAAAGTTGGTCGCTGTGTGCACAGACGGGGCTGCTGTCAACGTAGGTGTCTACAACGGCGTTGTGCCAAAACTCCGGCAACTTGCTGCGGTTGGAGACTCCCTTGTGCACATTCTGTGCACCGCACACACACTGGAGAATTGCGCGAAATCAGCTGATCGCAACGTGAGACATTTAATCGCTCTGTGGTCAAGCTGCTGCAGTTTTATTTACAAAAAGGTGGAGCAAAAAAAAAAAATGCTGCACTGAATAAGCTATGTGAAGAAAATGGGATCTCCTTTGTGAAACTGTGTAAGTTTCAAAATATCAGATGGTCTGCATGGAGGCTGTTAAAAATATCAAGACTATTGCCAGCCATTAAAATGCAACTGGTTACGAGTGATAACAGTGACTTGCAGCATATCTGCACAGAGCGTTTTCAGTGCTTTCTGTCAAACATGCTTGACATTTGCAACATTTTGAAGACCACATCCATTAGGTTTCAGAAGGAAAAGCTGACTATTGGAGAATGTAAGGATGAACTCATGGTGGCCATTGGACAGTTCACACTTCTGCTTGATGGTGAAAGCATCAGGCCACACACTGTTTCCAATGCTGATGCTGACAGAGACAAGACACACTTACTCAGGGGGTTAATTGAAGAGTTTGAAATCAGATATGACTCCCTCAAGTCATGTGATCATTTCTTAGTATTTGATCCTTCAACATGGCCTCAGGAAATGCAAGACCTCCACAGTTTTGGAAACACAACAGTTTGCAGCATTCTCAAGAAATATGAGGCCACCTTGCAACTTGACAAAGATACCACTGTGACAGAATGGATGCGCTTAAAGCAGGCAGGAAAACGCCTGGGAGCCTCTTCTGTGTATGACTTGGCCCAAATAGTAAATACAAGTAACCCAGATGCTTACTCCAACATCAACAAGGTGGTTAAGCTGTCTCTTACACTGCCTCTAAGCAGTGCAGCGTGTGAGAGGGGATTCTCACATCTCAACATAATAAAAACCAAGTACAGATCTCGTCTGTCACATGCTCGTCTCTCAGCCCTGATGCACATTCACCCAAAGCCTGCTGTTGACCTGTGGATGGAGACAGCTAATCGGAGGCTAAACCAAGGACAGGGAGGTGCATCTGCAGCATCTTCATCATCTACCATGCAGGAAGCTGAAGCAGAGGACAGTGGTGGCGGCACTGAGGAGGACAGTGGTGGCGGCACTGAGGAGGACAGTGAGGAAGACTGCACTTATTAAGACCACGCTACATATGGGGTGAGTACCAGACACCATCTGCTGGTACTCACCTGAGTAACTCACTGAAAAAGTTATGTGCACCCCTGGTAATAATGGCTATAATGCAAGTAATGTGTTGTTACATTATTCACTATGTCATAATTAAACAATGAATATGATTTCCTGACACTCAGTTACACTCAGTGTTCCTCCCACTGGTAACGTGTTTGTAAACCTAATTAACTCTTTGGACGTGACTCAATCCTCTGCCCGTGCGGGCCGTCACAAAGTAGTGCTTACGAGCTTGCTCCAACTCCCTGCCTGTATAGACCACATATTCTGGAGGACTGGGAAGCTGTCGGGTCTTCTTTGGGCTTTTCTGCACCAAAGGAGTGGATGTCTGGGGGAAGAATAGAGGCGTTCCTCTGGATGATGAGACAGTTCCTGTTTCACACCGGCCAGCTTTGGCTGGTTAGGAGGGATTCTCATCCTAAAAAAGCAGATCCAAAAATTGGAGTTAAACAGACCCAACTAGAAACAAGATGTCTTGTGCTAGGTGTTTTGTAGAGCTAAGTACGTAACCGGTTACCTCCGGGCTAATAAGCCCACGCTCGTTTCCTCCTGATTAGGTGTACCCGCCCAGGAGAGAGGTCTCTCAAATCATCACAACTGTGGGGTTGGAGCAAGGCCTCATCATACAGCTATAAAGACAGCCCAATCATTAACAAAGGGTTAGTTTGCTTGATACACGTATACATTTATAAGTGTTTAACTTGACACGGCAAAGAAAGTTTTGTGTCATCTTCCAATTGTATCTCTTGTCCATGATTGTATGTATATATAATACAATTTAATTGTTAAATCGTTTTTAATAAATTTGTTTTTGAGATCAGTGTCAGTGACAGTTCACGTTAATATGTAGCTTTTTAACACCAATGCCATACCATTTAAAATCGATACTGTCACATTATACTGTTCATCAATGGGTTTTCCCTTCATGTGGTCCCTTTAATTCCTCCTTTACCTGGCAGGCAGTAAAAACATCACGTTAAGTCAAGGTGAGGACAAGTCGGCCCTGCTGACTCGAGATCTGCTTTTAAAGTCCAGTGCCCATCTGCCATGGATCCCGAGTCCTGCAGCAGTCACAGGTTGTGACACCTTCAACCTACCGTGGGAAGAGCTGCGTAAGTGCGACTGTGAATGAGTGTAGCTGTTTCTTGACTGGAAATGACACAATATAGCCAACAACAGCAAGTAGGTGGTTATCAGCGATGGTCGTTTACGTTGATAAGGCTACTCCAGCTGAGCTAACGTTAGCTGTGATGAGGAGGTAACTTAAAACTCCTCATTTTAACGCAATTCGTCCATTATGCAGTGCTTTCACCGCGAGCGCCGACATTCCAAATGAAGCGCTGCGGCGCTCGCGTCCAGTTATTACATTCCAATAGAAGCGCTATGTCGCTCGCGACTAGTCAGGACATTCCTGTAGAAAACAATGCAATCGAGCCGATCTTGTCGCGGACACTCGCGCCGCATTCAGCCATGACGCGGTGTAACGTTTTCGCTATAAACTGGTGCTATATATCAGTATCTAATGTTATATGAGTGTGTAGCATGGAGGGGCTACAACTTTCCTTTCGACATGCAACCCTGTGTTGTAAAATGACCAACAAATAAACCTTGAACCCGTTTGAAACTTGCGTCTGGGTTGGCTAACGACGCCAAGCTGTCTGTGATGTTGTGGTCACTTTTTTACAGTCTATGGCAGATAGCTTTGGTCATACATTAGCATTTTATCACAAATGCCTGACGAGAGAGGACAAAAGCAAAAACCTCTCACTGCACTGTGCCGCACTAAACCCGCTTTCGCAATGGCTATTACTGCAGTAATGTAAAATGTCTGTCGAATGTTCAATATACTTTTGAATGGAAAAAGTATACCTCACCTCGGCCGTTTCCCATCCAAGATGTTTGTAAGCTCTTCTTCCAGCCATAACATGACCACATGAGTACAAGTATGCCCATAACATACCGTATCAGTCTATGTATAAATAGTGATACTAAATTTAATTATATGTGGATATTAGAACTAGAAAATATGTATACATTTCTAAACCTGTTTTTGTCCTTTTTGAATTGCATCCCCCCCCCCCCCCCCCCCCCCTCCCTGATATGGTATTGAGGTCTAGCTCTCCTGGCAGGTGTGTGTGTGTGTGTGTGTGTGTGTGTGTGTGTGTGTGTGTGTGTGTGTGTGTGTGTGTGTGTGTGTGTGTGTGTGTGTGTGTGTGTGTGTGTGTGTGTGTGTGTGTGTGTGTGTGTGTGTGTGTGTGTGTGTGTGTGTGTGTGTGTGTGTGCATGTAAAATAACAAACCTTAGGATTTACTAAGCAAGAAAAAAAGGACAAATATTCTTAAAACAATCATACACAATCTGCTCTTGCATAGTATATTATTCTCAATGAAAAGATCAATAAGACTTTACGGCTAGATATAAGATTGCAAGTCTTAGTAAAGAGATTTTGCAATTAGCTGCCGGATAATAATATTTATGTTGCCAATGGATCTTGACAAATCACAATTAATTTTGTGATTTGTCATCACTTTAAAGTGCAGACTGACCTGAGGGTTGGCGACCGAAGAATCTGCATCTGCTGGAGTAGACTCTACCGGTACCATCTTCGTAGCATCTGCAGAAATACAACGTTGTTATGACAATATAATCTATCAAATCAAAACCCAATTGAAACCCTTCTCATTGTTCCGTAGTGGCAAATTCCACCTGGACTGACCTGGGAGGGTTTCATGTTTCGTCAGAACAACGCTGATCACAGACTTTTTGTTCCTGGCACCGGGAGCACCTTCTTGGTGGGTTAAAGTTCTGTCATAGGACTGCGTCCGACCTTTTCGATTTGTTCTTTGGATCTTGGCACCATCCACTTAAGGAACAGAAAACATTTAATTTGCATTATAGTCTTTTGCCTGGATCCAAGTTTATGCATTTCACAAAATGTAATAAATTGTATTGTATTGGTAGTTAGAAAGTAGTTTCAAATAACTTATTCCCACTGTATTTATGAGTGTTATCAACAATTGTACTGTGTGAATAAGTGTCAGACAAGGATGACATCATTATTTTTCCATTCTGATCTCTTTCCACACAAGAAATACATTCAGATTGGAGAACATGTTGTTCTTCTTGCACTTTTCACTTTTCACCGCCCACCCCCCCTCACCGTTCCCATTTTCTTCCTCCGCATCCTCTTCATCTGCGTCCTTCTCTTCTTTCAGGCAGATGTGTTTCAGGATTTGCCTTCTGTTGCTGAACGACCGACAGCATTTGCTGCACGCCAAGCTGGATGTGGTCCTCTGGCTCTCTGCTGGGACCATCAAACAGGGAGCGCAGAGTGTTACACAAAATGCAATTCAACTGACTCTAGAGCTGGAAAAGATGGAACAATATAGGAAGGTCAATTATATATGATAAAAAAAGATGGAGAAAGCATATTTTCCTATTCAATTTTCTTATTTCCGTTGCTGATAGCAATTCCTGAAGGGAGGGAGGGAGGGGGCGGGGCGTTGCACTGTTGAACTATCACACCTGAGCCAAACATTGCTTCCTAAACTCAATAGCGTGCGTGAAATGAACCCTAAATGTTCACGTTTTGAATTTGGAAACTTGGATGACAAGTCCGTCGTTGTATTTATCTGACTAAATGACAGCAAACCTAACACACAGCGATCATAAACATATCAAGATATGTATATATAAATAAAATATATTTGCAAAGTGCTTAATCAGAACCGCATAATGCACTGAGCAAAAATGTATTCAACAAGTTATAGTGTGATCAGCAGCCCAGCAGCACTAAGTTGTATTTGTACTTTTCTAAGTGTAATGTCAAAGTGAATTACAATACTATAATATGCTATAACACAAAGACAATACTGGAGATGGCATTCAGTAGTAAATCATCTTTCATTGGACCAACCTCGACTCTCCTTTTCCTCTGGCCTACTAAAATATTCTTTAACACTAAGACAATACTGGAGAATGGCATTCAGTGGTAAAACATCTTTCATTGGACCAACCTTGACTCTCCTTTTCCTCTGACCTGGCCTCCTGTTCTCTCCCATACTTTGTCTCTGATTGGAGGGGGTCAGGGACAGCCTGGTCTTCAGGGCAATCCAACAAGCTCTTCTTTGTGGAGCCTTTGGGTCGTCCCCGCTTTCGCTTCGCAGGTTTATCTGTAGACCAATACGAATACAACAATTGAAATCAAAACGCACAATGAGCGAAAAGTTAGTTTGTGTAGCGAATAAGAAGAATGTAAATTGCTTGAGATAAAGACAACTGAGAAGAGGAAAACTTGGATAAAGTCACAAGGAAAAGGCGATGTACGGTTTCATCAGATCCATTTTGTACACTACTAGTTATGCATAATTCCAAATACTAATAACAGTATCAGTAGAAGCTCAAATTAAACCTCAATGATGCTAGCAGGTGTAGAATGAAGAAATAAAATAAAATGTTTTCAGAAATTGTTTATTGGAAGTATTTTTGGATGTTTTATCATGAGCAGAGATTTAAAGGTTTGATGAACTGATGAAACCAAAATAAACCGAGCCAGCGAATATAAAACCATCTAGTGTGTGTATGAATTGTCCTCCCACGCAATCATTTCTATGATCCCTACTAACCAGCCAGAGGCTCCTCAGGGCCAGCCAGGGGCTGCAGCGTTACAATGATGTCGGCGGTAGGCTGGTGCTCGGAATGGAGCTGGGAGCAGTGAACCAGCAGCTGAGCCCGGCTCGGAGAGAATATGTTACATAACCTGCACATGAACATAGAACCATCTGGAGAGACAGACCAGAGGAGAGGAGAGGTTACACAAACATAGAACCATCTGGAGAGACAGACCAGAGGAGAGAAGAGGTTACACAAATATCATAGAACCATTTAGAGAGACAGACCAGAGGAGAGAAGAGGTTACACAAACATTGAACCATTTGGAGAGACAGACCAGAGATAAGGATTTACAGACTCTGAGAACATTGGATGACACAAGGAAATTGGACAAATTAGTAAGATATCATATTGATATTGTGGTGACATTTTTGGTTCAAGCCTTGACTATTCACTGCAGATACGAGTGGAAGTTGGACACAATGACCAAGAAGAAATGTTCAGTCAGCTGGTCTTGCCTGGTTGGTGGATCATATAACAATATCACAAGATCCATACTCAAATTGTACCTAGTTCAACATTATTCCCTTGCCTGATACTACCACACCAATCATATCTGCTTGTATGGATGCTTCAAATAGGCATCTTTATATATATATATATATATATACATGCTTAAAATATTATTTTGGTCGATTTAACTGGACGCCAACCATATATATATATATATATATAAATAGACAGAATTGTTAAATTAACTTTATTAATAAATATAAATATATAGATATAAATTATATACAAGCAGTAGCAGCTGCGTATTTATCTGGACTTATCGTTCTGACATCCCAGTATTATGTGTGTATATATTTATACATATATTTATACTTATTTTGTTTGTTCTGTTTAATGTGCAATAGAGAACGTGACGTGCACCTACATCACCAAGACAAATTCCTTGTATGTTTAAAAAGCGTACTTGGCAATAAAGCTTTTCTGATTCTGATTCTGATTCTGATGCTTGTACTTGGGTTATTGCATATTTCAATTGTGTTAAAAGGAATATGTACCAGATTGTCAAGTGAGACCAACATGTTATTATTCGACCAACGTTCAACACATTTACAAATTGAAATATGACATGACGTGGATTTCCCCAGGTTAACAGTATTGCTCAGTTAACAGCCGTAACACTGACTGGCTCTTATCTGTAGCAACTCCTAAAAGGTTAAGCTGAGCATTTGAATAATCATTACGGCTTTGCACATAGAGCCGACCCATTCATTAGGACGAAATAGGGAGGTTTGTCCCCAGGAACAACCCAGTAACAATGCAATGACATTGAGCTGCGTAGGATTTGCAGCACTCACAGTGTCAGCAGCGTTTGTTTATGGTTTGAACCACGCTAACATGAAGACCGCGCAAACATATTCGAGTTTAAGCTCGTCCCAATTCCTACCTGCTTCGGGTTCTTCCATTTTCTGACTGAAAATCGCATTCGTATGCAAAATATAACATTTGTTAAAATTATATATACATGATTAGATGAAGACGGAAGACTTGATTTTCACTTAGATGAACATTTCTGGCGAATCTGCGAAAGAAGTTCCTCTACTGAGCGGAAACGGGCAATAATTCGATTCCACATTTTTGCAATCACTCCTCTCTGTGGTAGGAGGTCCATACTGCACACAACACACTGGTCCGAAACTGCCACCAAGCAGCAGTACAGGGCAACATGTAGGCGTTTGGTTAGAAGTTAAACTACTTGGGGATAAAATGGTGATTTCCTTCCTTAAAGTAATTAATTTTTTTATTTTAGTTAAATATATGTATATTATTAGAGAGCAACTTTTGATCTGTTGTAAAAAATAATCAAAAAATATTGTTTCCCCAACATACAAGGATACAAGAAGAAGCTGAGAGCATTTCTGGGTGGGTTGGTTAAAAAACATTTGTGTTTTGTTTTAATCAATTGGGGGGGGGGGGGGGGGGGTTGTGTATGTTTTTAATGGGAACATTTATACACGAGCGTTTCTTATGCAGGTCAAGGGACAATAGTAAGGTTTAATTTGGCAATTCTTCTTTATTAGCAGAATAACTCTCATACACGGGGAATACATTCCCATGGATGAGGCTTTTTATTTATAAACAGCAAACAGGAAATTAAGGTCCAAGATGCTTTTCACCAGAGACATTGTATTCTATTAAAAAGGCCTATTGGATAACTTGGAAGTGCTGATGTATGGAAACTAAAATGCCATCGTAACCGAATTTGCTTTGAGAGTAATGTGACTCGACAACAATATAGATTTCCAATGTCTTTAATAAACATTAAAAGATAAATAATTAAATAATGTTATTATTTAAAGAATGTACAGATATATAAATCATTTATGTTTCTATTAATTGAATTCTAAGAAAAGCAACAACAGATATAATAATTTTTAACAGCTGGCCAGTTATAGACTAGCTGGTAAAATCCTCCACCAATTGTAACTTACCAAACAATTCAGAGCAACACACATTAAAAAGTAACTACTCATTAGATACATTTATAGAGTTTATAGACATGTCAGGGCTAATGCTACATGCTAAGAACATGCTAGGCCAATTGTGATGTGAAAACAAAGCTTTAGTCATCAGTCACCATTTTAAAAACAAAACCAATGATTTTTCCTTTTAGGATACATAAAAATGTTTGCTTTAAAAACATGCATTAAAACAAAACCCAGCAAAAGAACACAAAAACAAAGAATTTCTAATGCGTAGTTACTCTTTTCACACACACACACACACACACACACACACACACACACACACACACACACACACACACACACACACACACACACAATCCTTACACACAGACCCACAAGCAGACGCATACACACACACAAACACACACATACACACAGCTCTTACACACACACACACACACGCACGCACACACATTTTTTTAATCAATCTTCTACTCAATTGACCATAAATCATACATATAAAATAACCATGGTTTAGGTTATTTAGGTTACATTCTTTTGTTATATGTTTCTTAAGTTTCCACACCAAGGAGTTTATATGTAAAATGCACAACCCCTGGCTGATAGGTTCTTGACTGGTCACATCAAACTCTGTCTTGTCTCTAGTCTTGGTGGTTTGTTTTTCAGTATTATTCAAAATGTAAACGGTACATCATTCACATGATGGGATAATGCCAAGATTTGACAGCGCCAAACCAAGGTTTTGTAATTTCTGGATAAGCCATTAGCTCAAAGAGGCAAGTACAATCACTCGCCACCAATTTGAACCAATTAGAAAGAGCCTTTGCACCAGTGTTTCCCCTGAGATAGTGCTGTCTCGGAGGTCGGATGGTACGTTGCTCTTGAAAACCATAACAGGAATGAGTTCAGTGTTTGGGGAACATATGAATCCAGTGGACACATCTAATCTGATCTATCTAATTCATCATGTAACTGGATGTGTTCTGTTTAAACCAAGTGAATCTGGGTGTTAACCGAGGCCAAAACGTAAAATAAAGGGCACATATTTTATCACCAGGTGCATGGTTGATTACCTTTTGCAAGTCATTTAGACTGCAAAGGACTACAAAATGGAAAATAGAGTTTCAAGGTTTACCTTTGAAGCATGAAGGTGGTAAAGTAGGGATAATTTAATATAAAAGTAGTTTGATCTGGTGTTACTTTTCTCACCACAAAGTTGAATAAAACAGAAAAAATCCACTAAATATTTGTGAATACATCATGCTAACACTCCCTTGCTCCCATCTTTCCTGTCTCTCTCCATGCTGACAGATCAAACAAAGCATATATGTTGTGAAAACCATCTCAAAGACATGAAGTCATTAGAAACAAGCACAGAAATCACTTGCGTAACAAATCCCATGACAAAACCATTCATATGTGCATTGAAAAATCTCCAAATTAACTTTGAGGTTTGTTTAAAATAAATCAAGGAAGGCTAAGAAGGACTTAATGTGTGAACATGTAGCAAAGAGTGACTGCTTTCGTCCTTCATAGTGCAAAACGTGTGTGTGTGAGCATGTGCGAGTGTGTGTGTTTTATTTTACATGGTGCAACACTTGTTCTTTTGAGAATGTGAGTCTTTGAAACGTAGTCTATGTTTTGACCGATATTTCTCCAGGTAGGTCAGCTGTTTACTGTTGATGGCTCCGCGACGTTTCCTAAAAAACATACATAGATACAGTCATATAGTAGAATGGCATTGATAAATATTTTTCCAATAAATATATGGGTTAATGTGCCTGTGTTGTAAATGTCTAAAATGTATATGAACCACTGTCTTTGGTGTTTGGGACACATTCAAACAAGATTGAAAAAAAACTCCAGTTAGGAGTTTGTAACAAAACAGCAAACAGGTTATATACAGAAAGGCAAAAATAGAATACAACATTGTTCTGGATATTAGATTTTCCTTTCAGACCAAACAACTATTTTCTTGCTAAATGCTGTAGTGCTTCAAAGTCTGAAGCATGTAAGCCTATTAGCTGCTTATTAGGAATTCCCCTAGCATTAATAACTCATAATTCATGAGCGTTCTGCAATCTCACTGAAGTGTTGTCATGGGTTGACATCAACCCATAATCACAACACAACTACAAAAACTCCTACAAAACTGTTGCTGGCTGCAGTTCACCTAAACGTCATCCACACATAGAAGAGGCTGAAACCGCACACCAGGTAGAGCAAATGCTTATTGTTACTTGTCTGAAGTTGTTGTGAAGTCGCACGTGATTATTTAATTTCTTTGTTTAGACTTTGACGATATCCAATTCCATCAGGCCAGAGTCTGCATCTGAACATACCAGATCATAAAGATATAATTACGTTATATAACGTTCGACGGGATTTAAAAGGGACGTCTTCAACACAATCAGACTGTTGTGTGTTTGTGAAATGATGAATGACAATGTCCTTCACTATGTTTAAGGGTTAGGGTTGTTACATTCTCTCGCTAAGATTAAAAAATAGTACACCAAGATTAAGTAAGATGCACGCACTGGTTTAATGATATTAATGATACTGAAATATTGTGGGGTCTGATATGTCTTTAAATGTGTAATGATTGCAGTGTTATGTGTTATGTTATGCTATAAGTTTAAAGCCCTACTGTCTGATGAGCTGAATGGCATCTTCATACTTCATCCCACTCTCTATCAGAGCCAGAGCCACCAGCACGGGAGCCCTACACACACACACGCACGCAGGCATACACGCACAAGCACACACACACACACACACACACACACAAACATACATATAAAATTAGAATCTAATATAATTTCTGTAACACTCTTGAAAATACGTTTATTGTGTGTGTGTGTGTGTGTGTGTGTGTGTGTGTGTGTGTGTGAGAGAGAGAGAGAGAGAGAGAGAGAGAGAGAGAGAGAGAGAGAGAGAGAGAGAGAGAGAGAGAGAGAGAGAGAGAGAGAGAGAGAGAGAGAGAGAGAGAGAGAGAGAGTGTGTGTGTGCATGTCACACCTGCCCAGTCCAGCTACACAATGAACAGCCACACAGGATCCTGGATCCTCCTGAAATATTTTCTTCAACAGGTTCAACCAATCATCAACCAGCTTACTAGGTGGTGGAGCACCATCATCAAATGGCCAATCCTGAGAGAGAGGAGAGGAACATGAAGTCTGTTCTCCTCAGACAAGAGATGGAGCATGCATATATACCTTATTGCATATTATCTGATTAATTTCATCTTTGCTAATCAACATGAACCTTATTGTAGTGTACACATTATTTTTTTACATCTTGCAGCAACATCATTGGTAGTGTTTTATGCAGAATTCTCCATAAAGACACAGTAACCGTTAACATCTGTTTGGTACCAAACCTTTACCTTTATATCTTACCTTACACTGAAAGATAAACATAACATACCATATTTTACAACAAACCATTTGTAATCAATTGTTTTCAATGAAATCACCAACAGTCAATTTGATGAGGCAGTTGTTGGGCTCAGGTAATCAGTAATAAAAGTGGTCTCAAGATAAAGTCCACTGTTAAAAACAAAGAATCAGGGAAGCCATTGCATCCTCACCACCACAGTAATGCCATCTTTCTCCAGCGGGGTTTTGTCATAGGTTACGTCACACACTCGAACCACTGTGGTAGCGCCAAACCGCTTCAGGTCCTATTGGGAAATAACAAGATATGTGGGTACGTATTTAGGGTACGGGCATCATCCAAAACACACTCAACTATCCCATTACATGACATAGTACGATTTAAAGACAGCTGGATTCTAGCTGGCACAAATCGAGCCAACCAAACACCAACGTGATTGAGTAACCAAACTGTTTCTGTGGTTAGAGTTGTTCTTTAAAGAACGATACTGTTGTATTTCTATGTTTTCTATTGCAGATCAAACAACCAACACTGACAATGTTTTTCTCCTGTGCACTAGGATTCCAATTTAAACATGTCCCAGACCTGTCCTCTTGCTTTGATGACCTTATCCTGAGGATTATAGCCTATCAAGGTCACATCACGAAGATGGCTCTAGGGCAGGTGAAGAAGATCCTAGTACATTCATTCAGTCAATTCTTCTGACCAGAGCAACTGCAGAGCTATTCGTTAGACACAGACAAAACTTAAAAAAAGGATTTAAACATTGTTGCTGTTCATTGTTGAGCAGTAAGGAAAAATATAGAATGATGCAGGCCTTTTCCTTTAAAGCATCCACCAAAACCCTTCTTTAGATGCTCAATTGATTTCGTGACGCCAAAGCACATTTTGAGTCTCCCATACACACACATACCTCTATAAAAGAAGTGAGCGTGCTGTCTGTGGGGTTGTGGGTGATGAGGAACCTCATATTCTTGTGGCAGAGTTCCACAGGAGCCGGACGAATCATGTTGGCCATTGGGATCTGTGACCTCCAAAGATGACCTTTGACCTTTAGAAATCACCAGTTTGCCACTGACCCAGCATCAAATGAAAACATAATGCTTAATGTACCTAACACAATAGATTACAACATAACAAAATAACACATTTAAATGTATTATTTATTTAACAGCAACCCGTGGCATGATCACATGAGATGTTATATCCATAACTCATTTTATTTTAAACGGTATGCCGCAACACTAGCTTCAAAATTGATCATGAAACCATATAAACATCCCTTGTAAAACTTGATGATGATGATGATGATGATGATGATGATGATTGTTTTTCTTTGCCCATTTTAGATTGCAATGATGTTGACAAAATTACCCTAATATTAGTCTATTGTATGTGACATCTCACCTTTAGCTTTAAGCAGCAAGCAGCTCTAGTTTCCAATCCCAGACCAGGTGAATGGATATCAGTTCTCCGGGCGATTTCAAACTTCCCACATACACTCTGTCGTCTCATATACAGTTATTGAAACATTCCCAGTTCTGATGTCCTGTTGGTGGGTCAAAACTGCTTTTACCCCATAGGTTGGGTTGAGTTCAGGTCCAGTCCTTACTACAGACTCTATGTCGTCCTCGGCACTGCAGTTCAGGTTTTCCTCTCTCTTTGTTTCTTTCCTGTTATCTTCCAGAGTGCTAGTCTCCACTGGTTACCCCATGAGTCAGCGGTCTCAGAAGCTAAAGGAAAATACGGAGCGGGGTTCAGGATGTCAGAGACGCCGTCTGAAGTTTCATCCTATACGCACGTTCCTTTCAAATGTGTTGGGCGTGGCAGTAGTCACCGCTCTGCCGCAAAAACGCCATCAACCAGCAGATCTGAAGGGGCAGAAGAAAAAACTGAACTGAACTGACGATCGATCACTTGGAGTGATTTGCAGAGTGAGTGTTGAATGCTTTTGGTGAGTGTATCGAATGGGTCCAGTATTGAGAAACTTGACTTGACCAAGTTTTTCCGGCCGGGAAGCAAGCTGCAACATATGATGCCTGCACCTGTCTAAGCCAGTACAACCAGCAGAGCTCATTTCCCAAGGTTCAGGCTGTGTGAACCATACAAACAGCTCTAAACATGCATGATGACATGTATGACAAGCATAACATGTGTGGCTTCCAGAAACTGTGAAACTGTGATGCTATATATATATATATATATATGTTGCAGCTGCAGCCTATTATGATCGGTGCAATTAAAAGATTGCAGTCTGATCCTTTATGTCAAATCACTTTGCGATGTGCAGATGATCCAAACAGGGTGATTTTAGGACCGGGGGCCATAGGGGGTGGGGACCCCATACTTAAAGCTGATTGGCCCAAAGTGTGCCTCTCGTCTGTCACCCAACCAATCCAAAACCTTTCAGTTAACAAACAAACATAAACAAACCTATCTTAAAGGTGCTGTAGGTAACATTTTAAAGCGATTATTTAAGTGTAATTTGTTAGAAATGGTATAGCCATCCGTTAGCTAAAAGTGAGTGAAATGCTGACCATTCTTGCCTTTCAATCACAGGTGCGGGAAATGCAACACTTCTCAATGGCAGAAAAACGTAGGGAGGGAGCAAAAGGGGACAATTTAGTTGTTTAAAAATCTTGCTCTCATTTGCTTTTTTCTGCTCTCTCTCTCTCTCTCTCTCTCTCTCTCTCTCGACAACTCTCGAATCTATTTGGGAAGATTCGAGAATTGGGAATTTGGGAAGAGTACATTTAGAGTTTATAGAGTAAGAATCTTCAGAACTGAACTCTCTGGTTCCTTAATTGTTCAAAATGCCACATGTGCTAGAACATCTTCACAGATGTTTCAAGGGAAAACCATTTTTTACATCTGCATTTTACAGTTCTGGGATAATACTATTTACACCTGACCTGATCATCACTGTTATCATATCATATGAGAATTAAAGACAGTTTTCAAACATAACCTAAACTCATTAATCGCAACAAGTACACAACATGCTATTTTGTGTGTGTGTAAGAGTTTAAAAAGTACACAAAACTTGTAAGCAGAAGCACTGTACCATGCTTTTCTAATCTCAGATTGTGATGGGGGGGGGGGGGGGGGGGGGGGGGTTGCTTAACCAGTTACCAGTTGGTTCATTTTGATCTGCCAGCAATTGTTCTTAGTGGATAACCATAGTTCCTTACATGATATGAGATCCAAATGACCTGCTAAAACAAGGTTTTCAATCATCAGTTTATCATTTGCAAAACAGTATGCACATTGTGTCAGTAAGTAAGTCAAGACACAAAGCAACACCCTTACTTCGAACTCCCGGATCCCAGACTAACACAACAATAACAGCCCTGTTACATTCATGTAACAGTTAGTTAGTTAACTATTTTAAAAAAAACGTTAAAAGTTAAGTCAAGAAAGATAGTGCAAATGCAGATGACATGCTATTATGAGCAGGGAACCACAGCAAAGTGAGATGATGGTACACATTGTGGTTTACTAAAACAAATAAAGAGAACTACTATAAAGGTAGTTCTTATAAACATTGAAGAGCTCCAACATGTTTTGTTGGTGATTTAGCCAAGGTTGTACAGATTGCAGGTTTTTCATCCCTGATTTGATCTGACTAAACGATTGATTCAGAGACTCATCCATATATTTATAATTCTAAAATACTGGTTACAATTACAGATGATGAACTATAAACCACAGGGCACAATTCTCCAAACATTCCTGATTACAACAATGTTATCTGTGTAAATGGCTTATAAAAATGGCAATTGAAGTAAACTGTGTTTTAAATTAGTGAGGGTGCTTTGATGTTGGATGTGACTTAAAAAGCTAGCTAATGAATGAAGTTCAAATGATCAAATTATTTTCATCTCACTTAACCTTTCAGACTGATCTCACAAAACAGCAAACAATCTGGGGCTTACTTATGATGTAAAGAGCCACTAATCAACCTTTCTTGAGTTTGCTGCCTTCTAAAAACCACCTCAACATTCAAATATGCTAGGCTGTTCAATCTTTGATCTAAGGATTCCTAACTCAACTGTACTGGCAACATTCTCGTGAACAAATGGATTCACTTTACAACAATATTTGTTGTTGAGCTTTTCCTTTATTCACAATGGAAACAGTATGATTGAGCTTCTCATTTCTTGTATGTTTCATTTTGTATCTTACCATTATTGACCTTGAATATGAAGGATATCTTTTATATATGTTTGAATACAAACTACACATAATGATTTCTCCCAAACACATACAGATACATTTAGCCGTGCCTGATCAACAACTTTTTATAGCTCTTCAATCTTCTTTTTCTTACCTCACTGGGCAGGTTTGTTCCTGAACAGGGGAATCCTTTAACTGTTCGTTAACATGAAATAGCCATACCAGCAGTGGTGTCCACAGCACCTGGTTTACTACCAACTGTAAAACTGTCTGTTGTACTTATGTCTGCAACTATAGGCCCACTCTTTTTACTTACTGTATTTATAGCTGCTTATATACTGCCTTGGAATTCTCTGTTGCATTAGTTGTAAAAATAACCACAACAACAACAACAACAATGAAATACACCTCTGGACCTCTCACCTCTATGGTATGTTTACAGAGAAGAGAATTGCTATTTGAACACAGTTTTATAACTAGCTGAACTAGTACTGCAGATTATTACAAACACTAACTTGACTTACTTTCAAACAACCTCAATGGCCTCTATAGTTCTATTAGCCTTCTACTACCGCCATGCCTTGAGCTATTATTGAACTAGCTGAAGCAAAAGTGCCTCACCACAACTGCCAAGTGCTGGGTCTATTCACTGCGTCCACCACTATGAAGTGAAGCAAACAAACAAAAAAGGCTTCTCTAATCTCAACTGCATGCAAATAAATCATAGATGCAACTGGCTTCCGCTTTTGCCTGACTCTGACCAAAGCATGCACTTTATTTTACTTACTTGAAATCAACCCTAGGCTTCCTCAATGAACGTCCCCTGGTGCTATTCAAAAATATAGTCCAACATATAAAAGAGAATAATAATAATAGTACAAAAACTCAAGTGTTGTTTTAGCTGTTGTCAATCCCTTTGGCTTGTAGTCCTCCCTTTCTGGCCCGTTGGATCAGACAATCCCTACTACAGCAGTTGTAAATCGAATTGGTACGGACCGGTATATATTTATATCTATTCAGCGTAGCTCTGCGTCGGTTGTGGCAGTGAACTACGAACCCTTCTCCTATTCTTGTAGAGCTGAGCCGTTCTAATCACTGGGAGTCGAAGCAGGCCTATGGGCAGCCTCTCTCCCGGACGGCCGTGCGTGTGTATGTGTGTGGGTGTATGTGTGTGTGTTCCCGCTCCTAGTGCACTAAGCTGAGGATCTGCCCTGAGCTGCTCTAATTAGGCTGAGCGGCCATCTGACCCTGACAGCCCTGTCACCAACAGAACACCCTACTGTTCCTACTCTTCATAGACAGTGGAGCCACCCTCTATTGCTTTTTTCCGCCTCCCCCCTCTCCACCCCCCCCCCCCCCACCCCCACACACACACAGAAACACTTTTCCACTTGAAGAGCACACAGGGAGGCGACTCCCCCCTTTTCCCCTCCTTCATCCTCTCTTCCTTTATTTTCCTCTCCTTAAATGAACGATTACGAGGAGCAGGTCCTTGACTCTGCCTTGGATCTATCCCCCCCCCCCCCACCCCCACCCATCATGGAAAGTATGCTAGTAATGACCGGAATACATTGTTTTTTTTTTGTCTTTATGTTGATAGAAAGTGTGAGAGTGCAGCACACTCGAAGTAAGTGAGACAGCCCTGCCCAGCCTTCCTGCTGGTGTCACCCTGGCTGACACCCCTTCCCAATGGTGGAGCAGTAGTAAAAATAGAAGCGCCTATGAGCACCCAGACAGATAAGCCACGTCACACGGTTAACCACAAGCCACTTCAGGAAACACACTTTCCCCTCAATGGGCTTAAGCGGCTGTGACTGGCTGCTGTTGTAGTTGTTGTTGTTGTTGTTGTTGTTGTGAGTTCTTTATGATAAACATAAATACATGGTTTGTATATGTTACTGTATGCAACATGTTGGCTAGATACCCTTCAGTATTATTATCAATGTTATTATTATTAGGTATTCACAGTGTAGTATTGGATACCTATTGTTATTGTAGGGTTTGGGTATTATTATTATTATTATTATTATTATTCCGGATTGGTAACGCCTATATCTCCGCGGTGGACTTGTCAAAAGTTTTCAAATGTGGGGGATATATACATATCCACGGAAAGCAGGTCTCGAAAAAGGTTGGCGCCGAAATTCCCATTGGGGGCGCTATAACTTCCGGTCAAAGTTAAACAATCGGCACGTCCGACCCGATGGATACAAAATTCTGAAACTTGGTGTACATGCATTATTTTGCTGGCATGTTCTGCTGACCATTTTTGCCTCTTGGACCCATAATGTCCGTCTGGATAGACTTTGTTGTACAGTGAACATTTCGGGAAAACTTCAAAAATCTTCTTCTTCAGAACCATAGCTTTCAATGAAAAACTGTTTTCATATACATGATCTATGGACATGTCTGATTAAAATCCCAAGGAATGGATTTGATTGTGTAAAAAATTGCCGTGTTATTGCAAATTCAATATATGCTGATTAGCGAACATTATCCTATCACATTTGTGCGTGTGTGTGTGTGTGTGTGTGTGTGCGTGTGCGTGTGTACGCTTGGAGTAATGACTACACCCGTGATTCGCTTGGAAAGGGCGGCCGCTGGGGTAGGCGGTGCGTGTGTGGTGAATACCTTGTGTGACTGCTTGCAGTCCTAGTTATTTATTATTATGCAAATCGTTTACTGTATTATTATTCATATTAATAATATTATTATGTATTATGCAAATACTGGATCATTGTGACTATGAATATTATTATGGAATTAGAGCAAGAATTATGTCCAATTTGGATGACTGAATTCTTACAATAATTCTGATGGTTTAACTGACAGATTCAAGCATTGATGACAATATAATTGTAACATAATCAGAGTGGAATTGAAATCAAGGAAGCCATACAAAATGGCCCCAGCTACAAGACAAGGAGTCAAGGAGTCCAAGATCTATGCAGCCCTTTGGAGCGCGTGACATTTGGCCAAAATATATTTGCTGCAATGGTTTCTTGAAATTGGAGCTGCCATCACTAGGTCCACCTTTAGTTCCAGCTTTTCCTGTGGAGAACAAATCACATGGGGGTTATGGTTGGGGTCTTGTCCCCCCCCACCCCCCCCACCCCCACCCCCACCCCCACCCCCACCCCCACCCCCACCACCACCACCCCCACCCCAAACAGCAAAGTCAAGGTTGAGATGTTTTTGCCTGACCTTAGAACCATTTTTAGAAACATAGAACCATTTCATTATAGGAAAGGAAGTGTAAAACATGAAATAAAAGACAACATTGAAAATACAAATGTGATGGTAGGAAAGAGTTGACTCAGCATTTTTCAATTGGAATGGCCGTCATTGATTATAGTCAATTCTTTAAAATCAATGAGAAGAAATTATCCCCTCAATGTATTGATGCATTTGGGTAGATGGAGATGGAAATGTTATATACCATATATTTTATAAATATATTATAATTCAATATTATTCTATAATATTATGATTATATTTTCTTCAAGTGGAATTTGTATCGTCATAAATGTATATTGACTTATCTTGACAATATATTGTCATCTTGGGCAAATTATGTCAATAGCCAATAATACTCTTATTATTTGTAAAATCGAACTTTCATTGACACATTACATTTTGTCAAACTGTTGACAGGCAACAACAACAACAAAAATTCCTGAAAAGTTATTTTTGGCTTTATCATGAATGGTGTGATTAAAACCATATCTCCAAATTATCTATTTCTGTCTACTGGATGTGGTTCAAACATTGTTGTTGAGACATGCCCACACACACACACACACACACACACACACACACACACACACACACACACACACACACACACACACACACACACACACACACACACACACACAGACACACACACACAAAATGGTGTGCATGTTTCCAAAAGTGAACATAAACTAAACATAAACATAAACTGTAAAATAATGTAAAAATAAGTATATGCTATTGTGAATTGACTTTATGCAGACATTGTTGATTTCGTAAGTAGGCTTTCGAATGTGTAATTGATGCCAAATCCCATTTTCATGGAATCTGATGATAACAAGTTCTTTATTGTATTTCATGAGAAGTGTATCTGTTTTCTCATTTTTATGTGATATGTATCTTGTAATTATGAGAAAATGAGCAAAACATTTGTTCCCAAATGAGTGCACTCGATTCTATAACAAATAACGCAATCCATATTCGAATTACATTGTTCTATTCTACAATGGCAATTCTCACGCTAGCCATCCTTTCAAGAAATAAAGTATTATTTACAAAACCTTTGCCATTGGCTATATAGATTGTCTACTAGCCATCGGCTATAGGAAAAGAAAATATGTGTTTACTGTGATCCTCTCTCACTATCCACATGACTCCTGCTAATCCTTTTGCACAAGGCTCTAGGCTGCACACATTGGAAATCATACATGCCTACACACACACACACACACACACACACACACACACACACACACACACACACACACACACACACTAAAAGTGTGGCAGGCAGCAGCAGCTGGTGGGTGTATATTTAGACTGTTTTGAAAGCGGAGTGTCTGATGGCAAGGCCTTCTTCACCTGCAGACTGACCGGTTACCAGGACAACCCGCTGTTATCATGTATATATGGAACTGTTGCAAAAACTGTCTGAATAGTTCACGGTGTCCCTTTACATGTATGCATGTGTACAAATAGAAACACATGTTATACTTATGTATAAAAGTATACTATGGGAATGGGAGTGGATTCCTTTCCATGACTATTCTTTGAAAATGTGTGTTAATGTGGCCCTCTAGGCATATAACTACATTGTCTATAACTACAATGATTAGTGCCAATATAGTTATAGACTTTACTTAAAACATAAATATACTGTCTCTAATTGATCATATAAAGCTCATCCTTACCCTTATCACGGTTACCTTACTTAAAGGCACCTCTATGAGAAAGTTTCATCCAGGCTCGTTCTCAAGGGTACACAATCTCTATTCACCGCTAGAGGGCAGATTTCAGCTCCCATAGCCAGACACGCCTGATCAGCAGCGGCATCTAAATAAGTGCGCTTCAGCTCAGGTGTTAAAGTGTAAAAGTGAAACCCCTGTTTCAGCTCGAATTCGAACACTATGAGATAAAAATAAATACAATGTTTTGAACATTAGAGTTCTAGGAAGGAGGGGGGGGGGGGGGGGGGGTCATTATCTCCATGGTTACGACACGCGGCAACTTTGTGATACTTTTATAGTACCGTCGTTGTGTATGAGCGTTATTTGTTGCATATGAAGTGCGCCACACACCGTGGCGTTATACTTTATATAAGTGTCCGAGAAGACGAACCCTCCTTTGGTCGCGGCCATCAAAATCAACCGCTGCAAAGACGGACACGTCCACACACACCTCGCCGCCGGTGTCAACTCGTCATGACGTCGAGGACGAGGAGTAGACTAAAAGCCCCTTAGACGTCACGAAAAAACGCCACCTGCGTTTGGAGCAGAGTTAACCGTTCACAAACTGATTTGCGGAGACAAAACATAGGATGTTACTCCCTGTTTTCTCCAAACAAACAAAGTAACAACTCTAAACTGAATTAAGCATGCACTCATTTCGGAGAAGCTCTCAACCGCAGATTTTTTTTATACAGACGTATTTAGTTCCCAATTTTATTTTTAGCTCTAAAAAAATGACCGAGGTCCGGACCTCTGTGACCTCATAGCTGGCTACGGGCATAAGTGGATGTATACATTGTTCAGGTCAACAAGAACCTGGCTGTCCTCCTTGACAACCAGTCTGACTGGACAGTGACCTCCAAGGCAGTGTACAAGAAGGGCCAGAGCTGACTCTACCTTCTGAGGACGCAACGGTCCTTCAACGTTTGCAGCACCATGCTGCAGATGTGCTATGAGTCTGTGGTGGCCAGCTAACCCACTAACCTTTTAAACCCTGCTAATGCTATATCAAAATGCTTTATACTGCATTAACTAATTTAATTAATGGTTAATTTATGTACCCTGATTAATGTAAGCCTCATCACTAAGAGTAGGCCTAGGAGCCTTGGAAACTCGATCCCAGGTCCTTTACTTTGAGCTGAACATCCTTTAAGTCATAAAAGTGGTTTTAGTGCACTTCCTATGAGTAACTCTGAGAAGCTTTATAACTGCCGGTATAGATTTAAAGATATCATAACCTGCCTCACGTAACTCGAAACGGGCCCCTGGACTGCAGCATTCATTAAAGGTGAAAGACTAGTCACAACAAAGAGGAATCTTATTCCTCATTGTTGTGACTTTGTGACATTAAGGTTCAGTCATTAGTCTATGACCTCCCACAATGTTTTGGTTTACTTATCCCCCCCCACCCCCCCAACCCCATCACTCCCTCAACTGTTCTCCTCTTTCCTGTAGCCTATGGCTTCTCTGTTATCCCTGTATTCAGAATAACGGTGGGTAGTTGCATATATTGCAAAATACATACGTTTAAAGTGTCCACCCATCTGCGTCCGATATCACTTAACTGCTGTGCAATATTTTCTGTTTCATGAGGTTTTATTTTGTCTACCGACATAACAACAGGACCCCACAGCATAGCTGACCAAGGTAGGGGGAATAATACTTTTGGAGGATTAGCTCTTTGGGATTAAATTCACATGTACAATTATGTTTTTTGCTCAAATTTAATTTGTTTTGCTAGCAGATGCTATTAACCGTGTTCGCCACTAGAGGGCAGCAGTGATGTATGCAACTGATTGGTTAAGCAATAGTTTGCTTCAGAGCTATTTAATTGTCACGTTACTATGCTATAGGCATTTATTTTGAATCGCAATTTAATTGTTTGACCTTAAGTCTTCCTGGTGTCCAATTCAATTATTTATGTTTGTGATGCACGTAACGTACGAGTTAAGGGTTTGGTTTTCAAGGTGCAAAGTTATAGGTGCCCTTTCTTGTCCTTTCTGTTTTCACAATGCAGCCATTATGTTTTCTAATTCCCCTAGTTTCCCAAAAATAGTATGGCAATATAATTCAGTTGATGATATTTAAGTTACTGCTATGATGACATTTAGCTATTGATTGTTATAATTGTATACTTTTACATTCTATTTTCTGCATCAGATGGAAGTGAATTGGAACCATATTTAACCATAGGGGTTCCTGTATTCAAAATCCACAACAACATACAAGAATATAGGCTCAAATGGACGCTTCTCCGTTGAATTGTATGAATAAAAAAGGGAAAGAAATATGACGAGAAAGCCCATGGTCTAATGAAATGAATGCTTTTCATTTCATTTCAAAGTGATCAAATTAAAAAGAAAATGTTTTCAGTTTATATTTTTATGATAGATCTATAGCCTACACAATGTCGATGGTCGTTCTATAGGTCGTAGGATAGGCTATTTGTGGCGCAACAATCTTTTAAATATTTTTGATAGATACGTAGTCACTTTATGAGCTCACGGCACTGACAAAGAAGGACCAACACAACACGATATCTAGGCTACCGAAGAGGGGCTGGTGTGCTAGTCTGTTTGTAACTGACCGCAGACATGAGTATGCAGGCCTGTAGAGGTGGTGTCGGCTTCTTCGCCTCCTCGACTGACCTTTGGCCTCAGAAAGCAGAGGATGCTTTGGTTGGTAGAACTTCATTGACAGTTCCATGTAAGAGGAGTTGAGTTAGTTGCATTTCAGGTGTAAATGTTCCCTGAGGATTCCACCTTTTCTTATTTAGGAGTTTTTTGTGTGTAGGCCTATGTGTGTTAGTGTATTAATGTGTATTCATATGGGTATACATTTAATGTATTTGATTCAGTCTAGGTCTAGGTCTACACCCTGTAGCCTACGGCCACGGCCACAATTAATAAATGCAGTCTATGGATGAGGCTTAGAGGCGTCAGATGACCTTCCTAAAATGTAATGTTTTATTTTGACCACTAGGGCCCACTCGTGTCAGGATCAATGCATAATTTAAACAATACAGATGATCTCTATGAGGTGGACATAAAATGACGCAGAAGGGATGAGTTAGTCAGAAGTGTGTGATAGGGGTGATGACGTCTCAACAGTCCCGAGACCAGACGTCATAATCTTTCTATCTGTCTAGTTGGCGGACAAAAAGCATGCTTTGCACGGAAGCCATACATGTAAATACAGTAGGTTTGCGTGTCATGCATGTATTGTAGTATTCACTATAGCCTACTACATCACATTTTTAAGACGAAATGTACGCAGATCTACTATAGGCCTACATTTTCTTCTACAAATACGAATCATTTAGCGTATAGTATTAGCCACTAAGTTACTTCAATGTATTAATTCCAGGGGGCAAATTTAGGAAATGATGAGGTGTGCTTTTCTTGAAGAGCTCAAATGTCCAACCATGGAAATCTACAGGGTATTATATTTCACTCCGGGTTGTCCTGTTTTGCCGAGGTGTTACGAGAGCGGAGGTCGTAGTTACGCTTGGATATGATCCTGGATTGTAGCGTTACCCCGGTTACCTCGGGATAACTTAATTCCTATGAGTTACCTACCTTCATATGAGCGGTGTACCCCAGTCAACAGTTACCGGGACGTGGAGTGAGAATAATAACAACGTGTTAAGACCAAAACAACAACAACAACAACAATAACAACATTGAAGACGACAAGGACAACAAATATGGAGTTTTACGACACATTAGAAACAAGCAACGAAAACGGATATCCCTCAATCGGAAGTCCCACCCCCCTCTCTCGTCGCTCGCCGCTAAACCCATGTAACTGAAAGTCCCGCCCACTCTCTAGCCAATGACACTCATTTTGAGCATCCCGTTCAGGAGTGATAAGAGGTGAGAACTCCCGGGGACGAGGTTATGACTTCTCTGAAGCGCTGATGTTGTAGGCGAAATCAAAAGGCAACCAAATATCACTGGATGAACTATGTTGACGTTACGCAACGTTAGACGATGTATGCTATTAGATGTGACGTTTCTGACAATAAACTTAGCAAAAAACACGGTACGGTGATTTCCCGCCCCCCAACCCTGTCAGTACGTCGTACATCAACGTCACGATGACGCAGGGATGAAAGAAGCGCTGTTATTGGACAACATGTCTGGATTGTACAGTAGGCTCGGCTCGGGATCGAGTACTAGTGTCCCGCCCATCCTCCAGAGCTGTAGAGGTTACGCTATATGTGTTCATGCTTTGGAAAATGGCATTGCTGTTTAGTCTATCGCAGCGATTTGCCAGCTAATATTTCTCAAGACTCACCGAGTAGCTGAACTAAAACGTATGCAGCGGATCAGCGACGGACTGCGAAGGTTACTGTTGGACATCTGGACGGGACAGCACAGCATCAACCAAGGTGCGTCCTACGACAACTTGCTATTGCTTTGGCAGATATCACAAGCTACAACAATGGGTATTAGCCCGCTTTATTAATATTTGGGCTCAAGTCGTTATTTGAACAAATTGTAAAGGGGTTTTAGTCTTCCTTCTCGGTTACAAGGCCTGAGGACTGCCCTGAAATAACCCTTCGGTATCACCCATCTGAGGCGACATATTGTGTTTCTACCTTACGTGATGTAGACATACATCAGCAATGAACACATCGACAATGAACGGGACATCCACTAGCGTTGTAGTCGATTAGTAATCCGTTCTTCCGCTTTCTCCCGTCGTTGTTCCCTTCCTCCTAGGTTATTGCTTGGCGCCTGGCAACTCCATTCCCTCGGAAATGCTGCCCTGTCTGCAAAGACTTCTGCTGCGGTCGGCTCTCTCGCCTACGACGGGCAGCGGGCTGGCGAGGACTGCTCGCTGCATCCACAGAACTCCGGTTCGCTCTTCTGCCGCTCCGCCACCGCTATGCGCGCTGGTGTCTGCGGCGTCCGTGCAGAGTCGAAACCTGGGAACGCATCCTCTGAAGGAGCCCATGGAGCCCCTGAACTCACCGCAGAGCGCCAAAGAGTTTATTTATAGCCTTCACCCGTCAGAGCGAACTACACTACTGCGGGAACTACACCGATTTGAGTCCATGGCCATCGCGCAAGGTATGTTATGTTATTGCGAGTCTTTTATTTATAGGTTATAGTAGGCCTATACTCATAGTGGAGTATACAGTAGCTGTGTGCTACTTTGGAATAAGCTTTGTGGAAAAAGTGAACAAACGTTTTTTCTGAAGGGGCTAAGAATTCCTTTGGCCGAGAGTGAACTTTTACTGCTAACTTTTGTACTGGGTTGGTGTTCTTTGACCTGGTTATGAACAGAAAGCAGAGTGCACAAACCTACCCTTCCTCTTCCCAGAGGTTTATCATATTCCTCTATTTAGTTAAACTTTTATTTATAATACAATAATACAATGCAATAAAATATTGTAATATAATACAATATTTATATTGAAGAATTTTGACCGTTTCTATAATAATTAGAATGCATCATTATAACGGTCTATCTGGGAATACTCTTGGAAACCTCTTACATCTGTACTCACTTTTCATTGTCATTTTCTTTGTGCTTTCGGCAGTTTTTTAGCCATATAATGCCCTGCCGTGTGCCTTGTGGAACGCAACTGCGGCAGCAGCAGTGATAGGTCTTGTCTAGTAGTGGCATGGTTCAACTCTTTATGGCAAGGAGGCTTCAGCACCCTTTGCACTCACAGGTGTTGAGTGAATCGACCCCCTCTCTGAACCATAAGTCCTAGCTACGGCGGTCCTGCAGTACACAGCACTTGGCTCTCATAGCGAAGGATGGCAGATTGTTAAAAGCAGCAGCCTCAGAAAGTGCAGCCTCATACTAAACTGTTTGTGCTCTGCTGGCTATCAAGTTTCCTCCCGGGATAATTGCACCTATTGCGAATACCAGGAAGCACCACTGACTTGGGCCATGAATGCCCAGCATGTATCACTTCATAGGACTTTGAAGCGTTTCTTTCCCTGCGCCCCGGTTTAAAACAAAACAAAACGGATGTTGAAAAAAGTTACAAATATACTGCGGAGAAACCTTGAGGCGGTCATTTATCAAGGCTGGAGAGACGACTAGTCCTTCAAGTCATTTCATGGTTATCTTAAATTGGATTTTGTCTTTTATTTGGGAAGAGCATCCGCTGGCTCCCGGCCCCTCTAAATTCCCCATCAATTTAGGTTCAATAAGTGGAGGATGGCTTTGTCGCAACAACGCTTAATGAGCAGGTCAAGAACACGCGTTTAACCTAGTGAGGTATCTAATTGAATCCATTTTACAAGGGAAGTTGGGGTTTGGTTAAGAAGGAAGGTATTTTCTCTTCATTAGAAAACATGTGTCTCTGTGTGTGGCATGAAGTAAACGTTAACTGTGTGTACAACCTAAACTCTGCTCTTTCAAAAGGATAGTTAACCAGCCTTAGCTACAATGGCCTCTGTCTTATATCACTAGATTCACCAGAGAATATTACAGCCAAATAGCTTGTGAGCCCTTTGCTTTAGGCCAAGCATAGCACCTGTATCACTTACCTGGTTTATTTGCTCTGCTTGGCTCGAGTGTTGATAAACACCATTGCTAATTAGCGGTAGCCAGGCTAATTAGAATGACGAATGCATTACATAGGGCGTGCATGACCGACAAAGGCATTGGTTCCAGGGTTTGTATCCCATAACTGTGTAGCACAATAAAAAGACAGGATAGAATGATACATTTTGACACATCGATAATTAGGAGAAATGGCAGAGCGTATGGTATTACGTAACAGAGGGGCGAGCGAGTAAAAATGGTATGAAGAAATACAGAGGATCGTCACGTGTTTTTCATAGCAAAGCACTGCTCTCATTTTCGCCGGCACTCCTCCTTGTTAGCTGGGATGGTTTTCTTTGACAGAAGCCTGCGCAGAAAGATGATTAACATTTCACTTCCACTGATGTCATAGAAAAGGAATAGGTAGTGTGTATATGTATTCAACTATGCATACATGCATACATACATGCATACATACATACATACATGCATACATGCATACATACATACATACATGCATACATACATACATACATACATACATACATACATACATACATACATACATACATACATACATACATACATACATACATGCATATAATGAATACATCCTGTATTCACTACTGTAAAGTAAGAACTGCACGTATTAGACATCAAAAGAAACCAAAGATTAGGAGACAGAGTAGCTTATTGTTGCTGACTGTCCCTACAATGCAGCTTTGTTTGAGTCGGTTTCAGTCTCATGATGGCTGCATGAGGCCAGCGCTGTGTGTTGTGTATCCTTGGGTGGACCTGCATAGCACTAATGTAAGTCAAAGTCATAACATTCATAGACTCTGGATCTCCATCTATAACCCTGTACAGTACTACACTCATGTACTGTAGTTCCTTTGGACCAGATAATAATATGGCATAATGAAACAAATATATACAGTTGCTTCTGAAATTCAAGATGGTTTGTCTTTCATACACATACTGAATATATATATATATATACTTTGTATACTAAGTAGTGTGATTTATACAGAGGCTTGCAACCTACTATCCCCTTGCACATACGTTTCCACGGTGTCTTTCAGATGCATCAGATTTGACGCACCATATGGAAATTAACATTTTTCACTGATGTATGCCGGCCTTTAAACAGGTGTAGCTCATTAAGTTAATTATGGGACTGTAGGCATGCCAGTGCCAATAAACAACATCGTGGGATACACCTGTGTTCGCCACTACTATTACACCTCTTGTTACCTCGACATTTGATCACTCTGCTGTAGTTTCCTGTTGCTAACCAAAACACAAATGTTTTTTGTTTGCAGCTCTCAGCTAATTCTCACTGTTCTCAGCACAACTCTTGAATACACCCCCCTATACACCCTATACAAGGGTGACTAAAGGCCTGGTTCAACATATATCACCTTTAACACTCATCTCAGAAATGATTATGGTACAGTACTAGTGCTATACTGGATACACGTGTCTCTTGTGCCACGCCCGTTAATATGGGTGTGAACGGCCGGTGTCACACTGAACGGCCAGCACCGCGACCCGCCACACATTCCATGAGCATTGTCTCTGCTGGAACTGTCAAGGGGTCTTAACCTGGCTGTCAGGAGGGCCTTAAAGTTAGACTTTGTCCTCTTTTTCGTTGTTTAAGCCTACATGTGATTGTATGGGTCCGTGAACATGTGTGTAGAGTTTATTCCAAATAGCCCCTTCATTATCTATTTTGGACAAATATGAGGCTTACTTATTTGACCTATGACCTATGGCAATTAATTCCACCCTGGAAGCGGAGACTTCAGTTGTTATGAAAGTCAGCTAAAAGAACATGTGATCCAAAATATTCATTTCTCAGCAGCAAGCTACTTTTGGAGTGTGAGTGTGAGTGTGTGTGTGTGTGTGTGTGTGTGTGTGTGTGTGTGTGTGTGTGTGTGTGTGTGTGTGTGTGTGTGTGTGTGTGTGAGAGCTCACCTGTGTTATGGTTGCACATTCATTTGGTCTATTCGCTGAATGATAGGATGACGTAGTAAAAGCAATGCAGTATTTTATCATCTGCAATCATAAAAAAGTCTGCATACCTTCAGAAGCCTGTCCAAAATCTGTGTTAACCTCTCACACAAGATACATTTATCTCAGGACATATCTCTCTGTTGGGGATACATGAACCACACAACAACAAGAACATTGGAAAGGGTCACAGATGACTGAATGTGGATGGTCAATGGTCATTGCACATGATTTAGTGTGTTTATAAAGGGGGCGCAGTATGGGGACTGGGAATTAGTGATTAAATACGATGTTGATCTGCCCACACCATGTTCTGTCCCCAAGCAGTAGCCTATAGTTAAAGAATGTTACCGCCAGCAAACGTGGAATTGATCGGGATTTGATCTCCGCTGTAATAAATGATCCAACTCAAGACTTAGTTTTGCTTTGACTGCCTGGAAAAGTATTTTTATACACAAGAGATTAATCTTCCTTCCTTCCAGGACAGATAGAAGTGTAAACAGGGCTGGGTGGGCAGACATAGGCACATATAAAACATAACAAATGAAAATAGTATGCATGGGTGTAATAGTTAGTATGGATATGAATGGATCAGTATGTGTACTCGTAGACAGAAGGTCGGGATGGTTCTATCCAGGAAGTCAGAAAGATGATGGATATGATCATGGCACATAATGATGGTGGTTTAAATATTCATAGTACATAATAGTACATTATAACCGTAACAGTTTTATTGAGAGACTCTTTAGAAGAGTTTGTTTTGAGCTGGTCAATTTAAATTAAAAGTTATTGCTAACTATAGCTATGACAACACATTTGGATTGTTCCTATTCCCATCCTACCCTAGAGTTTCTTTTTTTTCTTGAACCACAGGAATCAATTCTCTTCTTCTTCTGACAGGACATTCAATCAGAAGACTAATGATTTTTGGCTCATTCCTCCTCTCTTGTCCCCAGTCCTCATTAGAACATAATGGAGGATTAGCTGAGAACCATCTGGAAAATACGGCGTGACTCGTCACAGCGAGACGCTTTGAATCGGCCATGTCATGCTCCACAGTCCTCGCCGGACAATATCACTTTGGGAGCGAGATAGTAGCCAGATGGTATGCTCCTAAACAGATGATTTGGGTTGTCCTATTTTGATTCTCATCATATTCTGGTAATATCAAGGTTAAAGAAATGACACCAACGCTAACATAGAATTTAACCAGAATATGTTAGTGGTGATTTAAGGCCAAAATTGACAGAATATGAATAAATATCACTCAATAAGGTGTTCAAATATTTTTGGAAAAACTCCCAGAAATCTGTGATGAATAACGAAATCCAGCTTTCATTTTTTGATCCATCTTGTCTCGAATAAGTAGATGTATTCGTCATCTTATTCACAGAAGGTGGTGATCACAGACGCCACACAGAACTAGTTGTCATTCAAGTCAGACATAGTCTTTTGAACGCAGCACAGTTATTCGAGGTTGTGTTGTGTCAAAACAATCTATTCTCTTGTGTCAAAATTGCTGCATCTTCGTAGCTTATGATTGACAAGGTGACTGTGTAATGGCATTCAAAGGACAATCTGTTCTCCCCCCCCCTCTCTCTTTATGGTGTGTGCATGTATATACCAGTCTCGTATCTCCTCTGCATATTGCTGACACACTCACCTTGTGAGGTCCCTCATGGAATTATCTTACCTATTACGTACAGGTCGACAGCTTTGTTCCCTTACTGGCTAGTTGGCTGACAGCCTTGTTGATCGAATCGGCATGGACTTCACGATACAACAATACAATGATTTTTGAGATACTAAATGCATTGCGATTCTGTAAATATTGCGATACGAAATTACGTTATCTTTTGTGAGGTTTGACCTGTGGGTGTAACTTTTGGGTTCGGGTTCTACGGGACTGTCGGTGTCACACCCTCTCCCGTTCCGTCCAATTCCGCCACCTAGGGACACCCTGCCTCCATTACCCCACATGCTCTCTCTGGTTACCCCACACTGTTTACCCCACTCTCGTCGGTATCTTCGCCCCCGCCTTTTAGATTAGGTTTTCCCCTGTTCCTGTTCCTAGTCCGATTCCTGTTCCTAGTCCGATTCCTGCTCCCGTTCCTGTTCCTATTCCGGGTTCTGCTCCCGTTCCTGTTCCTGTTCCTAGTCCGATTCCTGCTCCTGTTCCTGTTCCTGTTCCGGGTTCTGTTCCTAGTCCGATTCCTGCTCCCGTTCCTGTTCCTGTTCCGGGTTCTGCTCCCGTTTTAGTCCCTGCCTACCGCCTACCTCTGCCTTCCTGACCATCCGCCTGTTGCCGAGTCCCTGCCTGTCTGCCTGCCTCCCCGTTGCCGAACATTGCCTGCCTGACCACTCTCAGTCTGCCAAATAAATACCTTGGCCCCTTATTCGTCTCTGCCTACTCTGTGTCTTGCATTTGGGTCCGCTTGTTCTGCCGTAACTATAACAGTCAGTGTCTGCCATTGTTTTCTATATGAAAGTGGCTAAACAGAACAGAACGTACTTGATATGAATCAACTATAGGCGAATACACTTAAACGCCCACTGTAGGACGGTATCATTAATATGTTTCAACGAAGCTTACGTTGACATTTCTGTAAATTTGAAGTCAACCTGTACGACTTAAGTAAGTATTGTGGAAGCAAAGAATCCTGATACCCACGTAAATAAATCTTTCCCCCACCCATAATAACTGTATGAGTGACTTATTGACCTTCACATTTAGACCCCCTTCATCCTCACTCGACCCATTTGAAGCAATAGCACCACGTGAAGCCTCACCCAGGTCCGTCGCTTCAGGGAACCCCACTCCACAGACAATGGCAAATGTTAAACACAGGAGACCTTAGCATAGCATGGTACAATCATTTTTAAGTCGCAATGTGCAAGTTTGAGCCCCTCCCAGTGAGTAGGCGGGAGACTTTCAGAATTCAAAAACTCAATACCAGTGTTCTGTCCACTCTAACTGACTGTGCAACTGTGTGACGTAAACTATTGTGGCTCGACTGGCTTGGTTGCGTAAGTGGAAGAGGTTTAGGGAGTGTCAATAGTACGATTCTTGTAAACAAAGAGAGAGGCACGGGCTGGCCAGCATTTATTTTTATTTGTATAAATCAGCAATAGGATGTGATTTTATTGATAACATTATTGAAATCAATTTCCATCAGCATTGACTACAGATATGTCCAGGTAATTATAAGCTACGAGCTAGCTAAAAAAACATTTAGGTTTGCCACACGCTAAAACTGGTTGAGTAACTAATTTATTTATTTGGATGCTCTATCTCAGCACACTCCAATGAATGGCTCTGATACATTGTGGTTTGTAGCTGAAATGTATTCAAGGTTTAACTAGGCCATTCAATCATGGCTTTCGCATGGTTCGACTTTGAGGACCAGCAAAATATGTATGGGGTGGGGGTGTTTTAGAAGAGGGATTCCACAAGAACAACAATGGGGAGAAAATAAAAATAAAACAGCTATCTCAAGAGCTGTACAGGAAATAATGGATACTCCCTGGAGGTGGCAGATTGGGAGGGCTTTGAAAGCTAGACTGATGTTTGATGTCTTCCAAATGTGTGTCGAGGCGCTCTTAATGATTGCCTTCCAACGGAAAGGACGTGGAGAGAGGAGACTAAAAGGCTGCAGAAACTGCCACTATCTTCCTTTGCGGGTATTTTTCAGCTGCAATTACAGTGAAGAGAAACTTCACTAAGACTAAGAAGTTAGATGATGGCAATAATGATGATAGTGTTGAAGTGTTATCCTTGTCTTGTTCAACTGCGCCATCCAGGATTTTTAATGGACACCTTAGGGACCTGGGAGGTATGCTGTCAATGACAGAGTGACTTCAACATTGCACAGGGGGAGGCATAGATGTGGAAAGAGTCCTGCTTAAACAGGATCGGTGGGGAGGGAGGGGGAGGGGGAGCGGGAGGGACAGCAGAGGAGACATGAGGCTGAATAATGGGGGAAGTTTAAAAATATGTTTAAAAAGAAAAGTGTCTACTCTCTCAAGGTCACTGAAAGGGGATTGAATGGCTTATACCTTGAGCACGGGTACACAGGGCAATCCCATTACATTCTTCAAGATAGTTTACAGCCATCGATTGACTGTCTTCCAATCACAGGACGCAGAGACCATTAACAATATCATTGGACTGATGAGTTCAAGTGAAAAAATATATTCATAAATACCCTTCAACAGTGACTCATAGATTTATGGAGTCAAATGATTGATGACGTAAGCAGAAGTGAAGGTTTTGGTCAGGAGAAATTAACTTAAAGGTTAAGTGTAGCTAGTTAGTCCGTGTATCTCAAATCAGATAAATTACATAATTATCTGAAGTTATTATTAGATTGTTCTAGTGAGTATTTTTTATTATTTGTATTTATTTGTATTTTTTCCCAGATCTGTTGAACCTCGGTGTACCTAGGAAGTGAGGAAGCACAATGATTTCAGCAACAAGCTCAACCGAGCATCTTTCGATGACTGCTCCAAATCACCACAATAAAAGCTGCTGTCAGCAACCTCTGAAATGGATTTAGCACCCATAGCGTCAGTTTGACTTTCCTAAGAGTTTTCACATCACCACAATAAGTTACTCTTCGTAACAACCTAAATTGATAGATGAGATGTTTGAGTGGGTTTTAGAAAAACTTTTTTTAATGCGTTTAGAAAATATGAGCTCTCATTATGTTTGTAGATGGAGGGATATGTTTGTTATTCTTGTGAGATGCATTACCTACCTTACTTGCAAATTCAACGACAGTGAACAGATTTACGTGTCTGTTAAAGTATTCATTGTAAATCCTGATGAAAATCCCTGTGTGTGTGTGTGTGTGTGTGTGTGTGGGTGTGCGTAAAACGGATGCAGTGTAGTAGTGGGATGTATGCCTACTGACCTTTCATGCACGAAATGTTTCTCTCAATCCGTAGTGCAGCTTTCATTTATCAAGAAACAGTGAAGGCCATACTCTGAAAAGAGTACGAGAAGAAAACAGGCGTGCCATTTAAGGATGCGATGTTATTTGCTACTCTTGATTGCTTTCCCCTGAGCCTGCATGAACAAAAGGGTTAGGGTTAGAAATATTTAAATGAAAATGGGTTTGTTGTTATAAATAAAATAAAAGTAAAGTCTGGCAAATGTAATTGCAAACCTGAGAGGGGAGAAAAAAGAAGGGTGACTCATCTTTTTGACCTTATTTTGTTCTGCCCTTCGGTGACTCAAGAAGACACCATCAAATGAATGGCCCTCTTTAAGATTGACCAATTTACATTTTTCTCCTCTTCGCTCTGGATTTAATAGGTGTGGGGATCCACATTCTCAGTGGAGTCTGTGTCCTAGAAAGAACACTCAGAGTCCACCAGTGCAACTACTATGTGTTCCTACCATTTTGTGTGTCTTATCACAACAGGTTGTGTTTTTGTTAATATAGCTCATGTAACCTGTGTCTATATTATACAGATTTCCTGTCTTGGTACATCAGACACAAAAACACATTAAGGTAATCTATTTGCCAACAGATGGCCAGTCGATCTTCCAACAACGAGAAAAAGGAATATAACTAAATCAGACTTGTCAATGCTGTGGAACGTTTCATTAATCAAGATCTTATGAGGTCTTCTGTTACTTGGATGAATGGAAAAAGGCAATGGTAATGCTGTCAGAAAATGTCTTAGATTACACTCCAAATGGAAGTTGTCTAGCATCAATGAGGGGTCATTTAATGTGTAGCTGACCCTAATGGTCATTTAGGTGGAATTGATTTTATGAGGCTATCGTTGAAAAAACCTATTAGCAGTAAATCTTGTTGCAAAGCCACAATGGTTGTAAGGTATTGCACATCCATGACGAGTGTGTATACTGTGGTTTTTATACGTAGCATATCAGAACCAGTAACTATTATGTTACTGAAGGGTATCAATGGCATATGTCTGGTTAATTAGTATCGATGACTCCACATTTAACTGTATTTCAGGACACAGAAATAAATAATAAAAGGAAAGCTGGCACAACAAAAGAGAAGCTCCTTTCATCCCAGATAAAGTATTGGCGGCAATATTAATTTTGGCTGAAATCAGGCGTCATTTGAAAGCATGAATGTTTATTAGTTGTAGTGGAAAACTCAGACGGACAGATGGAGGGAGTAATGAGTTTGGTGACTACGGTCCAGGTGACGCTGTTAGCCACAGCAGGATGTGTTGAGTATACAGCATATTTATTTTGGGGTCCATGGAGGGCCTGCTTTTGAAATGGCAGCTGTTGGTTGATAAACACCACTAATTGTTTACCTCACAGCAGGAAGGTTCTGGGTTCAAAAACCCAATAGAGGCTTTTCTTTGCTAATCTGTGTAAAATACATATTAGTTAACGACTGGTTGTTTTAAGGAAAGTGGCAATATATTCATAAATCTTTTGAGCAAATAAGTGTATTTCTGTTGTTCCAGTGTGTCACAAGTTTTGGTGTTATTCATTTATTCAAGTAATTCCTCCTGTGTTTATTGGCCCATTTGATTCACCTGTGTAGTGCGTACTTCTGAGTATTTATTTGATTGTGACCGAGTCTACACCAATACTTATCGTATGTGTAATGAGTATTCTAGCTTTCAGTGTTTCGTTTTCTCAAGTTTCTATGGTGCCTTTTTGACTCTATTGAAATCTTTCTCTTCAAGTGTCTTTGTCCTTATTTTTGGATTTTAGTCAATCATGATATGCAAACTCAAATAACATTACCGATAACAAAAACATGGTGACTCCATCGTTGACCTTTAAACTTGCAACACTTTGTCCATTTCCCGAGTGCTTTTGTAATGAGAGATTATTTTGATCTTGCTTGCCATTTGTCTGTAGGGCTTGTACATCAGAATGCGTCATGGGATTTCTTGTTCTTACCCAGCCATTTTGTGGTGACTCGAGAGAGTTGTAGTAATGTAAAATCCAAAAGAAACATAAATATGCCGTAACCTAGGTTTATCAAAACTTTGTTATGGCACGTCTCGCTTGAGAAACACTGGCAGTTTCAAACATAACAATGTCAGCCCATAATGACAAATAATACTATACATACCTAAACCTAACTATACTTCCGAGATGGAGGCGGTCATTGCGAAATGACGACACTATGTACAAGCCCTATAGCTTGCTTGTCCACATCTGCGCATTATCTTGTGAACTGTGTGAAATTAGTGTTTTAAAATGTTAAAACCTCCTACTTTACCCAAGTAAAATATTAAAGCCTTGAATTTACTTTTATATTATCAAACCATATTAAAGCTTTCTAAAGAGTTCTGCAGCTTTCTAAAGAGTTCTGCAGGCCCGAGATTAGGAAACCAATCTTCCTCCTTGTACCTTCACTTCCTCTCTTGCTTCCTCTTTGGTTAGCCGATCACTAGAGGGATGTTTTGGGGAATCATTTCTGTGTGTTTGTTTTCAGACTCCGGCATGCAAGCCTAATCAGTATTTGGGGAATAGCGAGCTATCTTTTTCTTTTTCTCCCTGCCAGTCTGCTCACTCTCCCAACATGAATAAAATACTTATCTTAATTGCCGGAGCAGCGCAATACACTATCCGTCTGTGGGCTTCAAGGGGTCATGGTTTCTATATTTTCTTTGTGGAAAATGTGTTTGAGGACTTGGTGAAGAATGTTTTATATGTTTAGAGTTTTAAATTGCCTTGGGGAGGAGTTGTGCTGTCTATTGTTATTTATATTCAGGGCTGGTTGTAGACAGCAGATTGATTTTATGAGTTGCCTGATCAAATCAAATCAGTGGTGTTTTTTTCTAGATATCTTTCTTCAATGTCTAAAATATCCCCCTAAATAAAGGTGAACACTATGTCTATGCAATCCAGGGAGATCAGGGGAAAATGTATGTGCATCATTTTGAGTGAAGACTATGACTAGCCTTAAAAATCAATACTGCCTCAAGGGAGTTCCACTTGAGTCTATATTTCATATTTAAAAGACACATATATGTACTGGACACTATATGGTGCTGCATTGCAGTATGGTTTCATAAAATGTCTATCTAAAATGTGTAGTGCAGCTATAGTGTCTAGTGTCAAATGCAGTGGAATTGCAGAAATCCTTTTTCCATTTTACCCTTGACAGTAGGAAGCCGAATAGACAAAATAGCTTCAACTGAAGATTGCTCAGCGAGAAATTTACATTTAGAAGTTTGGGGAAGTATGGCCACTGTAAAATATCGACACCCCTGGTAAGCTTTAGACTTCCCATAGTAAGTAGTAGCAAGTAGAAGGATGCACTTTCCATTTTTTCCCACTGAAAAAATCAGTGTGGTTAAGTAGAAATATAAACCCCTGGAGAATTACACATCATACGTTTATTTAAAAAGTGTCACCAAGTTGTAGGATGATGTCTTAATGATTTAGTTCTCACATAAAAATAAATGTCACCTTACAAAATGAGAGGAAATTTTAACCAAGTATACTCTAATAAAGAAGTTAAAAAAAACAAAGCCCTTCTCATCACACATGCCACTTTCTAAATGAGGCACGACATATTTATTAATGCGAAATTCAAAAGAAAGTCCCAGGGACGATCCTCTAGATATGGTCCTCTTAAATGCCATCTGGCTTGCTAAATGCGGCAGAAGAGGTAAGCCTAATTTTCTTTCAAAATTCTTATCTAGCGATCGTCACGATGTAGCATATGTTCCAGGATTGATTGGTGTTTTTGTTTTCCAGCACTATATACATATATATATAGAAACATATATGCTACTGCGTGACTATATATATATATATTAGTATGTATATATAAAAATAATCTGTCTGGGCTAATCACTAAGCAACTCTTTAGTGTCTCCTGAAGACACGCGGGGGGGGGGGGGGGGGGGGGGGGGGGGGGGAGGGGGGAGGGGGGGGGACGACGACACACAGTGAAATCGTTTCTGCCGGAACTGGGAATAGCATCCGTCCACGACAGCTGCCAATTATAGTCGCTTTCTAAGAGGATGTGGCAGTTAGAGAGGAAAAACATGGAGATCCAACTGTTCCTCACTGTTTTATCTCAAATGGATCTAATTAAAAAAAATAGGGATTAGATGGTGACTCACCAGCATGTGTCCTTTGGAATGGAACAGAGGAAGAGGTAAAGCAGAGATATTCTGGGCCAGTGTGATTTATGGCCCACTGTGGCGAGAAAGTAGGACAGACGCTCTCATCATAAGATTGATAACGTTGGTGTGGCTGTCCACCACTAAGTGCTGGCACTGGCTCATGGACATTAGCCAAATTAGCGGAGCAATTGAAAAAGATGTTGCCCTTTTTGGTGTACGAATACAGATTAGTTTATATAAATGTCACAAATTGCAATGTCTGGTGTTGTATTATTTTAAACATCTCATGATTTAAAAGTGTTGGTTTGTGGTTAAAGTTAAGTCAGATTGCCATAATCATTTCACATAACATCGAGATGAAACACTGATTTGCAGTGTGATTGCCAAGTGCCAATTCTCAATCAACAATTAAATTCAGTGTAAGAGTGTTAAAACGTGTAAAAAAAAATACTTTAAAAGTCTTAGGTTTGGACATTTGCAGATATTGTAAGAGTAGGAATGAACTTTATCTGACCATCAAGATGTCTACATCTCCCCTCGAGAGGATTAATTCATGTGCGACCCTGCGATTTAGAGTGTTTCTCTGGTCGGCGTAGTTTCCATAGCAACCAGATGGTATTGTGATCACCAGTCGTCTCCTTCTGTTTCCACATGCTTTTTGTTGCACTGGCTTGAAGTCTAGCTCCCCACTGATACTAAACACTGTAATTTACCAAACATTGCTAGTTCAAGTGAAACATACACTGATATTGAACTGGAAGCTCTAAGATCTTCTTTTTTATTCTGTGCTTACGTCATTCTGCTTCGAAATAAAATGAAAAAAACCTTGAAGGATCTTTGCCTGTGGAATGCTGGGAAAAATCGTTTGGCTGTTCTAAAGTTAGCCACTCTACACCCTAATGGTTTCCACTTAGCTGATAGCCATCACCTTGCAGTGCTGGAACCAGTTGGGAGACAATGTGTGAGAGTGGCTGTATTGGGGGACCTTATCTGCCATATTCACTCGAAAAATTTGAATATACATAGATGCAGTCCAATCAAAATGACCACTCATGTGGTCAGGTATAAAAATGTCCCCCATTGTGTCTGCTCTCATGTTATCAAATATTAATATTCACAATTTCCATCGCTTACATTGTGTTTTTCCTTGTATGCTCTAGCAAGCGTCGTAGTCCTTATATTCCTTGGTCATTGGCAAGCTGCCCCATGCTGTTCAGGGCAAAGAACGGTTATATTGGAAAATATGTATAAAGGTTATTCAAATGAATATAAGATCAGGGCCACATCGTAGACTAGCCACGGTGTGTGCCGATGTGCATGTTATTATTTTTTATTCACATCAGGAATAAGGTGTCACGGTTTATATGATAGATTTGTAATTTCTTTACTTTATTTTCTTCAACTATCAACTTTCTCTCTGAAGGATATACAGATCCCACACTATTTGTTTGAAATAATTTCCAGAGTACTCGATTCAATCTGTCCATTAATTATTAATCGTTAAGCTATAATGTGCAGCTACCTAGTGTCCTGGTGGACAAACCCAAAACCTATGTGGTGTCTTGCTTCTTAAAGGGATTATGTGTAGGATTTCTACATGCATAAAGCACATTAAATGGCCATTATATGAACATCTTGTAATTCACCTAAAAAAAGATTGACCTTCCCAGACACTGTTGTGTAGAACATTCTGTGGTGTATTATATTAGATCTGAGCCGGCGGCTTTGCCCGGAAAAAAGAAGGGAAGTGACATCATATCACGTCTAATCACACGTCTTATCACAGGTCTAAGTAATGTGAAAATTGTCTCTCTTTCAGAACTTTTTCAAGTACATCTTATTTGCATTGTGTCTACTCACGCCACTACCCATTGTCCGTTTGTAAATAACGGTTATTTATGATTAGATTATAACAAACATTAGTTTATGATTGTTATTGTCGACCCACCTGCTAGAGTGAGCTCTAGCAGACTGCAGTTCACTCACAGGATTCTTGCTCAGCTCCACTTCATTTTTGGAGTAGTGCCATTGACTAGAGGGCTCTAATAATACGTTTAAGTTTAAATGTCGAAGTGAAACAAAACAATGCCTTCCAAAATCACAGTGGGCAAATGGTAAATATCATCAGTTAGAATGAATGTACTTTACAATGTTCCACAAAGGTTAAGCCTTTACTTTACTTAAAATCGAAACACTGTGGAATGGAGTGTGTGGAGTTTGTGTGATAATGCAGGAAACAAATAGCCTGTTGGTGCATGCAGCAGTCAGCAGTATGTAGTTGTGTCCTCTACGAAAGAGGGCAGAGTTCCATAGTGGTTCAACATCCATTCATCCGTGTAAGTACGACCTTATCCGCACTATTACGTCACGCCACCACTCATGCAGATGACACCGCGTTGTTCCGCCTCCCAGCAATGTAATATAATATATCATGTCATATCAGGTAATTATTAGTATTTCATCTGCTTGTCAACATGGCAGCATAGCAAACCATACAGACCTAGAGTACAAAAATAGACTGAATAAAATAGATTCATGCAGAGCCACCGTCTGTAATCCTCAGTCTAGGGGTCACTTTGTTCCCTCTGTTGTGCAAACTGGTGGAATCTGAGGATCAAAGTCCTACAAAACTTTCAACTTTAACTTTCGTTTTAAACAAATAGACGAATCGGGTGTCGGCTCAATTCTGCCTCCTGCCAATGCCATTTCATCTCAGTTCAAGGCCATTGGACCCTAAGGTTTAGTGTGAGGGCCAGGTACTTCAGGGAATCTCCATCCCCATACTTTACTCCATCAAGGGGTAGTGGCCATGATTCAGTCGAGTCCTCTCCACTTCATAGATCACTTTCCCCTTAACTCTGACAGTGTTCGTTCTACTCTGTATCCCGCCGAAGTTCACTGGACGATCTCCCAAAGACTTCTTCATCAATTGAATTCCCATGTCCTGTAAAGGTTAATGGAGATACATGTGTTATGTTGCTGTATCGTCGCGTCGCCCCCTGCTGTGCATCTTCTGGTCCGCTCACATCGCGAAAGAGCCCTCAACATTGACCTTTAAAAATCAGTCGCTTGCATTTCCATAGTGCTGATTGATCATGTGTTTTCTTTGGATCACAGATGAAGAAGTTGATCGCCCCTCCATTATTACGTCAGCAATATGAGCCCTGGATCCAACTACTTCAGACCAATTTGGCTGCTAGATTTAGGAGCTACCCCTGAGGAATGGGTAAAGCTAATAAGCTTGGAAATGTGATATATCCCTTGCACCCCTTTGCAATATCAGTATCTGTACAACGGTAGCTCAGCTGCAATCCTTAGGTGGAATAGACTTATGGATTTGTGTAAAAATAAATAAATTTGAGATTCTGTTTTGTCAGTAATTCTAGGTGAATTTAGGGAGGGTGTTCTGTGGTCAGATACTGCAGTCGTAACGGCTTTTCCATCGTTTTCACTCTTTTTCCCTAGTCCTCTCTCACACACACTTTCCTTTGCACATAGTCAGTTCTTTCTCCCGTTCTGTCTACTTATCGCTCAGTTCTCGCACGTTTGGATCCGTACAAACTCACAAGTCGATACACACTTTAAACGTCCATACACACTTAGGTGTCCTTACACACTTACTCGTCCATACACACTTACACGTCCGTACACACTCACACTCACACTTACACTGCTTTTTGATCCTTTGATGTCGATTCTCCCTTACATTGTGAAGATTGATTCTCAGAGCGTTGGATTGTTCACCTACTAATAGGGAAAGTTAGCTGGGTTTAGACCGTCATGAGACAGGTTTCATTTTTGGGCGGTTTGGGGAACAAGGATGGAGGGGAAAGGGCTCAAACATTGATCCTCTCTCTCTCTCTCTCTCTCTCTCTCTCTCTCTCTCTCTCTCTCTCTGTCTGTCTGTCTGTCTGTCTGTCTGTCTGTCTGTCTGTCTCTGTCTGTCTCTCTCTGTCTGTCTGTCTCTCTCTCTCTCGCTATCTCTCTCTCTGTTTCTCTTTCTCTCTCTTCAGCTCTCTAACTCTCTCGTTTTCAAGTAGACCCCCTGACTTTTGGTCTTTGCCATTTCAGGATTGGGTTGTTAAAAGTGACATTTAAATGGACTTTTCCTCCCTCCCCACCGCTGACATCCAGACAACTTAAACGGAACAGGTGATACCCAGGTCTTTAATGGATCCCCCCCCCCCCCTCTCGCTCTCTCTCTCTCTCTCTCTCTCTCTCTCTCTCTCTCCATTTTTCAGGACAGCTGGAAGTAGCGCCACCAACCCAGGCCCAGTTGAGATACGGTAAGACAGATCTTGTTCTCTAGCAATGGCATTTGTTTTGGTGAAAACGATTTGTCTTGTTATGCTGCATGTGTGTATGTGTGTGTGTGTGTGTGTGTGTGTGTGTGTGTGTGTGTGTTCATCCCCAACGTATTCTGGAGCTCTGCAGTGTTGGTTGTTGTTAGTGGTTTAATGTATGATTTAGGGTTGAAACTACATGTTAAAAAGTAGTGTTACATAAAGTGTATATAATGTAAGGAAATGTTTAGATTCATCTTAATATTGGCTTTTCTATATGGATAAGCAACAGCATCTTTAGCATTGATCACATCAACACATGATGATCTGTCATCTAACCAAGTCACTGTTGCTTCTGTAAAGCCTATTAACATTTACTATAGCTAACGTTTTTGGTCCTGTTTTTTTAACTTATATTTCCTGTTTCTACCCGAGTTTTCCATACATTTTGCCAAAGGTCCATATATTATTTCTTAGGGTAGACCAGCTGTCCATTTGATTTATTGAATTAGTTGGTTCACTTTTGTAAATTGAATGGCCCTCAGATTCATCTGTCAACTTTTTTTCAGACTTTTACAAGCTTGAATGATGTTGGCGTCTGTAATGATCTTTTAATGCCTTCCACCAGTTGTATGCAGCACCGATACAAATTATTCATTGTGAGTGATGGTGATACACAACTGTGTGTGCTGTGGTGCAGAAGCTGCTTGTGTTCTTATCTGCATCTCTGTTTAATGTTAATCCAGGCTTGTTTAAACCATCTCATAAACAATCATATAACACACACACACACACACAAACTGTTTCACTTTTAAGATGATTAGATCATGATCACTTTCCCAATAGTTTACAATACCTCTTGTTTGTTTTCAGACTTTTCAGTTTTTTCTCCTTCACACACACACCTCTAGTTCAGTCTCCCAGAGAGAGAGACAAAGAGAGAGAGAGAGACAAAGAGAGAGAGAGAGAGAGAGAGAGAGTGAGAGAGAGAGAGAGAGAGAGAGAGAGAGAGAGTCACTCCCTGATGACCTCATCCTGTGTTAACGTTCCTGAAGTGGAACAACTCTAAAGACCAAATTAATCAAGTTCTGACAGAGCACAGGAAACATTTGCAGCTGAACCGCCGCAATGGCATCGTGCCTCCTCTGTTGCCATGGTTATCTTCATCAAATATCCCCAATATGTTTACCTGCTGTGACTACTACTCCTGTTTTGATTGGACATTCAATATAGCATTTTTTTATATATGTATATATATATATATATATATATATATATATATATATATATATATATATATTTATATATATATATATATATATATATAATGCGATGCTATTTTAAAATGAATATCAATGTGCTTGACCTTTTTTCCAGTTCTGCTGCACAATGCAATTCCCTTCGTGGGCTTTGGATTCCTGGACAATGCCATCATGATTGTTGCTGTAAGTATCTCGACTCCTGATGTGGTCTCACCCAGGCATGCCCCATCCCATTCAGCTCAGCACCTCAGTGTTCAACAGCGACACAAAGCGTGACATAGAAGCTCGGAGCCATTTAGAGAACAAAAAGACTGGTATCTTTTGTCTTCTCCCTCCGCTCATTTAGTTGTATCTTTTACCCCAGCGCCTCTCTTTATGTCGGCACGCCCACTGTCTTTTTCATCTGCACACAGACTTGTCTCTTTATTTTCTCAGTGAACCTCTCATTAGGTTTATTCAGCCGTTGTATCTTCATTAGACTCGTCATGTATTCCCTTCTGAGACCCATAAACCCCACTGTCTGCTGAGTAGTGCAGCACCACAAATCAACTTTACTGACAAACGATCCCCGCGCAGCTGTTTGTCAAATCATGTTTCATGTTTCACGGGTGGGAACCTAATTAGCTACTTGTATGGCTAGATATCAACAAACATTGGTCAATTAATCAGGCAAATTAATCTGTTCATAGCGACACAATCCACACTTGTTGCAATGGAGCAGATGAGTAGGTGGAGTATGGATTAAACACACACAAACACACATACATACACTCACCTAGCTGTTTATTTATAATGTTTGAGCAACTACTTATGAAGGTGTTTGGGCTCAGTGGACACAGAAGCAGTAGTAGTAACCATGACAATTATAATGATCCAGGCTGTGTTCGAATCTGCTCACTTGTTCCCTCATTCCCAATTCCCTTTACAGTGAACACCATATAGTGCACTGTTTAGGGGGGGATAAGTATAGGGGGATTTTGGACACTAATCATGTACCGTAAATCTATCAGTGTGACGTGTATTGGCCCCATAAACAAGCCGATACCTTAGATGTCACCCTGTGATGTTTAATTTGCATAAAGAACCTGTAAGTGCCGGACCACTAGTGGATGATTCCGATGACAATAAAAACCGCTATGCATCTTGGGATTTAGTGTCTAAATAAGTGTTCACGAGCATTATGGGTATTAAGTAGTGTGCACTATAAAGAGAACCAGATTTGTATTCTCACATTTCGGAAAAAACACTACAAAATGGTGACACCTTAAGTAGTACTATATGGGGTGCAGGTGGACCCATTTGAGCACGGCCCCCAGTCCCACAGCAGCACTGGGGCAGAATGTAGTTAATGCATGATTTCCAGATAGTAGGTATGAGTCTGTCTGCACAGAGCACTTACTGAGACCTGTTGAAATGCCAAGTGCACATCGGAACAGAATAGGAAGGAGGCGAGGAAACAAAGCCTGACGTTAAGGTTATTCTCTTATTTTGAGTACAGAGTAAGGGTTGATCCCGGTTTGACATTGTTGAAGAACGGAGCATCCAGTAAAACAAACAGAACCCATTTTTGTTATAGAATATATTTAGATATTATAGAATGAACTGCATTTGAATGAAGTCAATGTGATCTCAATAGGCATGTGTGTGTGTGTGTATTTGTGTGTGTGTGGGTGTGTGTGTGTGTGTGTATTTGTGTGTGTGTGTGTGTGTATATGTTATGTGTGTGTGTGTGTGTGTGTGTGAGAGAGAGAGTGTTTGTGTGTCATTGTTAACTGTCCCTTTGTGTGTTGAATTTCCCCAGGGCACTCAGATTGAGCTGTCTATTGGAGTGATCCTTGGCATTTCAACTATGGCAGGTAAGATAACAGCATTTATAATACCATGTAACATTATATTATTAATATTAATGTCAATGAATAATTCTTAAGGGTATGCAGTAGCACTCAGCTTCAGTACACCTTTAGGCGTTTGACGTGAAGTGGTAGAGTGAGTTTAAGTGGTAGTTTGTAAAGAAAAAAAAAACATTGTTGAGGACAACTGTAATCTAACACACTGTCCCACAAAGTTATTCTCTTATTGGTTCTTTCATTGCGGTGGAGAAATATAGAATTCAGAATAAGAGGATTATTGACTCCATTTTTTACCGAAAGCTTACTGCCAACTCGATCACACTGAAATGATGAGCTCATGGGCACAACGACCAACACATTTAACTTCTTTTTTTTTTTTTGGAACTGGATCTCCCACCACCACTGATTGAATACGCCATTGTATGAAGAGGGCAATCACATCACTTCTAGCTTCAAATCCCAGATGTGCAATCCTTTACATTTTTTGTTCTGCTTTTCTACTATCCAACGGTAGAACTGGCATACAGAGGGTGAGGGGTTTAAAGATGAACATTTAAATGTCAAGGTTTTGATACAGCTAGGTTACCAATTAGGCAGGTATGGAGGTTTATGGGAAGTGGAGGCTTATGGTCAGGTTGCACTAACGGAGGAGAGCCAACGTATTTGAATTGACCGCTCAGTTATTGGATTTGACAGGCAAGCAGTGGTCGAGAACTTTGATGAAAATCATTGAAGATTTTCAGTGGGTTCTTGCTAGGAATCTTTAAATCTGGCATGGGTCCTCCAGATCCCTGCATGGATTTACAACTTAATTTCATTTCCATCTCATGAATACATATGTTTGCTCGTGGCTTGAGGTTATGGAATGTCGTCCACTATGGTTTATGGGATCTAAAATCCAATCCCTGTTTTCTAAATCCCTAGTTATAAAATCGAAAGGTGGTAAAATCCAGATTCACATAATCTAAGTCTGTTCTGGTAGTTTTTGTCCATTTTCTTTTCCTAATAGGCAAAACTATTAAGTCACAACACATGAGTGAAAAGTGTCTGCTCACGGTTGGATTTTTCAGGAGTTTACCTCTCCTGCAAACAAATAAGTACAATTCAACAATCATTCAGTCACACAGTTGTGCAGAGATGGAAGGTCTTGACCAGCAGTCAGCCATACACTGAAATACACTACTATGATACCACCACTATGAATAGTGGGCTCCAGGCAATCGAAGAAGAACTCATCTAAAGTGTATCATCCTCATCGAGGGGTTAATGAAGGGGGATATGCAGAGAAGACCAGAGAACAATCCTGACTGGTCTCAAGGTTAAAATGTCGGTATTGAGTAGTGAGTTGTTAGGGGACGTTTCAGGAAATGATGGCTTATATATTTCACTGCCGTCACTACCGGTGATAAATAAAGCCTGGGATGGTAGATAGTAAATGGTTGATGGCTGCGTATACGGTCCGACGGTCGAGAAGCTGAACAATGAATGGGTGATGGAAAGCAAAATGAGCAGAGTGAAGCATGAAATAAAAAAAGGAAGAAAGGTTGGAAATCTCTTCAACTGAAAACATTAAACAGTGATTATGTTCTGTTACTTCTGCAGGTCACACGCACCTGCACACACACACACACACACACACACACACACACACACACACACACACACACAGACACATTTGCACACACGCGCACACACACACATACACAAACAAGCACACACACATACACACCCACACACATACATGAACAGGCACACACAGACCCACACATACACGTACACAAAAAAGCACAAACACACACACACACACACAGACCCACACATACACATACACAAAGAAGCACACACACACACACAGACCCACTCGCCTGGTTTGAACCAATCTTGTCCTCACAGCCTCATCATACAACCAAATTACAAAACTGATTTGGTGCAAACATAATGTGTTGTTGCTAAAGCTCATTGTCTCTCATTATGTTAAGTTGATTTTGTGTTGCAATCTAGACCCAGGGCCTGCAAGGGATCCAATGTGTTGTCATTGGCGTTACCTTTTGCAAAAACCATTTAAATATTTCTCCTGGCAGCATTTGGTAATAATGAGCAATAGAAATGCACAGCCATTTGTTAAGACAGAGCCTGTTATTTATAGTATCATGAATTGTTTTTACTGGGCAGTAACAAACACAATACAATCCATCCAGTTGACAAACAACTCTTAAGTGTTTGTATTATTTGCCTGGTTTATTTATTTGTGGCTGAGGTTTTTCTCACATAAACGCCAACCTACCTCCAACCGTGTGTTGTTTAACAGGACGAAAGGGCAGAGAATGATGGAAGTTGCTCTGTCTCCATCTGGTTCTCTCGCTTGCCCTCACCATTTGATTAGTGAGAGTGATGGAGTCATCTAACCGTGTTAAATGTCCCCCGTACACTCTGGCAAACTGGGAAACTGTCATGAGACACTCCCATTACTCCTCAAAGTGTGTGTGTGTGTGTGTGTGTGTGTGTGTTTGCTTGGCAAGTTGTAGATTCGGATTGAATCAGACACACCACTAAGTCAAAGCCCTCAAGCCAGACAACCCTGGCTGGTGGTAAGGTAATTACTAGTGAGAAAACACAGTGAAATCGGAACGGTCTCTGGCTATAAGTTATCGGTCCAATAGATAACGTCCACTCACTACTGGAACCTTTACAGTTATGTGTATTTTATTTGTAATATTCACAGTGTTACATGATGGACTGTTTCTATCCAAATCTTACACTTTTATCCGATTTTACACTTTCATTTCAAGATTTCCCACTTAAGATTCTATGTATTTATTTTCTGCTATTGTCAGCAGCCATTACATGTTCAGCTTCATTGATGCTAGACCAAGTTCCCACAAACAAAAGTATTTGTTTTAAATCACTAACCAAATAACAGCAGCTGCCGGGGATCACGAGTCAACAGCGGTGTAATCACAGTACGATTAATATCGTTGGCGGGTGGCGATGTACTTAAGACCCCCATGTTTACTTAATGAGGATGAATGCATCATTCACCCTTCTCCTGCGACTCATCCTACCTGAGAGAGAGAGAGAGAGAGAGAGAGAGAGAGAGAGAGAGAGAGAGAGAGAGAGAGAGAGAGAGAGAGAGAGAGAGAGAGAGAGAGAGAGAGAGAGAGAGAGAGAGAGAGAGAGAGAGAGAGAGAGAGAGAGAGAGAGAGAGAGAGAGAGAGAGAGAGAGAGAGAGAGAGAGAGGATTGCACCAGCTGCTAGAACTCATCTGCATTTCAATCAGAACATTTCATTTTGTGTGAGTGTCAGTATGTGTGTGTTAAGGAGAGAGAAGGATGAGAGCAAAGAGATATTGTCAGGTGGGTCTTTGCTCTCATTTTATTTTCAATCCTATTCCCAAAGGTAAGAAGTAGATATTACTAAGCCTTTAGGGCGTAGATAAATAAAATGTACGCATTGGCTAAGAAATCTACACCAGTCAAAATGTATTCCGACACTACTCCGAGTAGGTATTTTCTCCACCTTTTTATTTCACCCTTCCGTCTGTGTCTGTCTCCAATGTCTTCACACACGGCTAAGTGGGCTGGAGGTTAGTTTCAGACCGCACACCCAAGCTAACCTCCTCCATTAACTCCCCCAATACTGAAGGAGCTTTGTTACCATCGATGCTAGCCCGTTTCCCAGGAGGCCAATGCTAAAGTCTTCTCAATGGGTCAAGGTGGAGGATGTACACAACACTCTCCCAGACCACAGCATCACTGCCACTGACTGTGCCATTTAGACCGCTTGGAATTAGGGATGCATTCAGACATGCAGTGTTTTCTAGGAACACTTTGAGCTCTTGTTGATTGAGCCAACTGTTTTGGTAACAAATAAACAGATAATGTGAAGATGTTTATGTTTTTCTTCAAATTTAGATAATTTCAGATGTTCTTTTTCCAAAAAAAAAATGTAGACTAGACACCATAGGCACAAAGTACTTAGTTAACTAATCAATTGATGTATAGAGAATACATCTAAGTATATAGAGAGCAAACCACTTTATTTAACCAGACCAGAGTGAGCTGGATTCTCTTGAAATGTACACTTTAAAAGGGAAAAAAACAATCTTGCATCTACATCAATGCCTGGGTCTTGATAAATGATTTGATCATTTTCTAACCTTCACAGCTATAGCACATATGGTCCAAAACACAATTTCAAAGTAATAAACAATGACTTGTTTCCTGTCTGCATTCCTTCACAGCACACACAATTTAGTTAGCCGTTCTGTAATCCTGTTTATTGTTTTTTCTCTCTCTCTCTCTCTCTCTCTCTCTCTCTCTCTCTCTCTCTCTCTCTCTCTCTCTCTCTCTCTCTCTATCTCTCGCTCTAGCTGCTGCCCTGGGTAACCTGGTGTCGGATCTTGCAGGACTAGGGTAAGACACGCACACACTCTAACCACAGAGCTACCGTCAGACAGACAGACAGCCCTACACCTAAACCTACAGGCAGACAGACAGGCAAACAGACCTATTGGGATTCACCCTTGCGGTATTGCCTGTATAAATCAGAAGGGGCTTGGTGTTTTGGTCTTAAGAGGGGATGCTCTGGCTAGATGGAGGTCCATTAGGCTAGGCCTTCCCACGTACAACATGTGGGAGTCTCTTCATCCACCGCAATTTCCCGGATTAATGTGGCTCCTCAGCTCAAGTGTGTGTGTGTGTGTGTGTGTGTGTGTGTTAGTGTGCGGCCAGAGGGTGTATCCAATTCTCTCATCCACCTCAATCAATTGATCAATTATTCATCATGCCAACTATGATGGAATTGTTGAAAACGACAACAAATTGTGTTAAATGATAAGAATGTACATAAATATTGTTGAACAATAAAACAAAAAGTGGGCCTTGACCCACATCGGTATGCAGGGCTGTGTGTCTTCATGTCTGCGGTTGGTTGCCATGCCGATCCATCATGTCAGACTGCAGATCCCCAGGTGAACAAGAGTCCTTGGAGGCTGGACTAGATTAGAGGACAGGCGACAAGACGATGAGATTCTAGCCATGAAAGCCACCTCGAGACCTGATTTCACCCAGACGAGCCTTTGTTCCACTTTTGTAGTTGTAGCATAAATTTGACTATACCTTGGCATTGAACTGTGTTTTGTGGAATCTTAAAAATTATTGTTACAAAAATAATACTTCTATAATATCACCTCTACTTCTACTTCTATATGTTCTAGAAAAACAATTGTATAAAATGATATAGTGTATTTATGCAAAGATTTCTACATGAACTGTAGCATTTTGTGCGCGTAAATGCCGGGAGGCCTGTCGCACGGCCGGTGGAAAACCCTACGTCTCCACTGGACTCCAGCGTTATAGCCTCAAGGTAGAAAACAAGCGCATGGGTGTGCTCATTAATTAGTGTGCCACAGCTGTGACAGGCTGGGAAATCGACATCTCATGGCACTTTTTCGAAATGTCATCGTTGTTCTGGTCGCCCCCCCCCCCCCAACCTGCCCCAGACCACCCTGTAACCCCACGAGACGTGCAGGTTAAGAAGATGGATGGATGACTTCATGGCCTTTATATTCAGGAGTCCGTCTCGTAATGAACCCATGAACCCGCCACACTGCCCCCTGCTTGTTCGTCTTAGCAACTGTCTGACTAATGAAGCTCTCCTCCTCTGCTCTAATTCATGGCATCAGACCTCGAGATGCTAATTAGCTAAATATAAATGTTAAATAAAGTTAGCTAAATAAAACCGTGAGTAACTTCACGGTTAACCGGTCGCAGTGAAGAATTATGTCTGAAGCTTGCCCACGCGCACACCCACCCACCCACACACACAAACTAACTCTACACAGACACATGCCATACAAGCACAGACCAGACACACATACAGCACAGGCCCAACAGTGATATAAGAAAACCCTACAGACCAACCACACATCATGCATTAAATATCTATTTGCCTTTATATTCTACTGAAAGTGACATTCATATGTACGCGTATTTGGGCCTTTTTGGACCTTGTGTTCTATGTAATTCTAGCATGTTAACATATTGCATTGATATATTGTCATGCAATATGCATTTAATTGAGACAAAACCAGCAGTCTACCCGGGGTATATTTTACATATATATGGATAAAGGTGCACACTCTCCCTTTTCCAACCTGAAGTGATTATGCTGACTGCTGATGCCAAACCACAATAACTGAGTCTCACTCGCTCCAATGTCAAGCTTCAGACTGCACCATTTCAAAGCCGTATGATACATCAAACAAATCCCAAGTATTGCATGGATATGAAACTGCTCATAAGTTAGGAGCTGAAATTTGAGTCTATACTTTTGTCTTCGTCTCAGCTTCGGTTTCTGAGATATTTGGCAAAATGTATCAAAGCCACAGTTTGGCCTCACACTTCAATCTGCAAATGATGTGTGAGTGTGTGTGTGTGTGTGTGTCTGATTCATCATCATTGCAGCAAGTGAGCCAGCAGCCTTCTCTGGTGATGATAAAGTTGTATATCTTTGAGCCCATTCTCATTCTCTCCCTCCGCTGTGTAGCGATCATAGTTAATATCCACACAGAGCCAACACAATATTTGAACGTGGATTCAAAAAGCAATGCAATATGATCTCCCCCCAGGGGGTTGCTTGTAAAGACACCAATCAGTGGGAAAGTAAGCAAGTATATTCGCCTGCAATTGCGTCCATTATAGGTTTTCATCTTTTAATGTGTCTTCTAGCCACATTAACATTGCTTTACGTAATGGTGTCTCGTGCTGTGCAGAATGCAATAAACCCCCTCTGTGTGAGGCTACTCCAGTACTAGCACTCCAGTCCGCCCAATTACAGCCCATGAAATAATAATGAAAATGGTCTCCCTTTTAATCATGAGGAAATGATCAATAGCACGGGTGAGCTTACCGCCCAAAACTATCTTATTGGTTAGGAATTCATGTTTGTTTGTGGGGGGGGGGGGGGGGGGGGGGGGGGGGGGGGACAGGACAGACTGGACACCTCCTTGGAGGTCCACATGACTCAGCACTGAACACCCAACAACGCAGATATACCCTATCGGTTCCTGCGAGATTTATCGGAGATGGTTTCTTGGAACCTGATTACGTTTCCGTTCAGCACATTCATCTGTGTAAAAAGTGCATTTGGCTTATGTTTATCTGTGTAGAAGAACAACACAGCATAAATGCTACTCAGACAGTGCAAGCGGATTTCTTTTACTCGTTGTCTGATGGTTGATTTTATAACCCTGCGCACACACACGTCTGTAGAAAGTGAGACTTAGACTCAATAACAACCTTGATGGACGTTTCTCAACCCTTTTTCCGCGTGCACGCAGATCCCGTTGAATCCGTCCCAGTTGCTGGGGGCTGGGCGGACGAGAGATGGCATCCATTTTTCAATATTAATATTCATGGGGGTGCCTGTGTGTTTGGTTGTTATTGAGGCCCCTGATTGTTAACTCTGTGCCATGTGCGCCGCGGGGGAAAGACGTCACGCCGTTTAGAACGTCGGCATTTAAAATGTCAGCCCCACAGGCTGGGCCACAAGTGGACCAGCTGTTGTAGCACTCATCCCCGTTTCAATTGCTGCTTTTAGTTTGAGGCACTCTGACAGGATATTGTGTGTGTGTGTGTGTGTGTGTGTGTGTGTGTGTGTGTGTCTGTGCTCATTTGAGGGATTGTGCGTGCCGCACGCCTGCCTTACAAATTATAATTTGTGTATATTTTGTATTTTGTAGAGGCACTTTAATACCTAAACATTAGCCAGTTAGAGAAGCACTTATTATTATTATGGTACATTATATTCTATTATTGTGTACAATACAATTATATTCTATTATTGTAAATGTCAAGCCATTTTATGACATTATGTTGTAGTCTATTGCGAACTTCACATTTATGAAATAGATATTTTGTGTATCTATTGAGTCTATCCATAGTATGATTGATTTGTGTATGTTTAAGGTTTTTCTTTTTCGCCTTTGTCAGTGTCAAGAAGTGACGACTTCAGCGTGTTATCTCTCAGAACCCATTCTCTCATTAATCACTCTCCCACTCCTTCCTGTTCTTCCCCTCTTTTGTGTGTCTGTCTTTTCTCTCCACATAAAGCTTGGCAGGTTATGTGGAGGTGCTGGCCTGTCGGCTGGGCATGCAGATCCCCGACCTGAACCCCAAGCAGGCGGACATGTGGCAGACGAGAGTCAGCTCACACGCCGTGAGTAACTCACATCTTTGAGCTCCAGAGATAGCTCAGAGCTATCAGAGCTCAGAGCTCCTGTTCATTTCTAGCTGGTTTCTCTCAGTCGAGTGCTTATTTGTTTAGTTTTTTTTGGTACTACATTTCTATGTTGTTGTCTTTTTCTTTTCATGATATCGGGTTTTGACTTTTTCTTTTCAACATTTACTCAATATCTTTCAATCATTCATCAAAGGCTTGGTCGAATCAAAATAAACTAAAGTGAAAAAGTGAATATGAGTGCAAAATGTTTTTATAATAATAAATAATTCAATTGAGAAAATGTAGGGCATAAGAATAAAATAATAAAATAATAAAAAAGTTGAATACAATAATCAAGATAGCAGACAAAGTTAAACGTATAAGGAGACCAATATTAAAACATAGTATGTGAACGTATAGATGAATGTTAGCTAGAGGATGGGGCATCAGAAGGTTGGTGTAGTGTCAGTCGTGAGTGTCGCAGTGCCACCTTAAAGTTGCTAAACACCTGGGGTCGCTCCAACCGCATTGTTGGTGCAGGCTCTTTCTGATTGGCTTAGTTCCATGTGAGGTCACTGGCCACCGCGTGTGATGTCTCAGGGGTATTCTTTTATTTGAACCTTTTTTTTTTTTACAGGAAGTATCATTGAGAAAATACAAGATACATACACAAACAACACTAAATAAATAAATGCAAACAGTGCAATTTATACATACACATATAATGTGATATCTAAAAACACAATAACCAAATTTTGGGGGAAAACAATCACAATCGACTCATGGTATTCTCAGTTAAATGAAAACAGTCTTATGTATTTTCAAGCAGCATTAGCTTTTCAAGTTTTACATTTTATTAGTCATAACCACAATCACAACTGTGGAAGTCATTAAAGGTTATGAAATGCTTGTATCGCATTACAAGCAGCACGGACTAGGATAATATGGCAGTAGGTTCCGATACTTTAGAGCAGTTGAAACTAAAGTGTTTTATGTACAGTATATTAAATGAATGCAAGGCATTTTCCATAATAGTTTAATTGGTTTCAATATGTTTTTTGTAGTGTTTTAAAAACATCAAAATGAGTCACAGCTTTTTGGACAGCAGTAACAGAACAGTGCCCTTGTAACCAGGTGTTCATTATGCAAGAAAAGTAGACCTTACATTTCAAACATGGTGTGACTTTGCTAGTGCTACAGTGTCATTCAGCTGCTTTATTTAGGATTTTGAATATTTTGAATGTACCACTGTTCCTACACATGCAATACTGGATTTGAATTGAAGTTCATATTAACTCATGCCTGTGTTCATGTAAAAGTAGTCTTTTTAAATCATTTTAAAAAGCTGCCATATATAAAGTAGGTAAGTAATAAGAAAAAACGGTATAAAAAGCTCTCAAGCTGTAATTTAAGGTGTAGTGTTTCTGTTATATTTGTGTTCAGTAGCTATTATTAAAAGTACGTTTTCGTTTGATCCTATAAAACATGATTGAAAAAGATGAACTCATGTAAATGAAACAAACCAGATCGATTGTGCCATTAGATATGCAACGTCACCGATGCCTTTCTCGCTTTATCAGACTTCATTTCCAAGTTTAGACGGCAGCGAACTCAGGAAATGCCCAAGTGTGCAGTAACCCTTTAAATGCTGTGCCACGGTTCACCGTCCTAACGAGGGTCCCGTGTGAACTCTTATCCTCCTGTGTTCAGGGTAAGGCTATTGGCGTGGGCATCGGCTGCATCCTGGGCATGTTCCCCCTCTTGTTCTTCAAGGACGACGAGAAAAAGAAGAAGAAGGAAGCAGCGAAGGAGGGGGCAGAGGAGACACAAACCCCGGCTCTCGCAGAAGTCGGCAAATAATGAGGTTTCGTGCCTGCACAAGAGACGTATTACTATTTTATTTATTTTTTCATTTTATCATTAAAAGGTTGTTTTGTCTGGGATTGAATTGATCCTGTCCGGAGATGGATTGCTAAAAAACAAATAATCTCAAAGTCGAAGTAGGCTCGTTCAACCGACGGAAATGTTCCACGAGAGAGGTTGGTTGTTTGATAAGAGATTTGTAATACGAGTGGGACTCAGGCATAGCGTCTCCCTTCCCTCTCGGGCTGATGGCTCCCCGGACAACTGCTGCTACTCTGTGGGAGGTGGACTGTTTCCGCAGGCTCTGACCTCCATCACCTGGGGGTTGTGGAACAATCGTATTCATTATCATCATCATCATCATCATCATCATCATCATCATCAACATAAAAAAAGAACAAACTGTTATTTCACCCCGCCTCCGTTCCCACTATTTCAGTCACCAGTGGCTTTTCAAACGTTTTGTTGTGGGATAGAATCCTTAAACATTTACAACAACATATACACTTTTTAGAAAAATGTTAAGCAAGATCCAATATGAAGCCCAGCGGAAGGAAAAAAAAAGGGCTGATTTTACTCATAAGAAAAAATTATAACTTTCAGAGATGTATTGACTGAACAAAGATTTTTATTTTGAGACTGTACATCCTGACACCAAAGTTACAAGGACAAAAGCACAGCATGACAGCACATTGTGACACAGGTCCGTAGACTTTGGTGTGTGACTCTCATTCATTTCTCTATTCACCATTGTTACCTCTCCTGCATCTTGTGAATCTCAACTCACTGAAAAAGAGGAGTCAGAAGAAAGTAACTTTTTCGATATTATGCACCCATCTTCGTTATAACTTAAAAAACAGTACAACGACATACCAAGCATGTCTGCTTCCTTTACAAAGTCTTAAACAGGACCAAACATGGCTGCCCTATTCAAACCTTGTGATAACTAAACTAATGTTGTCTGCTTGGATGATTCCTGATTTATCAAACTCCATTCTGCTTCTTGGGCTTTTATGCGTTTATTTATTCTTCTATTCAGTGATTTAGATGTTTTTATCATTTGGCCATTGCGTGTTATGCTTTTCAAAACATGAAATTTGATCTTCAATGACATGAAGTGAATGATGTGCATGACTGACCATGTTTAATAATACAGCCTCCCTCGCATACGCAATCAAACATCCAGAGGTAAGGCAGAATAAAAATCTGTTTTTGAAAGTGATGGAAAAGACAAATCGAAAGTGGGACAACTTTAGAGTGTGGGTGGCGTAGGGAACAGAGCTAGAGTATCCATTATTGTCGAGCAATAAAGAGTGTGGGAGACGCAGGTGTTGAAGACATGAGGGATTAACACTACAGGACCCTTCTCCCTCTGCCATTGTTTAAGAAGTGCTTTTTGGGCTGTGCTCCAAATTCCCATGCTTCGCTTCCAGAGGCTGAATAGGCGGGTGTAATTAGGTTCTGAAATGGCAGGTCAAAATGGTGGCACTAATACGACTGTACCTTATAAGCACAATCATGTTTACCGTTTTTGTTTTTGTTCAGCGGTTTTTTGTCTCTGATATGCTGGCCTCTACTGGATGAAGTATAAAACTGGAAGAGACAAACACGGCTGTCGTGTTGGAAGTACAGTTCTGTTGATTGCACAGCCCTTCATAAACAATGATGCGTTCAAAACAACTTGTTCATTTTCCAAATATATTTATTTATTATTGATCGGCATCATGTGGTTTGACTCTATAAAACCATACAACTTTGAACTGACTGGGGTCAATGCGTAAAGATAGGCTGTGTATCAGTCCAAAACAAACTTGGTTAACTTTCATTTTAGATCAAATCGTGCGTTGGCAGATAATATAACACAAATGGTATTCTTCTTACGATACCTAACCTCTAAAATGATATGCAAAAGTACCTAACTTGAAGATGAGAGTTGTCTTGAACGTACTACAAGTTACATGTGGGCTTACATGTTGATGATCCCTTTTGCTCCCATGAATATATATACATTAGGTTAAGGATCTCTGCCTTATTTTAATTTTTCTTTATTTTTTCTTTAAATTGTTTATTATATTCAATATGTTTAAGTCTTGTAAGGGATTTAGCAGTCTTGTTTTGTTAGGTTCTAGTTTGCTCTAGTGTTTTCAGAATCCACTTTATAAAGCAGATGATCATTTCATGTTTGATTGTATAGTCTTAAATCTTAATTCCTCACTGGGTGGAATTTGAGATGTTCTTGAGTCAACCTGCATGCCCTCCACCATGAAGGACAGAGGGGGCTCCAGCTGTACACTGCTTAACTATACTCACTGCACATGTGCAAAAACATATTTATTTAAATCATGATGTTACAAAGTATTTATTGAAGACCTGGGTGTTGATGAACATCCACTATGATAAATGAAGGAATAAAATGAATTACGTACTAGTTAGGCCTCTTCCATCTAATCCCCTTGATCTATGTGGTGCATGTATATTGTTTGTAATAAAGATAAAAAAATAACAACAATTGTCCATTTTGTAAAACATTCCCTGAATGTGTTTTCCACAGTTCAAGAGGCCTGAGTAAGTTTTACACAGCTCTACTTGTGTTAGCTGACCTGATTATGGAACCATAATGTGGCCCAAAGCAAAGTTTTAAAACCTAGACTTTCCTGGAATGTTTTCCCATGATGCATTGGTGGCTACATACTCAAGTCATCTTCTTCCTAGTTCCGTACCTAGTTCAGAGTCTCACAACTGCTCCATGTACTAAACATAACACACCACTGGGATAAGTCACCCAGAGTTATCTACATTTCCCTGGCCTCTTTTGCCCTCCTCTACACGTCACCCTTGTCTTTCTGGATGATTGCTTCTGCATGACCAAAGACCTAAAAAGTTGGATAGCAAAAAAATAAAACATGAGAATTGGCACACAGTACAGACACAATTTACAGTGAGGGACACAGGCGAGAGGATTTAAAACTAAAGACGCAGAGATCCTCCGGTGGACAGGTAAGGGAATAGCGTGATCTGATCTGATTTTGGGAACTTTCATAACGGCCTTAATTGTGGCCTTAATTCTGATATTAGGGTTGCGGTTAAATACTGACAAATACCCAGAAAACACGTCTGTAGTGTACTATTCCAGCAAGTAGAACCAGCAAGTAGATTAATGGACAGTGCCAAACGAGTGGAGGTCGGAGGGCCACATGGTCGGAGGGTGGAGGTCAGAAGTCAATGCAGTCTGCGGGTGGAGGTCCACATGGTCTCTGGGTGGAGGTCAGAGGTCAATGCCATCTGCGGGTGGAGGTCCACATGGTCTCCGGGTGGAGGTCGGAGGGCCCACAGTCTGCAGGTGGAGAAACAAAAAAACTGGTGGCTTAATGGCTTAATTGACAGTCAGAGGGCCAAACGGGTGGAGGTCAGAGGGCCATGTGGTCAGAGGGTGGAGGTCCACATGGTCTGCGGGTGGTGGTCAACACTGTCTGCAGGTGGAGGTCAGAGGGCCACACGGTCAGAGGGTGGAGGTCGGAGGACCCAACGGTCTGCGGGTGGAGAAACGGATAAAGACAGGTGGAATAATGGCTTAATGTACGGTCGGAGGCCCAACCTGGTGGAGGCCAGAGGGCCAACCTGGTGGAGGCCAGAGGGCCAACCTGGTGGAGGCCAGAGGGCCAACCTGGTGGAGGCCAGAGAGCCAACCTGGTGGGGGTCAGAGAGCCAACCTGGTGGAGGCTAGAGGGCCAACCAGGTGGAGGCCAGAGGGCCAACCTGGTGGAGGCCAGAGGGCCAACCTGGTGGAGGCCAGAGAGCCAACCTGGTGGGGGTCAGAGAGCCAACCTGGTGGAGGCTAGAGGGCCAACCAGGTGGAGGCCAGAGGGCCAACCTGGTGGAGGCTAGAGGGCCACAAGGTCTTCAGGTGGGAGTCAGAGAGCCACAAGGTCTTCAGATATGAGTGGACAGGAGAGTAACCATTCATGACCATCCATTTTCAATGTGTCAACTATTTCGTATCCTTTGTGTGACTGGGAGCCTTTATTCCATTTTTATTTATTTAAATTCCAACCTTGGTAATGAAGTGGTATTTTTCACCGGGTTGTCCACGTTCATACAGCCTGCCTGAAACGACACGGTAAGAGCGCAGGGGGCAAAGTATCAGATGCGCTTTTAATAGTCCCATCTTTGGAACGTTGTAGTTTCATCAGACCCACGTCCATAACATCCGCCGTCGCAGTATTTAACCCTGGGCGTGGTCTCACAAGGCAGATAGGCTAATTTTCTAATTGCTGACTGCAGGTGTAGCGCTGTGACAGCTGCAATCAATCAACCAATCAAGGGGAGAACAAAAGAGGAGCTGAAGAAGCCACATGGAAGAGAGTGTCTTAAGAGAAAGAATGTGATTTGGACAGGGCCAGCTTTTGGAGTGTTTGTAGAACAATACTGAATATTGGGAGGACTGCTGGGAGACTGCTTGCTGATTATGAAAGGTGGTCAATGGGTACTGGCAAGGCAAGATTCCCTCTTTTAATAAAATAAACGTTTGGTAACTGGAAAATAAAATATAATTTGGCCAATGCCACATTTCTGAATCTGGCATGATTATAAATAAATAAGACATGTTTGCAAATATTGTCATTTTAATTAGACTTGATGCAACAATACTAAATAGACACATACACAGCAACGTGTAGGTTTTTAGACAATACAAATGGTTTCCATCAGTTGCACATGCTCTCGCTCACACATGCTTTGAAACAAACACAAGCGACATATGTCCTGAATAGCAGTCCTGGAGACCGTTGAAAAATAAAGCAGACATTCTAATGATGATCATGTTTATTTTAAGCCTTAAGACCAGTGTTGTATGTGAAGCCAAACAGGTCTTCTTAAGACACTTGTGCTCCATTAGCTTCAGAGTAAAGTGTGTACTCACACCAACAGATGGAGTCCTTGCTACGAATAGCAGACGGGAGTTCAGGCGTTCGGTTTCAGCTTGGGCCATACTGAATTAGTTTGTACCACATAGGAGCATAGAACCCAATTATAACTGTGAGCAATGAGTGAATTTAAAAGTGTACTTATTTGGGGGGGGGGGGGGGGGGGGGGGGGGGGGGGGAACAAGCCTTGCCAGAAAGTCTCAGAAGTATTTTTAATTGGGGGAATTCAAATCTAAAAAGGATCTATTTAAAACTCTGGTCAGTCCTCAATGGCTGTAGCATTCATGTCATTTCAGTGACCTACATCGGTTTGAGAACAGTCAAATGTTTGGTCTAATAGGTGGATCAGAGTGGACTGGGTAGGCCTGTTTATTGCACCAATAATGATGGTTATATCGTTTAATTTCTACAACTGTATGTTCAACTTTACAATAAGGGTCCATTAATTAACCCTTAATTGACTTTATTTAATGCTGTAATAAGCATTAACTTACAATTAACTCAGTTAACTAATGGTCTAGTCAATATTTCCAAACAATAAGGTAATCACAAAGTAGCGTACCTGGAATTTAGCCGAACTGAAATGAAATTCATCGAGATACTTTGCGTTTAAAGATTTACCCAATCGATACAACGTCCACGTCACCGTTTAGAAGCGACCAGCCGAGCTCCGGTGTGGGTGCGCAGCGAATGGACCGTAGCAAATACAGATTCACACCCTGATCATCATCCCCAACTGATTCCAGAATTATCAAGATCAAGTGAATGGGTCAAGCTTTGCGTCATATTTCTTTGGAGCATTTTCTCTCTTTTATTAAAATCTTCCCTGTATTTTTTTTCTTTTTTTTTGTGGAGACAGATCGGAGCTTGATGCCAACATGGATTTTGGATGAATGCGTTCAACTTTATTAGACATCGTTACACATAACGTTCTAAACGTTTAAATTAAACATATCAGCAGGAACATACAAAAATATTAATATTCACTTTACAAAAAATGAAGAAGAAAAAAAGGTGTTGAGTTAAAATAGCTGCGTATACTGAAACCTCGCATCGGTTATTAGTCAGGGCACCGTCAAATGGTTCCGTTAGCTCACAGTTCGTGACCAACTCATAAACACAAAGCTCAACGTTCACCAAGTTGAACCACTCGACACACATTTCCAAACATATTGTGGACGGACGAGCATGCGTCTCTGAGCTTACAACGTACATCTTATCGTGTTATCTAGTAGTGCTTGTCACTGACGACATTTCAATTTGTCCAAGTTTTTATTTATTTATATGACGTATTTGACACGTAGAATTTCATTACATAATAATAGCGTAATGTTTCTTGGAACGTTGGCCTGTTTTGTTTCCATCGCCACGGTTAAGGACGAGGAAACCTCATTTCAATTTAAGCGGAGGTCATAACCTTCCTGATTGGCACAAGCATCAAAGTCTCATTTTTACTCTACTGTAGTCTTTTGATTTTCAAAACATGAATATCGATTATTAATAACCACTGTGGCATTCAATCCCTTCCTCTGAGACCGTGCCCTGTACTCCTCCCTTGTAATAACGGCTTATGGGTTTATTGCACAAACTAAAATAAATTATAGGCACTTTTTTCATCCCCTGCTTTACCAAAAACATACTGTACCTAATCAAAAACCATGAGCCCAAAATAACATGCTGTCACTTGACTTGTTGCTGCTGGTGCTTGGCCAGCTAACTAGGTGGAACAGACCCCTAATTAATATGGTGCGGTATATCGTATAATTCTATGATGAGACACACCTGTGTTAACCTGGTGATTGACCCCTAGCCGTTGTCCCGACAGTTGCAGAAGCCACAGCCAATGGGAGGCCAACGTGGGTCTCTATAAGAGTGACTATATGAAGTCTGGGAGGCTTGAGCAGGGAGAATATGGTGTGGGGTGGTGTGTAGGGACGGGTGTGTTACACTAGCACATACACAGCTGATGCAAACACACACCAGGGGCACGGTGACAGCAGACAAACAGCCTTGTCTCCCTCTTCTGTGCAAGTCCTTTTTGTTCAGTCACACAAAGGGTGTGGGTGTGTGTGTGTGTGTGTGTGTGTGTGTGTGTGTGTGTGTGTGTGTGTGTGTGTGTGTGTGTGTGTGTGTGTGTGTGTGTGTTGTTCTTGGCAGGAGCAAGTTCTGCATGCTTTCGCCTGGGTGTATGGTCTTTTGAGCTTATGGTGTGTTGTGGTGTGTTTGTGTGTGTGTGTGTGTGTGTGTGTGTGTGTGTGTGTGTGTGTGTGTGTGTGTGTGTGTGTGTGTGTGTGTGTGTGTGTGTGTGTGTGTTTGTGCGTACCATTGTATATTCATAACTTGATGTCAGACACTATTCTGTGTAGCGCCCAACTCACAGAAGAGCAGAGGTCTTCGCATTGTTCCATTGTCCTTCGAGTGGGCTGGTGTGTACAGCGATATAGAACTAGAGGGAATGGACTACAGTAGGGAATGGACTACAGTGGGGAATGGACTACAGTAGGGAATGGACTACAGTGGGGAATGGACTACAGTAGGGAATGGACTACAGTGGGGAATGGACTACAGTAGGGAATGGACTACAGTGGGGAATGGACTACAGTAGGGAATGACTATAGTAGCAAATGGACTACAGTAGGGAATGGACTACAGTGGGGAATGGACTACAATGGGGAATTGACTACAATATGGATGAACTACAATATGAATGGACTAAAGTAGGGAATAGATTATAGTAGGAAATGGACTACAGTAGGAAATGGACTACAGTAGAAAATTGACTGCAGTATGGATTGACAATAGGAATGGACAAGAGCTAGGATGGACTACAGTAGGAAATGGACTACAATAGACTGGCCCTTGGCATAGACGTCAACTACAACAAAACAGGTATTGTAGGTGAATTAGCCCTTCCTATCTGTAAACAAAACACACCATATTTGGAAAACAAGCTGGACCCTTAATGCCATCAGTAAGCTCCACCCCAGAGGATGCTGGGAAACAGAGTCGGCGTGTGCTCCCAGAAGAACATTTGTCGCACATTAGTGGCACATTCGAAGCACTCAAGTTGGAATCCCTACTATCAGACTGCAACGTCTGCCATTCTTAACATTTCCGTCATTTCAAGTAATCGTTACAGCGATGCTTCCCAAGCACATTCCCCAGTTGTGTTGGGCCACAGGAGAGCCCTTCTTCTTCCAGTCTCATGGGGAATGGGTTTGTTTGCGAGAGGGGACTCTGAGGTCCGTGTTTGAGGATGCAGAGAGGGGTGGTGGTGGTGGTGGTGGTGGTGATGGGGGTGGGGGACTTCATTCTGCCTTGACGTTGTTGTTTGAATGAATGGCCTGGCAGCGGGACGGGTGAGTTAACAGGGGGAAGGGGGAGCTAGAGGAAGGGGGTGAGGGTGGTGGCTTGGAGGCCGGTGTGTGTTTTGAATGCAGGGCGATCGCCACCAGCATGCTGATGAGGTGGACGTGGAAGAACATAGACCTGGAAGAGAGAAAGGTGGAGATCGGCTGAACTTCAGGAAAAAAGGACATGGAAAAAGTGCTGCTATTATGAAATGATTGTAGTTTCTTCTTCCTTATTTTCTCCAGAACAATAAGTATCAGGGATTTAAATAGTTGTGTTTTCTTTTAAGTATGCGTATTGCAAAAACTGCTCCAAGTACAACTACAAATTGATTCAGGGTTAATGAAACCCTAAACTGATTCAGCACAATGCTAACAGCAAATATAGTCCAAGCACAAAACACAGATCCCAACTGAACTCCAGGTCCATGATCGCCCAGCAGCATACCTGTAATAAACCATGGTGGGTTCCACTGCCAGCAGTAGGAAAGGCATGACTGTGTAGCAGATGGCTAGTTGGGTTGCTGCCCAGGTCATGATGTCATAAAGCAGCTTCACACCTCTGGAACACAGGAAGTAGTGCCGGACACACCGGCGCACCTGAGGTGGTGACGGAGGGAGGGAAGGGAGGGAAAGTGGGAGCAGAAAGATCATGACCAACCGCACATTGTTTTTGGTTGCGTGTGCCAGTTACAACAAATTAGGCGCTGTGATTATTAGGCTACCTGTGATGCGCTGCTGACAGGTTACCCTCCTCGTATACTACCCAGCCAGAAGCAGCTAATAATAGAATTGTTCCGCCACCACAGAGCCGAACATAGGGTCGAATTATCTGAGTGTTTTTACACCAACTACAATTTTGTTGTGTTGTGACTGGCACTCCTTTTGCCAGTGATGAATAGGAGCTAGGCTACTGTAACTCTGCAAGTCAATGGAAGCAGCTACTGGAAAGCAAATGCTAACCCAGCGAACTCCTCTTCGGGACGCTCAATAATGAATTTGAAATTAAGCGACTCGTCTTAATCTGGGACAGGCAATCGCCAATTTACCGATTTCTCTGCATATCCCTTTAAGGATTCATAAAAATCCAGAATTTCCAGTTCAACATAATAAAGGATTGGCGCCCTGATTACGTTGAGAGATACCAATGTGTTTAGGCAGGCTCTAAATTGGTATAAAGGCTATTTAGATGTCAGCATTTTGCATAACCTATCACATTTTTTGTGTGCGATGACTTGGTATGCATCCTTTTAATATGATGCCCACAACACGGCAAATATTACAAACCATCCAATGCAGGCCAACATATGAACACATCCTTGTATTACCTTTCTGGGTTCTGAGATAAGAAACCACATAACCACCAAAAACGAACACCTGTCATTCTGGAACTGAAAATCCTGACAGTGCCTTGTCACACCAACTACGCGTTTTTTTCTTTTTCTGTTTGTTTATTCTTCAATTCAAATGCATCATCGTGCACTTACTGCTCGCGCGGCTGCAGTGATGGGGATGGCCGTGATGAAGGTGAAGTAGTAACCGGGATACACTCCGTGCCACAGCGCCGAAAGGACAAAGGTCAGCGCCATGGGATGGTGAGGAGCCCGGTCATAGCACACACTAGGGAGAGGAGGGCATGGAGTCTGGTGATTGGCTGGAGTTTATGTGTAGGGGAGGGGCAAATCATGTTCATTCCCAGGTCAGCCCCTGCCTGGTTCTAGACGCTTGGCGGAGTGTCCATTTGTACCAACAACTCACTAACTGAATGAAGAGTTCAGTGAGTTCCCAAACATTTATTTGTAACGTAATTCTGTAGGATTATTATCAGGATAGGCCAGATCAACACATAACAACATGAATGAAGGTTACCAATGTATAGGTTATTCCACTGGGCATGTAGGCCTACTGCCCAATAGTGTACTACAGTAGGTTTACCATCATACAAATTGGCAAAGCGTAAATATGTCCCTTTTTTATTTCAGAAATAAGATCTGATATTTGGTAGATATATGGACTACCAGACTACAAATGTCCCCATTTTTTACATTTCAGAAATCTGGACACTTTACCCTAGTTAAGATACTAGAGATGCAGATGGTGTGGAGCAAGAGAGTGGTGTTCAATCTGAAGAGGGGACTAACAATGCAGAGCAATTTCCCCTTCATGCAACAAGAGGCGAACGACAAACAAAATCAAAAGACTTCTCAATGCACCATCACTGTAATTACTACAAGTAATCAGTGCATAGTCAACTTTAAAACAAATACTTACGATTTGAGCCAGACTCCGGTTTGAATATTCCAGTTGTCTATGAATGTCTTAAAGCTTGTTGCGGTCTGAAAAACATTTAATGGGATATGGATATGTGTAAATGTCTCCTAGAGTTATTTGTTCAGGAAGGTTTTGGATTGTAACCAAAAGTGTCTTATAAGCACCTCACAATGCTACCTTACAATAACGTTATTCCGACTATTCAAACTGCAAGTTGACGACAATGAAACGGCATTTGCGCCAAAGATCTGTGCAATACCTATATCTTGTCAAGATAACGACAATGTTTTTTCTTTATGTAACATTTTCTCATATTTGTTTTGGGTGTGACTACATTGGAACTGGTTACCGTCAACATACCTCAATCCCCCAGATGTTGAGATTGCAGATCAGGTCCCAGGAAGGCTTTCCGTTGGCATCCATCCCCTTGAAACCATAACCCGCTGCATTGTTGATGGCATCAGCTAAAAAAACAGGCACATAAAAGAAATAGGTCATTAACTGAAGGTAAAACACAACAGAAAAGCTGCAGCCATTTTGTAAGGTAGGGTAAAATAGGATTTCAGTTTTACAGGAAATGTTAATGATATACATTTTAGGTTACCAATCAATGGTAATCATGCCAGGTGAATGCGTTATGGTGGTGGGGTATTGTTCACGTTAAATGTAATGCAATCAACAGAAAATGTGCCATGTACTTGTCTGAAGACAATTTGGGAACGTGCTGTTGAAATATCTTCAAATCTAGGTAGACAATACATGCTTTAGAAGGTTAGACTGCTTATGTGAATGTTATAAGTGCGACAAATTTTTCACATTAAAGGAGGTATGGAAAACTGAAAACTAGGTGGTTCTTGGCAAATTGGCCAACCCTTGAGTCAAGAGTATGTAAAATCTTTCAGCCAACAATTTCCTTCCTTTATGTATAGGCAGGCCTAAAGCTGTGCATTTTCATACATTCAGCGATTCTATTGCCTTTCGTGTACGATTTTGGACTACATTGTCACTAGAATAGCTGTAGTGGATGATATAACAACAAAATGTCAAACATAGTAACCCTCTGACATCGCAAAGGCACCAATGGAAAAGTGTTTGACCCGGGCTTTCTCTCCCCCATGTCTTTACCTAGCGTCCAGGCGAAATAAAATTTGGGCCTGGCCGCTTGTATTGAGAGGAAGGCGTAGACGAGTCTGGTGAGGAAGGGGGCGTGGCTTATGAAGTGGGGGTCCACGTTGTGCATGATGGGCAGCGAGCGGGTGACGGTGAGGAAGAAGAGCATGCAGCCGCAGCACAGCAGCAGCTTAGAACACACTGCGTTCTGGAGAGAGGATGGGTCATCGACCTTGTGTCTCTGTACGACCACGAGCAACTCATCGTCTTTGTGAATACATCATTCCGATTTAGGATCACAACAAATGCATTCATGCTAAATGGTATAAATTCAGTAGGGGTCTTATCAAACATATTTTAAACATTTTTTATCTTAATGTCCCACTTCCAAAAGTATTGAATTTTTCATCATATGCCCTACATACTACACCATCAATCATTTTCTAAATATGCTGTGACAGGCAACACACAGACACAACTACTACAACAGCGTTCGACCTCTGGGTCAATTCTGATTTTGAATTCAAGTGGGATGGAAACGTCTGCAGCTCTGATCTTCAGAGCGGTGTCGCCCTACCAGAGGCGAGATGTCGGGGCTCTTGTCGTAGCCGTTGAGGTGCCCGTTGCCCGCCCCCTCCGCCTGCTCCCTGAGCCTCCTCTGGATGTGGCGGCCATCGATGAAGTCCACGTAGTCCTGGAAGTTGCTGCAGGGCCCCACCAGCACACTGAGGAAGTTCAGGTTGTAGCTCAGGTACTCCACCAGAGATGGCCGCTGGCTGCAGGAAAAATGGGACGAACGCAGAACAGAACTTACGTAAATCAAGAAGAGAATGTATAAGAGAAAATACTAAATGGCCAAATGCAGCCAATTTCAAATCGTGTTCAATTTCTATTAATTTACCATTTAAAAGTAAATTCTGAGATTTGGGAATTGTTCTGAATGAGTGATTGAACGAGTTCTACAGTTTATAGTATGAACTTTTTCTGAGCTGTCATAATTGACACAGAAATATGGTTTAGTCCGTTTTCATTTGCCTGGCATGATGGATACAATGCATGCGATGCAAAGGACCCCTTATTTTACAGGTTCACTTCATATAGAAATTCAAGCTAGCCACCATAGCTGCATCTCCTTCTCCATGACATTGGGTTCTAGAAAAAAGTATAAAAACAAAACATTTCTTGTGTTTTTAGTGGCTTTAAATGGAGGCGTAAAATGTGGCCTGTGCAGCCCTTTGAGACTGTAACTGACTTGACTTGGCATTGAAGGAATCTCATATAGGAAGGAAACAATATTGAATATACTCTCAATACTCTTCCTAAAGTAATCAGAGTAATACTTTTTCAGCATCCAAAACAATCCAAACAATGTCATGACCTGGTATAAACCTGAAACAATGGCTATTTTATCACGGTAGAGGTATACATACATTAAAGCCAGTCGCTTCTGATCCAAGGTTAGTTCCTCCGGCTTCTTGCCAACACCTGTATAACATGGAGAGTGTGGTCATCGTTAGTCATGTTCTTTGTTCTTATATGTTTCTCTTTGACACTCCTATCATTTCCCTTGCCGAGTCCCTTCATGTGAGTTCACTGTATTTCTTGACTTTCCCTCACACGATTAATAAACTGATGTTATTCTACATACATTTAGTTTTTCCCCCAGAAAATACTTTGACACATTTTGGTCCACAAATAAGTCATGATTTTGAAACATGTGCTGTACATAGCTCTGGGGTCTGCTAACAAAAGTGGGGTGTATAAATATTAAACGTTTTGAGAGACGTGCTTGTCCTCAATGTAGACAACATTACGTTCCCTGCGGGTACTTCAGGTAATTTCTTTCCAGATACTATTTTGTGGGGCCTCTCAAATGTGCCTTCTGACATTATTGAGTAGCGTTGCATAGTTCACGAAATGTCCATTAGATCCCATAACATCACATAGAAGCACAACATACACAAGGAGGGCGTCAATGTCTCTCTTTTAGCAATTGAGATGAGCCACTTGATGATTGTAAAGTAGCCACGTGTGTGTGTGTGTGTGTGTGTGTGTGTTTGTGTTTGTGTTTGTGTTTGTGTTACCATCATGCAGCTGGAAGGCCAGTGTGGTGATCTTCTGGGTGACTATCATAAGAGGCCTGAAAGAAAAGGAAAGATGTATATTACTTATAACGTTGTGAAGTATTAAAGTATTACCACCCTAATAATCTCGGCTCCAGCACCAGAAACTGAAATGGGCGGAGTTACGTCTTATTTCCTGTTTCGTTACGTTCCCGCAAGTATTTCCACAGTGGCCAGTCTACTGTGTTTATTTGAAACCTTTCCAGAAACTTTTGGGTATACATTTGTCTATGAAGCAATGCAATCTTTTCCCTGTTTTCACTCAGTTCTTCCACTGTATGAGCAGCATTAGGTGACCATAGGTTTTTCTTTCAGCAACTCTACTATACACTACACAAGTAATTTACTACTACTTACTACTGCTACTTACTTAGCAGACACTTTTATCTAAGATGACTTTTTTCAGATACATGCCATTTCGGAGCAGGTGGGGGTTAAGCAACTGACTCCAGGATGCCTACAGGTAGACTGCAGACAACAGGGCCCTAACCCCGGTACCGCACCCTTGACACACAACCCTAGCCACTACACTATCCCCTGATCTATTCCCACGTATATTTTCATCTCAATGTCTTCTCCCTCCAAAGACTTGTCTCTGCCGTCTCGGGAATGTGTGTTAATATGAGCACACTGGCATATGTGTTTTCATACAATCTGTTTATCTGTCCCCATCCTGCCTCCATCACACAAGCACGCACACACACACACACATACACACACAAACACGTGCACCCTACGCACACACAAGCACACACACATATGCACACACGCACAAACACACAAAGAGGGCAGTGTGCTTTTGTGCAGACGATGGAGCAGCAGGAGTGAGGCAGGCTGTGTGGCTGGTAGTGCCAGGTCACTGAAGGGCTTGGCAGACGCATCAGTGACAGTCTACCCTGCTCTACAGTCTGGGGTTTACTCTTGCTGCTACGCAGTCTTTTAGTGGACTAGGTTCAAAACCCTGGTTTGTTCAATAAGAATGCACATACGTATTGGCAAATTGTTTGAAATTGTCACCAGTCTATTTAAAGTGGGGACAAACATGCAGTACCGATTTTCAATTCAAAACAAGATTCCTCTTTGTTAACATGCTAACAAAGTGACACAGTCGCAGTTATAGCATGGTATGTAGCATAACTGTGTGCCGGATCAGCTGACCACTGTCCACTGTGACCCGGTAACATGTGATGCTTAAATGTATTGAATGGTCATCTGTGCTGACCTTTTTCTGCATTCCTATGGGGAAATGTTGCAGTATTGGCAAAATCTATTTGTAACACTTGCAAGAAACCATTTAGTACAATAAAAAACCTAATATTAAAAGCAAAGAAAGTAAATAGAAGCACTAAAATAGAGAACAAATGGATACACCTGGAAGCAAATGGCTGTACAAAAATATAAAGCAATCTGCAAGACTATGCTAAACATAAATCAATTATCATTGTTTCTCTTAAAACACTCTCTCTCTCTCTTTCACACACACACACACACACACACACACACAGCGTTGCAATATCCTCAATATCCTCCTGAAGAGGCTGGCTCGGTGGTCACAAGAGTCATGCAGCGGGAGCCAATAGGAGGGATACCTTTTCAACAGCAGAGACCTTTTGCTGTCAGCCCAATAAAGAGAGAGTCATGTAGTAATGTCCACATTAAAATCTGTTGGTCACGGTTCTTCTTGCAAGCTTTGTAACAGCAAACAGGATAATCCAATTGTTACGTGTAGGGCCACAGCAATAGTGAATTATTTTTACTTAATTGTAAGAATAATCAGAGCAAATGTCACTGTGTGTATAAGTATATCAGTGAGGGAACCGCGTGGATGTCCATCCAGTGCTTTGTATTGAAAATCGTCTCAACACTACGACATTGAAAGTGGAGCAAATACAATCATTGCCTAGCCTGAGTTATCTGTTCCTCTGTGACAAACTATAGCAGTAACTACGTTCTTCCGCAGGGGTCAAAGTGCACAGACATGAACCCCTAGCACGAAATAGGTCAACTGCCCACCAAAAAGCCAAACTGCACATGCCTACCTATACACCAACGTTATAGAACAAAACAACACCTACTTCAGTGGTATGAAAAGTCAAGTCATAGTTAGGCAGCCGCAGCAATGTGGACTGTTTAACTGACCCAAACCACTGTGCCTGTGCAAGCGGGCAGGGCACATGTCCGGGGACATCAACAGACAACAGGGAAACTGTCCTGAAAGTTTCACGAGACTAATGCGCAGGGATGTGTCAAGATGGCAAATAGGACATGAAATGAAAGACATGACAAAATGTTCAGAAGTGTGTGACTTAGTGCATCTTCTTACCCAGAGAAGTCTGTGGACAATATTCCATAGTTATAGATGAAGACTCTGCTGATTTGGCACGCAGTCAAATAGCCCATGGACAAAATCAGTGAATACCTATGTGGAGTAAACACCATTGGACTCAATCAGTTCATGGTTATTTACATATATTAGTTCCGTGCTAGTCAGGTTATAAATGCTCAGCCACTAAATATAGGTTAACAATTAAAACATTGTATCTTAGTCGTGAACTATATTCCTTTAAACAAGGAAACAATCCTTAAGTCTTACAAATTTTAAAATATCTGTCAGTTCAATTCCAAGATGTGAGAATGTTGTATCCTGGGACTGCGATTGGGACTGGGAATACGATTAATTTACCTACAAATATTTTACCAATCCAGCTCATCAAGTCATTCTGTTGTGCATGGAAACTGAATGAATTATGCAGATATGAAACAGAAAATTAAAGTTCTTGAATAAAATAACATTAATTTCTGTAGCGACTAGACAGTGGAATCAGATCAGCAGGCGTTATGGAAGTTGTCGTTTATTTCACAACTCGAGTGTTGCTTGAGCCATTCCTCAGCTCCTAGCATTAGCTTCAAGACACCTAACCACTGTCTTGCATGGCTAACACTTTACACACGTTGAAAGTGTTGAACATGTCTGTCCAGCACACATACACACACATACAAACTGGAAACATTCCTTTTTGACATGAGACACATAGATGGAAAGTCTGGCTATCACTGACTGGATCTTTTTATTTGTACTGTCACTGCACCTTTTTGGTCCAGAACACACATTTGAATAGGCACAAAGGCAACACGCAGAGAGATGTGAGCGGCAATATTTAACATAAAAAACAACTAAAGGTTGATGTACTTACCTCCAAATAAAGATATCCTTCACCTGAAGACCGGTCTGACACAGACCTTGAGTTTCATTGTGACCGCCTGCTCACTTTCAATTTGTCTAAGCCTAAGAGTCATTTCTCAAATTGTTTAGATTTAGTCTTTAATTTTATGATTATACCACTTAACTTAAAACTTAGATATTATACTATTGCATGACTGCAGCCTAATGTACGCCATCCCTAAAAGAGATGATGCATATCCTTTGTTGAGTCAAGGATTAGACACATCGATTCATTTCAACTGAAAGTGGGCTCTTTGAGACTCGATAAACAGCTACCAGTATGAACTTAACCATACAAGATCTATCTTCCCTAGTCTCAGTCTCAGTCCCAGTCATGCAGACGGTATGGGCTCTACTGCCAGGCTTGTCAAACAAGTTCCACTGGAAGATAGCAGTGTGTGTGATGTCACTACATTCACCGCTTCAGAGCTTTCATTTGACAAGATCTTACCGGTGTACGTTACTGATGTCCGCTGTGATGATGACCATGTAGCTTAGCAATACGAGGATTAGAATATGGACTGAATACCTGGAGGGAGGGACACACATGCAGCACGCACGCATGCACGCACACATGAAATAAAAATTAAAAATTGGATTTAGAATGATGAATATAATTAATAACAATAATTACATATAATTCTAATTATTATAATAATTGTACCCTTGGTTTTAGTTGTTTAGTCACCATGCTGTGGTCTAATAAGACACAACTCACCAGCCAAAGCAGAAGATGACAAAGGCAACGCCAAACAGTGTGGCCACGGCATGCCTGACCAGGGGACTGGCATGGCGGGGCCCGAGGTAGAGTCGGAACCAGAAGGCAGCCACAAGAGCAAACACCTGACAGGCTAGGAAATTTACCTATATGTAGTTAGGAAAATAAAAATGGTTAGGCTGACAAATGACAAATGATTAGGTTGTTGACCCCACTTTTTTTCTTAGCCAGGGCTGGATAAATATGATATTGGGCTTTTCTTTAAATGTAGAGTGTTAGGGCGCAGGTTTTCTATTTAACTAGATCCATAGGCAGATGACTGAGAGATGACAATCCCAGTTTAGTATCAGAAGCAGACATGATGCAGAAATTGTAGGTAGAAATAATGATCTGAATGAGCTGGCTCACAATGACTGTTTTGACACTTTTGTTGCCAGCAACAACAACAAAAATAGAAACAGATACCCACTTGATCGAGAGGAAACCCGAAGAATTCACTGACAGGCAGGAGCAACTTTGATCCAGTAGTCTTAAACGCCGCGTCCACCCGGTCGCCCATCCTGCATTCTCTCCTCGAAAACACCCCACTGTTGAGTTTGTTGATGATAAATGGTACGCGCCACCTTTTTTTATCGGTTCATTCAGCCCCTATAAGATATTATTGTAATCCGTCTACATTGCGTGTCTTATCGTTTGATTGATTTATTTGTGCAGTAAATTGGCAGAGGTGCCAAGGGACAAGTGAAACCGCCCTTTAAATGAACTGTTGTACTCTGGAGCCTTCTCTCTCTCCGCCTCGGCTCTCAGTGGTCGTTCGCGCCGCCAATCTGACCGGATCTCTCCGTTTGATCTACCGAGCTACCGGCTGCTTCCCCGCCCATATTCCAACCTTCATCCAAATTACCGAAAATGTGGAGCTTACTCTTAGAAAAATGGGAGTCATGCCCACAGTGATACGATGCTATAGCACAAACACAAATCGCGTTCACGGTATTAACAGACACTTCAGCCTGGCTGCACATTATGGTCTGGGGTCAGGGTAATGTGTGTGGTTCGTCCTGGCAACATAACACAAACACAGACACACACAGACACACAGACACACACACACACACACACACACACACACACACACACACACACACACGCACACACACACACACGTATATATATACATATACATATATATGAAAGATATCTACAAAGAACCAATTCATAACGGGAAAATGTAATGACTTTCAAAAGTCCATGAAATATTATGTATTGGAGTGATCATTGGTCCACACAACATATCCTCTTTTTGTCGTGTAAAGTTAGTTTAGGGCACCATCTACCGAACTGTCAGAAACACACACGCGGGACAAGAGTGACGCTGCCTGTTTACAACTACCCAATGAACACGTGGCGCTGTGAATACTTTGCCGTCATTCGCCAGATTTGCAACAATAAAGGCGGTGTCAGTATTCCGAATAGCCAATCGCATTCAAGATGTAAATTATTTTTGAAAAACTCCCGGGAAATCTGAGTTTCGCGGGAGGGCTCTTGAGCGCGTAAACCGTATCCCTTCATTCATCAGTCCGTTTCCTGAAGCCATTTCTAGACGGAGGAGTCGAGAGTTGCGCTACTTTTTAATCCGTTGCATCTGCCTAAATGCAATTGCTTATCAAAAAATACTTAGTAACAGCCGATAAATCAGATTCCCATCTGTACTTCGGTCAGATTATTTTTTATATTTTTGCAGCCGATTAGCTGTCAAACGTGTTTAAAAGAACGGAGGCAGAAGGGTTACCCGAATCTTACCAAGATGAGAAGAGGGCTCTCCTCGGCTCCGGACAAAGTGTTTTTAGCGGGGGTTGGAAGCTCTGCTCTGGACAATAATATAATTTTAACAACTCTCTCAGATCGATTAAACCCCGCTTTATCCAATACAACTTATTTCCAAATAATAACCACCCCTCCGCCTTGCAACATTACTCAAACATCAAATGTATGTTTATCAGAACCTCAGATAAACAACATTTACTCAACTCCACAACAAGCTGCAATCAATGGATCGGGACAGCGACCCGCTTTAGGAAGACCACCGGTAATTTAATCAGATTGTTAAAATGTTGTCGGTATATATCTAGCCATAAAGAAAACAAAATGTAGCCTGCTAAGGTTAGCTGAGCTTGTCTCCACCGCTAGCTACTTAGCCCCTACGTCCGCAGGACTCGTTTTGGAGAAGCTTACTCTAGCGATGTTGCTAACTGCTGTTAGCTCACTTAACAAAGTGCTTTTGCAATGTGATTGATGCGATAGTAACTGTGAAGTTGGTGAACTTTGTAGACGAAGCTACATGTAAATGCACATAATGCTAACTTGAATGTGCCTCGAGGTGGCTTCGCCCCGGCGATCAAATGGCTATAAAGCCCAGAGATGACTAGCGGTGGCCTAGTCCTGTTGTTACTGTCTTGTTGGGGGGGGGGGGGGGGGGGGGGGGGGGGGGGGGGGGCAAGAGATTGGTGGGGTGGTTGGCGACTAGCTCCAGCATTAATCTAGCTAGCTTACGTAATACATGATGCAAAAATAATTGAGTGCATGTTTACCACTGACTATGCACCGTGGTTTCTCAAGTACTTTTAGATTTGTATTCTGCAGTCGTCTCGAAAGATGCAACCAACTTGGATGGAGGGACATTAAAAAAAACAACGAATTAGCTTGCAAGCCTAGTAGTAGCATATACATAGTTGAGAGGCACATTGATGGCCTTGGCCTTAATCCTAAAGTTTTTGTGATGCTCGCATCGAAAAGTGACTTCACATGGTCTTCATGCAAAGTTAGAGTACTTTATGGTTTAAGGTCTTTAAAGTAGTCTACTTAAACGAACGCATCGTCTGCTTTTATCATAATAATGACTGTTTTTTTTTCCAACTCTAAATGTTGACTGGTTTGTCAGTTACTATGAGCCTTCTGAATTCTGCAGGCATAAGCAAGCATTGGTTACGAAATGGTCTCTCCCCCCGTTCATATTTAAAATGGAAGTCGCTCCACTGTCAGTGTGAAACATTCAATCGTATACATGTCCTGTACCAATTATGGACGATAAAGTCCCCAATATTCAAACCTTCCTACTCCCAGTTTTGGCCCAGGCAATATTCGAATAATAATTAAAAGGTAGATGAATTCATTGGTCTGCAGTTTAACAAAACGGAGAACTCCTGGGGTGTACAAACTGGCAATTACTGCAACTGTGCAATACATTTTGACCTATTTGACATGTTGAAAATCAAGTACATGTTTTTGATTGGCTTTCACAAAGATAATATATTTAAGCCCAGTTGCTATTGCTGAGATACCCATGGCTATTGAGCTTAGGGATGTGAGCACATGAACACCACATGTCCTAGGAGTCCTCTAGTCATGGCGTTAATTAACCTTATCAATCCAGGTTTCGTGCACACATGCGTTACAGGGTTAATACATGTGTAGTAATGTTTTTGCCATGTCCTTTCTCAACAACCCATTTAAATAAGGTTATGATACGTGCATAATCATAACCGGGTTTGCCATAAGATAGATTTGTGTTCTTGCCATGTGGTCTGCTTGAATCCTGACATAAATTGCATCAAAAGAGCTGGTCATGGGCACCACTCGATAGGCTAGCGATGCGAGCGCTTGCAGTTATGACTAATATAGTTGGTAGCGGAGCATTCATGATATAATGCAACTTGTCCCAAAAACTTGGGGGGACAGGACAGTGTATTTTCATTTAAATAGTAGTGCTTATTGTGTGCATGTTTTGTGACCTTTTTTACAGGCGAAGAGGCGGTTGGCATTGGACGATTCGGATCACCAGTATCTAGCAGAACCAGCAAAGACGCCTCGGGGAAGAGCTTCCACAGTCGCCAATGGGAAACATCTAAAGACGCAAAGAAGTAGGAGTGTGTGTGTGTGTGTTATATCTGCTTGGATCTTACTTTGTTGCTTTGCACTGACTTCTAATCATGTTACTGCACATGTAATTGTATAACTAAAACCCACCCTTATTTCTTATTCTTGTAGTTACTCTGCACTCCATTTAGCTTATTTTCTAAACTTGGTTGTAGTTACTGAATTTTTGTAGTTGCTCCCACATTGCTTTTATACTTTGATTGTTCGCAGCCTCGCCTGAGTTTCTTTAGATGAACGGGTTTGGCGGAAAGACTAAATGTTGACTAAAACATAGAGCCTCTGCAGACTGCTTTTTTAAAATGGCTGCCAGTGTATTTTATCTTGGTTTCTCATCACTAGTACAGTAGATGGCAGCATACACCATCTAAATCTCTCCCCCCCCTCCTTACAGATATTATTCTGACCCCAGGTTAGATTTATAGGCATGTAATTTCTGAATGTCAAATAGTAGAATCAAATCATTTGGAACTTTTCACTTTCGTTATACATAATGCCATTCGGTATATTCTAATGACTCTAAACAGGTAAAGTCAAGATTAATACCATATTTATTTATTTGGCCTAGATTGTCTTATTCTCACAAATCTGACTTGAGATGAATGCCCAAAGTCTAATGGCAGGCAACCTTGAATCTGGTTGAACAGGGCGTTTCACTTTCTTACACTTAATGTGTTTTCGACCAATCATGTTGCTTGGTGCGGTGATCTGTCAGCCTGAATTGGCTACACAACCTCGACCTGCCCTAGTAAACTGTATAAAAGAGTCTAAAGGTTTCAAATCAACGTGTCAGACTGGCCACTGTAGAAAGACTCAACATACCCTGCTGAAAGCCCAGGAGGGGACTTCTTATTCACTCTGTGAATCATGCAAATTAGTTGCCGTTGGTAAAGTATCTCCCTAATGAAACAGAAAACAAGACATAACTCTGCCCCTCAGTTTCTGGTTTCCGGCCCAGTTTCCTGTTTAAGATTGCCTTCATTGCGGGCGCTTTGTGTTTGTGTTTTGACATTAATAATGCAAAAGTGGTATCCCTACAAATGCTCATTAACACATTTTATGATCAAGTCTTCTCTGCAAATGTAATGTTAACACTTTAAAAACTAAACCACTGTTGTCCTCTTTTCCCACTCACCGTTTTTGCGCGGTAGCTCCAAAGTCTCCCACGGAAAAGACCCGCTATGACACCTCTCTGGGTCTGCTCACCAAGAAGTTTGTGGAGCTGCTCGCGCAGTCGTCAGATGGCGTCCTGGACCTCAACCAAGCTGCTGAGACCCTGCAGGTGGGTTCGTAGGTCACAGACGAAGGGGAATTCATTGTCTATTGCGCAACTAAATGTGAAAGTCTTCTTATTTGGTGTAATATTTTGTTAGGGGTGTACAAATATTGGAAGTCATTGTTTCAACCTAAAATTGGTAGATTGTTATGTTTCTGTCTTTACCGTTGGCATTATTGTGTGAAAAGTTGAATCAATCATTTCTGTATGTATTAAGGTTAATGTATGGGATGCAAAGCACATTGCCAGTGCTGTCATAGGCCTCTGGAAAGGATTGCATATATTTACAGTACATTGGTAAACTCCTCTCGTTACCACATTCAGGTTCAGAAAAGACGACTGTATGACATCACCAATGTGTTGGAGGGAATTCACCTAATAAAGAAGAAATCCAAGAACAATATCCAGTGGATGTAAGTCGTCGTCCCCCATACGGTTTCCTTCAGTATTTGCATAAGTTCCTGTGTATGATGATTCCTGCATGTATTACTGAATGAATGATTGGCAAATCCCAATGGCACCGACTTAAATAAAAAGACCTAGACGGGCAAATGCATTAATTGTTCCTCGGCTGTCCCGTAACGGCTCCATTTTGATGGTGTGTGTGTGTGTGTGTGTGTGTGTGTGTGTGTGTGTGTGTGTGTGTGTGTGTGTGTGTGTGTGTGTGTGTGTGTGTGTGTGTGTGTGTGTGTGTGTGTGTGTGTGTGTGTGTGTGTGTGTGTGTGTGTGTGTTATATACTGCAGGGGCTGCAGTCTGTCTGAGGTGGACGGTGCCTTGAGTCAAAGGCAGCGGCTGACGTCTGAGGTCTCGGCCCTGGGTGAAGAGGAGCAGAGACTGGAGCAGCTCATCCAGAGATGCAGCCTGGATGTGCGGCATATGAGCGAGATACCAAACAACCAAAAATATCCTTTTTCATTTTGTGACATTGAAAAAAAAAGAAAAAAAAAAGCCTTGATTTATTAAGCACACTTGTCAAATAATCGGCAGCATTGTTCATGCTTTCTGAAGTGATACATTTTCTTCAATCTAGCCGAGGAATTTATAAATTGGCTGATTTGAAAATGCAATGTGTGTGAGAATACTGTGGTTTAGTCATATTTGATGCACCAAACCATTTTAACTCTTAATTGACAGTGGTTGAGATTTGCTAATAAAATCGTTGTAGCGATCCAAATGTTTCACGTTCTGTTTAAACCAACCAGAAAGGATACCGACAATGTTTTGAACATGTTCGCTCATCATAAAATGTTAATTAACTAAGCCTGTAAGATGCATTGTATCATACAACGGTCAGTCGCGTGCACACACAGAACCGACACGATTGTTATTTCCTTGATTCCCCTGCACGTATGCCTATGTCACCTACCAGGACATCAGGGAACTGGGAAATCTCAGAGACCAGACGGTTATAGTGGTTAAAGCTCCTAGCGACACCAAGCTGGAGGTACCAGACCCTGAGGAGGTACGTAAACTCGATGTCCTGGGCAGATGTATAGCGTTTTGTGTTGCATCCATTGCCATTGGGAATGCAAGAGAGATCTAAGGATTTGGAAATAGTGGGAGGATTTTGATTTATTGCAGAGAAGCGTTAGAAAATGTTTCTTGAAAATTAGCTTTTTCTTTCTACATGTAGGCTATTTTAATGTTTTTTGGACAGCAATTGAAGAGTCAGCCACTGTAGGGTAACGAGGCTATTTGTAGCTGCAAGGTGAAACACATTGTTGCTCTTGTTTGTTTAATCTTAAGCTAAGTCTGTTTTGTTAAACTTTGATATCCTGATGAGTAATGTTTCATAATGTTCTCCCTTTCAGAGCCTCTCCATTCATTTGACGAGTACAAAGGGCCCTATAGAAGTTCTGCTGTGTCCCGATGAGGAAAATGACCCCAAGAGTCCAGTGAAGAACGGCACCGTGGACATCAACGGGAACTCCCCCTTTGTCAAAGTTGTTCAAGGTAGGTGGGGAAATACAGCTACCTATGGCTACCTGGTCCACTTAGTAAACCTGCCCACCAACGGATTAGTATGTTGTTGTTTTTTTATATTCATATCTGTCTGCAATGGCGTGTTGTTGACCAATGTTAAATGAACGGATGCTTGAATGGGTATCGCTTGCGCACCAAAACACTGACATTCACTCACCAGTATCTAGTATCAAGTGTCCATCAGAAATTGCAGTACGAGTAGCTTCGGTAGCTGTATGCTCCATGCTCATCAAACCCAGGATTTTGGAGAATCATTTAGAAATACATTTTGTCTTGTGCTTCCAGAGCCCATCAATTCCAAAACCACTTCCGGCAGCACCTCCCTTGCACCTCCCCCCTCGAACGAGGCGGTCTCCGTCACAACACTGTCCCCCATTTCCTCCCCCTTCACCAGTCTTCTGCAGCAAACTGAAGACCAGATCCCGTCTGCCTTAGGGGCCCTCGGCGGAGCCCTGGGACCCTTCCTGAACTTGGGCCCCCCGATCCTGGACCAGGACGACTACCTCTTGGGCCTGGGAGAGGGCCAGGGAATCAGTGACTTGTTTGACGCCTATGACTTTGACAAGATGCCATCGCTCGCCCTGGACGACCTCCTCTGTAGCTAGTGGCGGCTAACAGTAACTTGGAAACTAGCTTTTTTTTAATCAATGATTCAATCTGCGAGGGAAGAAGAATTGGTCAATTGTACAATGCTCACCGATTGGCCCACTGTGTTGCCAAATTAGGCATCATCAAAACATGGATGAAAATGGATACAAAAATTTGAACGCGACCCTACAAAGGACCGACCTGGGCGGATTTTAAGAGGAGTGCATTTCCCATCGGAGAGCCAATTCCATCTCGAGCTTTCTCATAGGGTAAAACAATACTTAACCATGAGGGAGTTTTGTTTCAATCCAGACTGTTACCTCTGGATGAGACCCCCCCCCCCCCCCCCCCCGCAAAACAGAGGGCCTCACCCCTCCAGCAGAGATGCCATGGGACACAGAACAGTTAGGGATAACGGTTATTTTTGTATACCAATTATGTCTGAAAGCCGATACTGCTGACTATTGTGTGGAATGCGAACATGGAAGAGAAAAAACAAAAATTGATGCTATTGCTGCGAACCTGAAACCAAACAAGCTAATTGTGCTGCGCAAGATGGATGAGTTGCTGACACCGCCTCCTAAGTTCGAATGAATACGTTGATAGTTTGGTGTTATGACTACATCTTGTAGTAGTATGTTGTTTGCAGTAGTTTCTAGCCACCCCTGTGCCTGACGAGTACAATTACGTGCTTCCTTATAACTTAGTCACAAATCACAAAGTTACTGAGACCTGATGCAGTACACATTCAGAAGGTCTGTTTGTGACATTAGCCGAGGAAGTGTTCTACGGGCAGACTTGGAGCCCCGCTCGCACCTAAACGATCTATACACAAGAAGAGACACCACCTATGAAATGGCATTATTGGCTGTTCACAAGCCTTGTTTTCTTGAATTTTCAAATGGGACAAAAGTTTTATCGATTCCCTCACAAAATTTTTATGTGTTACGTTTTCTATGGTTGGAAGGCAAGGCTCATGTTGTGTTCTCCAATATTAATTCAGTCATATCTGCATTGTGTTCTCTGTTTATCTGTTGTGCGTAATGTGAGTTTCATTAGGTGGGATAAAATCGAAAAGGGCCTGGAACGGGCCATGGCCAGATGCGTCCCATGGATGTTTTGTTGGCTGATTTCACACATAAATGCCCTCAAATCCAAGTCTAGCTTGAACAAAATGGCTCGCTGACTACTGCTTGTTGTTAATGACTCAACACCTAAACCCTTTTCTTGCTACGGTATAATAGATAATTTTCCCTAGGGCAGATCATTTACAACAAGGCTATGCAAGCTAAAACCACTCATATATTTAAGAAACCAAGATTTCTTCGTTTTATTTGGAAAGAACATGCTTTGCCACATGGCTTTTAGGTACTTTTAGGACAAAGTGATGCCTTGGGGAAAGTAACTAGCTGGAGCTTTAGCGTTTTCTCAACAGGGCTTGTATATCACAAGGTGAACATCTTTTAAGATAACTCGCATTTGTTATGTCAACAAATACAAAATTTGTGACCCACTGAAATTTCATCCCTAGTCAAAATACATTTTAACTGTTAATGGTTCACTAGCCTAGCAGAGGGTACCGATTTTTGAGCAAGGACCCGACTTTTTAAAGATTTAACAATTCGGCCCACAACTGCCATAGATTTCTTACAGATGTTCTTTTGTTCTTTGTGTAATTTTAATAAAATATTTGAATTTAATGTACTCAAAACAGGCTGGAAGTACAGAGCGTCTCTATTTTAGCAAACTTGTTAGATCCCGCATAGGCCTTATGGTTGGTTGGTTAATTGCTAGTTCTGCGTGTGTGTGTGTAGGACGAGAGCCGACCCATGTTTGAAAAGTTGAGTGTTTGACTTGATACATGAGATGCAATGGGCTACCTCGGATGTTTAACAATATCAACGAGGTATATTGCGAATGGTGTGCGCGTCTTTGAATTTAAAATGACCTACATTTTTGAGCTTCGGTCATTGCGTTGCACTTTTGACTTGGATGACCTTGATTTGTCACTTTTGCTTGTTTCAGCTTTCAAATCTGAAATATCAGTCATAAGTGTGTGCATGCCTGATAAAGGAAAATCTGGAAGAGTTTTTGTCTTTTTTCTTTGTCATTTTCACCCATAGATTATATATTTTTTAGACCAAATATTCCTATTCCATGAAATATCCGGTGCGGCAGTCCAGCTTGTCTTGCCGATTAGCAAGAAGGGATCTGACTTAAGTTTTTACCACAACATATCAGGGCTTTGAGTTTTGGTATGTGCATTAGCCTTCATCCACTATAATTCCTTATGTTGATGTGACATTTTCATGAATATGCTTGAACCTGTCAATGCAGAGGATATTTCATGGCTTAAAGGTCAAAAGACAGCCCCTCACTCCCACTTTCATATTTACTGTTTTATTTATACAGAGCTTCAAATGGTTAAAACAATTGTTTTGCTATTCTGTCTTATTTGTTTTTCACCTATATTAAGTTGACCGGAATCTGGTCACAATATTTGAACAAAGCCTATTTGTGACTTCATTGAAGTAATGCTTTGGAAAATAATGAAATGAGACGGTGCTTTTAAAAGTAGTCACTGACGAGTCCTTCATATTAGACAAGAAATGCCAGGTCTATTAGACAATTCAGTGGTGCAATGCTCAGATGATGGAAGTGTCAAACCCTGCGCTACATGGTGTGAATGAGCAGTGCCCTCTTCTGGTGTTCAGTGCATCACAATATTGGACGTTTTGATGCAGAAAAAAAAAGCAAGCCTGTGAAATTTGGGTGAAGGCCCAAAGAACATTCCAGGGTATTAGTCAAATGTCCATGTAATATGCCTGTTTTGTAGAATGGGTTTTCTTCTCAGTCCCTCTCAACCAATCAATGGTCGAGAGGAATGCTTTTTTTTAATTTAAACTTTTCTTCCCCTGAAATGAAGAGCATTTCAGAGTTCAGGTTGCACCACTTACACTTTGTAGCAGCCCATTTGTCTTCGATCAGTTTAGTTGGTACATAATAAATCAACTCTAATCTGGTTAATCTCCAGATTTTAGTGTTTTGAGTGCATTGTTAGTGTGTGGTGTTGTATATTTGGAGGAAACTGGTTCTAGGTGTGTTATTCAATTTAATTTTTTATTTTCTTTAACATGCTGTTAAATGAGACCTTTGAAATGTATTTGGAAAAAAATATTTTTTTCTACTTTGCGCATTTGTAATTGAAAACTTGATTAAAAGCAATCTAGCTCCGAAGTTTATTTTTATTGTCCAAAACGTATAAATGCTTGTATACCATTTTCTTCACATTCTGAAGGGGTTAATAGCTAATACAATTATACGGTTATGTTAAGGGGTGAAAAACCCTGTTTCTAAAATAATAGGGGGTCACTCTGTAGGTTGGACTGTAACAACACGGTGGGCTGTGTATCCATCAGACATCTGGGTAGACACTCCCCCGTGTGATAAAGGGTGGGTCTTGAAATGACTAATGAGCATCACACCAGGTGGTAAAATAGGATCCCTTTAAAGCTAAACAGTGCTGCACAGTGCATGTATACGGCCACTATAAGGTCTAATGGAATGAGAGGACATGTCAAGTTAGAGTTTGAATATTCAACAATTCACTTGCTTCTACTAAACCATGATACTGAGTACAGATTTCCTTACATGTTTGGATCGGTGAGCCTACAGAGTTACAGCTGAATTACAGATGTCCTGTTTTCTATATGTTTTTATTTTTTTAGCTATGTGTTTGTGTCTGACATGCATGCATGATTGCACGATTAGAAATTGTAAATGTATTAAATCTGATTAAATTCAACCCATTATGACAAAGGGAGAACATTTCCTTAGACATTTTACCAATTGTATTAACAATCAAAGATTGAATTAATTGAATACTTTTTAGAAGCACCTTTTTGGGGGGGTCTCTAGCGTCTTTTATTTCCCAATTTGTCCTGTCAGATTCTCCCAAACTCATTCAGGTTGGATGGGAGCCATCTTCAGGTCTCGCAACACCACTGTGTGTGTGTGTGTGTGTGTGTGTGTGTGTGTGTGTGTGTGTGTGTGTGTGTGTGTGTGTGTGTGTGTGTGTGTGTGTGTGTGTGTGTGTGTGTGTCTTTCTCTTTTTCTTCTCTAACAACAGGGCCCCCCCCCCATCCCTTGTTCCCCGGACATCAACCTCCCGGTTATGATGGCAACATCATGACACAGAGGTTCCCGATATGCTATACTGATCGCCACATGGGTACCCTGGAACATATACCGGCCAGACAGCTAGATGGTTAAGGGTAGGAGGCACCAGAATGCAGTGGAGATCCAGTACCTTCTCCAATTACAATAGGTCTAGCAGAATATCAAAGACAATTTCAGTTATGCCCCCTGTAGGTTACCACTGTGTTCAGTTATATCTCCCCACTGTAATCTTTTGGTTTTTATAGATAGAGGTTTTCAGGGAGGTTAGGTTAGGGTAGAGGGAAGGAGAGAGGGGAGGTTAGGGTAGAGGGGAGGAGAATTTAGGTTAGGGTTGAGGGGAGGTTAGGGTTGAGGGGAGATTAGGTTAGAGACGAGGGGGAGGATTAGGTTAGAGGCGAGGGGGAGGATAAGGTTAGGGTAGAGGGGAGGGGGAGAATAAGGTTACGGTAGAGGGGAGGGGAGGATAAGGTTAGGGTAGAGGGGAAGGGGAGGTTATGTTTGGGTAGAGGGAAATCAAAGAGTTAAGAAGTGTGTTCATACATAAAACGTTATGTATGCTTGTTTATTATTGATTCCACCGAATTCTTCACCGTTCTCCGGTACTTTGTTACAAAAAAGCGTATTTAAAATTTTTTTTTACCTAAAAGCTATATCTGAAAAGACTAACACGCGCGTGCTCAGTTTGTCCCTCTTTTCATTCCGTAAATCGAATCCAAACAAGAATGGCGGACTGAGACTCTTGTCAACTCTATTTGATTGTTCAAATACATCGTTTATTGCATTTCTAAAGAATATTGCATCGGCAGTTTTCCTTGACGTAATTAACATCAACATTACGAAACAGGTGAGGTCTGAACAAGGTCTATTTCTGACTGTTTACGTGTCCAAAATGTAAACACGTGGGTCAACTTGAGGTTAGCAATCAAGAAAGTAGCCACTTAGCTTATGGAAGTTGTACTTCTTCCAAGTCATTTGTTAGCAGAGCCTCCGAAATATTGTTACAGAAAGTCAGATGGAAGTAAAAGGAGGCATTAGATATTTTATTATTTGATATTTTATTATTATTGAATCAGCCGATTGCTATAGAATAGGCAACTCACTGGTCTATTCCACCTAGTGTTAATCATGTTATTAGTGCTTAAGATGTGCTGTATTTGTGATGGGTGATTTGACAACGTTTCAGTGTATCGCAATGAAGCTAAACCACCAAGTATATTAAAATGTAATTTGAGGTATTTCAAATGTAACTCAAATGGAGGGCATTGCTCGCTATTGGTGGACTATTGTAGCCTGCACGTACCATCTATATTAGAACTGAGAGTAGATAAACAGACTGGATGTTTTGAAGCCACACACAGTTGACGAACAGCGTGGTCCCTTAATATGAATGCAAGAAGGAAGCTTACCGTTGCCTATTCTTAATGTAAATATCTTAATAGATTTGAATATCTAATAATTCATGTTTATTTAATGCACACGTCATGTATTCCTCCCAAACTCTTTCCTTTCACAACTTTTTTTCTTTCATAGTATTCAGAAATAAAAAAAAAGCAATGTAATGACTAGGGTAGTTGAACTGGGTTTTTTACAAACATCATTCTAATGACAACGTGACCAAAATGGCTGTGGATCATGATGATGATGATGATGCTGCTGCTGCTGCTGACTTCACTATTTGTGTGTTCTCTCAGACCACAATGCCGTCCGCCTGTGATTCAACGATTGACGACATTGAGGACATGGTGTCTGCTAACGACCCCACGCCTCAGGAGAGACAGAGTGCCCGGAAGAGTATAATACCAAGAGCTAGAAAAAGGAAAGACCAGCTCGTCACCGAGGAACTCCAAGCAGACAGGTCCGTCTTGTTGCTCATTCTGATTGTGTTGATGCCGATGAATACCTAAACTGATTTTAAGGTAGAAAGGTATAGGAATCTTAAATGATGAGGCAGGCATAATTCAATGTTTTGGCTTAATTCAATTATTTTTTTCCCCCGTGCCGTACACACAACAATCATTGACATTTAGGTTCATAAAAACCCACCTTTAAACAATTAAAGCGCTGAGGAGTCATACATTTAAGTGTAAGGAAGATGCTCTGGTATTTATTTTGATCATCATTTGTATTTATTTATATTTTACACAGTTGTCTACAGCACACATTATATAGCTCCACAACAGATACAGCGAGAGAAGAAAAATATAGATGGCATTGCACACACATAACCTGTTTGTTTGGCCTTAACTGGGCTAAGCTGTGCATGTAAACAGAATCTCTTCAGTTTACATGCTAGTACTGCTAGTAGGCTTTAGCTCTTCAATCCTGCCTCTCAATGAGCAAAATGTGTGAGAAAACAGATTTTTCACCACAACATTAATAAAACCCATCTACTCAACAAAGATTGTTTTCTCCAAGTTAATTTGTTATGCTTCAAACCACTTTGAAGCACTTTAGGATTTCACATTTTTATAACACTGCAGGTTTACGTTTCATATACATTCTATTAAAAAATCACAATTCTATTATTTTGTTGAACCAGATGAGTGACAACAATTGTCTTCTCTCCAAACTAATATAGTCTTATTGATATTGTTATGTGTGTTGCAGTTTTATCCCTGGGACCCAGAAGATCTGGATGCGAACATGGGGCTGCAGTCACAACAACTCTGACGGGGAGTACATGGCGGGGCAGTTGGCTGCCAGCGGCTACAAGATGACCGGTAAGACCTGAGGCGAAGGAGTGCTGGGTGCTGAGCTAGGAACAAACAAATACAAACAAATGCAGCTGGCTGGGTTATCTGTGCTGTGGATCCCCTACACCAGTAGTTCACAACACTATGGCCTCCAAAGGCACAGCCCTGTCTGTGCTCCCGGGCCAGTGGACACGATAATATTACTGTTTTCTCATTTTGAGAACCCCTGTGGTTGATATCCCGTAACACAACACGCCTTACAAATAGTTGGTTCACAGATTTGAGTTCCAATGCAGGATTTGGACACTGTAGTGGCACAGGAGATTAATCAAGCCTGGTAAAATGGCGGCAAGCAAAAACAGGGCTTTGTTACACTGTCTGTGTTAGCCAGGTCTAACGCAAACGTACAGACGACTAGGTCATAAAACGTTGCTCGGCCGCCACACACTGCTTCTCATACTTATGAAATCGTCCCCATGGTGCACCCGTCCCCTTGGAGCACGTGCACCCGTCCCCTTGGAGCACGTGCACCCGTCCCCTTGGAGCACGTGCACCCGTCCCCTTGGTGCACGTGCACCCGTCCCCTTGGAGCACGTGCACCCGTCCCCTTGGAGCTTGTGCACCCGTCCCCTTGGAGCACGTGCACCCGTCCCCTTGGTGCACGTGCACCCGTCCCCTTGGAGCACGTGCACCCGTCCCCTTGGAGCACGTGCACCCGTCCCCTTGGAGCACGTGCACCCGTCCCCTTGGTGCACGTGCACCCGTCCCCTTGGAGCACGTGCACCCGTCCCCTTGGAGCACGTGCACCCGTCCCCTTGGAGCACGTGCACCCGTCCCCTTGGAGCACGTGCACCCGTCCCCTTGGTGCACGTGCACCCGTCCCCTTGGTGCACGTGCACCCGTCCCCTTGGTGCACGTGAACTCATTCACTTTGTGTATGTGCACCCGTCCACCTTTGGAAGAGTGCTAGTACTGGTAGTCCAACTCTTTCAAGAATTGGAAGAGTTGCAATTCAGTTTTATCTTTCATATTACACTAATGCACGAGTGCCACGATCATCAAATGTGTTTTTTTAGACCATGTCTGACCCCAAATACTGTGGGTTTTTTCATAAATGTAAATGCAGATGTAACCTTTTGACTGAGGCTCCTGCTGTCTATGCCCAATAATGAACCCAGTCACTTAGAGCTTTTCTTCTTGCTACCTTGTTCCAAAATGGAGTTCAACTGTGCCTCATCAGCCTTTTTTATTTTCCACAAAGCAGTGGAGGCATTTGGGTCATAAAATGTTATGTGTGTGTGTGTGTGTATGTATGTCGATTTTCTAGACAACAGTTCACCTAATCTACTTAACACTTGTTGGGTGCTGAGGTCCCGAGGAACTGCAGTGTCGAGTGTGAAGATGTTTGGATTAATGGTTGTCGAGAAAGCTGCAACAATCAGCCCATTCCGAACAGGCCCAGAATGGGCACTGTACTGGCGGGTGTATTGCTGAGGACCCCAGGAAGTGCAGTGTCAGGGGGAAGTTGTTTGGATGAGCGGCTCTCGAGAAAGCTGCAAGCAGCAAAATGGGAGGCCAAGCAATCGTCCCGTTCCGAACAGGCACGTTTTGAACGGGCACTGCTCTAGTCTAACTAAAATGGAAGGACTCTGCATGTATGTATGTATGCATGCATGTATGCATTTATGTATGTATGCATTTATGTATGTGTGTATGTATGTATGCATGCATGCATGTATATATGTCTGTCCTAGATTCTCTCGACAATCGTTCATCCGATCGACTTCACACTTGGGGCGTGTATTGCTGAGGACCCAAGGAAGTGCAGTTTCAGGATGAAGTTGTTTGGAAGAGCGGTTCTCGAAAAAGCTGTATGATGAATATCGTATTTAGAATATCTGCAACTTGAATTTTTGTATCTGAACTAGTGAACATTGAACAATTTGAAATCGTGTTTTTGAAATGGTACAACTTGAAATGCCATATTTGAATTTCAAAGAGGTGAATTCAAAACGAGTAAATTCAGCTGACCTTGTTTTCAAAGTATAATATTTCAATGTTATGAGTTCAATGGTGTTCCATTTACAAAATTCAATGGCTTTTACAATGCAAAACATTATGTGGCAAAACCAAGTTTTCATTAGTCTAGGTTACGTCATATTTACCTTTTTTATTTAGGATTTTGCAGTACAACAAAACCTTTTAGTCCTCTCAATATGGTGAAAAATCCCATGATGCATTCTAATGTACAAGCCCTATAGGAAGTTTTACACTAGGCTATTATTTATTCGCCATGTTTCATAACAAAACATAGCACCATCATCACCTTCCATTCACAACAAACAACCTATAGCCCAGTTTAATTTAATTTGTATAGCATTAATAACTGTTACAAGGGGCCTCATAGGGCTTAATGGGCCATAAGTGTATGACACTGCCCTAACCCTAGCCCCCAATTACCCCAATTTTGGATGATTAGCTCTGTTTTGCTTGAATTTCGAATAAACACAAATTCATTGATGCCAGATTAAAGCTAAACTGTTGGATTTGGAAATGTGTGAACTTGTATTGATGGGATCAAATCTGCTAAAATGTTGAAGAAATATATGATAACTTTGGGAGAGAGCTAGGATCAGAGGGACAGATGAGGTAAGATTAATTCATAGGGACAGATGGCTGGGTGGATAGATGGATTCCTAATTTCAGATAAATTATACATGTCTAGGGACTACAGGATGTTGGTTGCTGGGGGTTACCGTCATCTGTATGGATGGGTGGATGGATGGAGGAGCAGACCTACAAAGATAAATTGATGTATTTCAGTTTATGAAGCTTTTGGTGGATGGACAAACACTGAATGGATGAGGGATTGAATAATGGCTCTTTTGTCAGCTGATTAATGAGCACAGACGTTCAGATTGCCATTGCTCAGCCAGGCCTGAACGTTCTTTGGAGTCACCACGTGTTATCAATTATGAACACTAGAGGGCAGTCTTGCCATATAAACTCACAGGTGTTGGCGTAACCTGCTGTCTGCTCATGAGGTTTTCTTTGCCTGTGCTTTTCCATCTGGGATTAATAAAGTACTATTTTCGTAATCCTTTATACACACACACACACACACACACACACACACACACACACACACACACACACACACACACACACACACACACACACACACACACACACACACAGACACAGACACAGACACAGACACAGACACAGACACAGACACACACACACACACACACATATTTTCGGAGTGGAATTGAATTGTCAGAAATACAATATCCGCTTGATTTGTGGCTTGTTTATATTCAGGCTAGGTATACAAAGACAACATTACTACATCAATATCGGTTTACATTCTGTATGATTACCATCAATAATATATGATTACTCGTAATCATATACGAGACCTTATTCCCAGTTATTGGACTGTGGGTATGCATGTTTACAAGGCTAATGTTTAATTACAACTGTAATACTAGAAGTCTCCATTGTTTTGATGAAGGCGTAACACGCTGGTGGTCGGCTCTAGGAACCAAAGAGCTAGATGCATTGTGGGTACCTGTGTCCGACCTCTCCCCACATTGATGAAGTGAATTTCAACTTATCTTTTCCTGGGTTTGCACATCATTTGCATTCTGTCCAGACATAATGTGAACTAAGGTTTCACAGCCCAAAGGTCTTTCCCGAGAAAGGGCATACATGTGTGTACGCAATGCCTAAACGGCTGCCAAAACCTTTTTTCTTCTTTTGATTCATAGTAGTCAAATATGTTCTTTGTCTCAATGTCCACATGTGTTTGCATAGCTGTGTGCCCACATGAGCATTTTCTTTGTGTCACCATGCATCTTGCAAATTACTTCGATTTGTCTGCCGAGTTTGAATACATTTTTTTACGCTTCTTGGACATTTTATATTTGCACGTTTCTTTTATTTTTTTTAAGAGTGTGTGTACGTATGTGCATGTGCTGCCGTGTACGCTAGAAAGATATTAACCCCTCTGGCGTTGTTCACACTAAGGGGTCTCTACGGTAGTACAAGGACATTAATCACATGCTTCAAACATGCAAATTTGCAGACAAGCTCCCCCACCTCCCCCCCCCATTCCTCCCGATACAGACAGACAAACACACACAGACTCACACACACATTTACGGTTTCCATTGCTCAACACAAGAATGGAGAATGCGACACGTTGCCGAGTCCTGTCCCAAAGAGCCATCCTTCATCCACCGAACACCTCTGGCGTTTGGGGAAGGGGCGATGGCCGGGCTCGAACTGTTATAACACGCACAGACCCTTTCTTTGTTTTCACTCAACCTCAACCTGAAGCTGATGTTATCACATCTCACCCTTAGCCTCTTTTGGTCCGTCTTTGTACTACTCTCTTAATCATTTCACTTTGTCTTATTTTTTTTGTCTTTTGTCTCGGTCTCCCCTTATCTTTACACACACACACACACACACACACACACACACACACACACACACACACACACACACACACACACACACACACACACACACACACACACACACACACACACACACACACACACACACACACACACACACACACACACAGGGCTGGATGGCGTGCGTGTAAGTGGCTAGAGCCCTTTGGATCACAAGTCAAGAGTTATCAGTTCATGGACTGTTTCACTTTCTATTTAAAAGGTTTAACAAATCAGTAAAAAAAATAAATTGGCTTTCATGGGATGTCAAATGCCTGTCATCAAGAAGAAGCCATTTGAATCAGTTTGACGTTTTGGTGTGAATGATTTGGCACTATGTGCACTAGCCCAGAGTATGTGGTTTTACGTTAATGAACATGAACGTGACAATATGATGTCTGTGTAATTTGTAAATATGGCCGTCTCCGTTTGGCACCAGATTTGGCCCCAGGTGTGATGTCAATTCTGGGTTTTAAACCAATTACCATTGATTCGCCAGTAAGATAGCCAATCAAGTTGAGGCATGCTAAAATATGCAAAACCAAAATGTTCTCACTTTGAAATGGAGGAAAGAAAAAAATCATAATTTTAAATTAACTTTGTGGAACGACATAGACAGTATGGCTATATCACATTTAGAATTTATGAGCAAATAATGTAAAATGGATTGATATTGTTAACAAATCCCCCCAATTGCATCAATAATTGAGTCCTCTTTTTAACAGACTTGAATAAAGACTATCAAAATGACAATCAAAAGAGTCAAGAGAATGATGCGTGCACGTCAGTGTCCATTGAACAGGTTTCAACATGAACTGCTTTGTTCTATCCCTCACATATTGATATGGGTTCAGCAGAACCAACAGCCAGCTGAATTGTGTCCCATGTTTTAAAGGAACATTTTAAATTTAAAAAATGCCTTCTGTCCGACTCTTGGCAGACTATTTTCTTTTAGCGGCAGGGCTATGTTACTGTTCAGGCTTTTGCTATCTCCTGCACAAAGCACTCAAACTCGCTCCAATGGGGGGGGGGGGTGGGGGGGTACATCTTCTCCCACGTCTTTAAAACTTTGTACCAGGATCAATCCATGGCACTACTATGTAACCCACTACATCCCTTTTCCTCTCAAATATGTTGTTATTTAGGTTTTGGTTTTCCTCGAATGCAGTGGTACAGAAACTCTTCCAGTAGCTCAAAGATATCCTGATTCCTTAACTCTGAACACAGCATTTAAATGTCAAGGACTCACTGTAGAATTTATAATATTTTGTTCCTCTTGTCTTGCTTGGGTCATAGGGCATAGCTACGGAACTATGATGTGGAATGCAAGAATTGGAAGCATGGTGGATTTCAGCGGAAACACTTTGACAAGCCCAGGAAAGTGTTAAGTGCCATTCACATTACAATGGCAGTAGCAGTGTTGTGACTGAGTGTGCCATTGCTTTCAATGGAGACAAGCGCCGCGGTGGGCAAAATTACTGCACCTTCCAGGTTTTGCCGCTGAAACAAAATTATACTTTGACCCGTCTCTGCGCTGACCTCGGAAAACACAGCCAATCGTTATACAGGGGGGCGGTCCCAACTCGCCACAGGAAGCAAACATTGTATGTGTTGCTAGGTTACTGAAGCGGTTCAATTGATTTGGTTGAGCTCCAAGTACTATGTTTGGACTGCAGGGAATATAGCTGGACTGCACGTATGTTCTTACTTTGGCTAATTATGAGCGCTGAAGCCGTTTTGTACAGAAATAAGTGCACTGCTAATAAAATCACCCTTCTGTATATTCTAAACAACTACCTCATTCTCCGCCCACTCTTTACTGTACACAGTAGACGTCTCGTGCATTCCAACAAATATGCTACAATTTATATCACTACTTTGCTTTGCATAGTGGTGGACGCAGAGCTTTTAGGGTGTGAGATGCGCTCATGGAACCCAGATGGGAGACCTGAACTAGCCTTGACCCGGTTTGGAGGAGGCTCACGTCTCCTAACTAGGTCCTTAGTTGAGCGGACAGTCTCCATGTGAAGCACGCTGTATTTGGCAGTGCCACACCTTAGCATGGGGTTGATGTTCAGAAAGACAGTGTGTTGTTATCGAGACTCTGTGATGGTCAAACAGTGTCCGTAGCCCAACACTAGAGTCCAGCTTTGTGGATGGAGAGAATGGAAGGCATGCGATGGACAAATGATTTGTTTGGCTCACTGCCACCAGTTCCTATGGCCTGCTGTTCATCTTAATTGCATCATTGTCAGCATAGTGTAATGAAAGTGTTGAGACAAAGACGGCGCTTGTTGCCAGCCCATATGCTCCAGTGAAATGACATCACCTTTTTTTTGCTCTCTCTCCCCGTCTCTCTGTGTCTGTCTCTCTCTCTCTCTCTCTCTCTACCCCTATCTCTGCCTTACCTCATTCCCTCTTTTTTTTCATCTCGTCTGCCATTCGCACCACTCTGTACCCCCCTCCGCCCCCCACACCCACTCCCACACACACGCACACACATACACATACACACACACACACACCTTCAGACACTTTCTTTCTTAAACTATGACATCACCCTGTGTGAGTCGTAGTAGCAGTACTAACACTGGCATGTAGGCGGCAGTGTTGATCCATAGATCGTCTTAGAAGTCATGAGTGCTTATGGGCGAGATGGTTCATACTACTGAGAGTTCAGAATGTAACAGCTTTGCCATGCTGAAGGGTGGCTTTGGTAGATGCATGACTCGTAATATTCCATCCACTACTCTACTAGTTTACGTGGTTCAAAGAATCAAAAATACCTGCCCATTATAGCTTGATAATAATAATACTTTTGCTGTATTATTATACTGTCGTTACTTTATTATTAAAGGCATCAAACAAGTCTTTGCTCTGTTACATTGCAACTCCCTTTATCTACACTGCAGTGCCTTCTGCTTCTTCAATTATTGTTTTCCCCCCAACTGTCACTTACCAACGTAACCTTCAGACTAGAATGAGATGAATTGACTTTTGATTTGGATTAGTCTTCCCATTATTTCGGTTGATCACTGCTTCATGGCCCCCCATTCCATTTGATCTCCTTTTTTTGTCTTGTATTGCTTGTATCGGCTAGTTTGTTTACGTCCTCTTTGTTAACACTCATTGCCAGTTCGGGTTTTCTACGTTCTACCTGCAGTTTTTCTTCCTGGCCATAGATGGCACTGTTTACCCATGGTATTTCAACCAACTGAACTGAATATGTGCCAAACAGGGAGTTTGTAGGAAGGCACTCATCTACAATCTTGCTTGCATACCCAAACAAAGAGACACAGATACAGCAGCACATGCACATGTTGAGACACACACACACACACACACACACACACACACACACACACACACACACACACACACACACACACACACACACACACACACACACACACACACACACACACACACACACACACACACACACACACCTCTTTCATGAAAAGTCACACCAGCAAGTTGTTATTGGATTTTTAGGCTGCCCTCTCTCCCCTCCAAATCCTCTCACAACCTGCCCGCCTCTCACCCTCACACACGCACACGCCCAACGTCAGTTATGATTTTACATACTGTACATATTATCAGCCAAATGAGGTGCTCTCAGTTCCTGGTAGGGATATTGGCGGTTACAGGATGTCTTGTTTTTTCAATAAAGAGGGCGTGTGCTGTTTTCAGACTGATGTAAAACTCAATGAATCAGCAGGTGTCGTTTTGGATAGGAAATAGTGTGTTTCTGAGAACGCTTTTTCGAAAAATGTATTTGTGTATAGTTAAATAGTGACTTAATAGGGACTCTATTTATGGGTGTCTTTTTTTAAGCCCGAGCTTGCTTAAAATGCCTCGGTGTAAACGTGCTAAGCACAGCTGGATTGTCTAAAATAAGGTAAAAAAACACCCTGTAAGAGAACTGCATCATGCTGTTGGATAGGAAGTCATGAAACTAATGCTTCTTTAATGACCACAATACTTCCACCGTGGAGTATTTTTAAAGCGGCATGGTTCTTCGGCTTTGCCTTATTGCAAAGGCGATGGGGCGCTATAGGGACAAACTGCTCCTCATTGGCCATTTATTGAAGCCTGTAAGCGGGCTAGTGTTGCATATCGCGCCGCTGCTCTGTGTTAATGTGCATTACATCACCGCCGAGTACTCTCGCTCTGTATGTGTGAGTGAGTGCGTACCTCCCGTATATGCCTCCTCATTCATAAAACGGAGGCTGTGCGGCTGGTGTGATTGGCTACACGCGTGCTACGCAACATTACACGCCGCAATGCTATAGCCAATTGAAACTTACTCCTCTCTCTCTCTCACACACACACACACACACACACACACACACACACACACACACACACACACACACACACACACACACACACACACACACACACACACACACACACACACACACACACACACGAAGACTGCCCGGCTCACATACATTTTGTTCATTCGTAGATATGCCAGGAACTAGTATCGCATAGCCCGTATGCATAAGAAGCAGTTTAGTCATTCAGAAGTCATCAGGCTGCCGACGATGCGCTGAGATTACACGCGTGTGTGTGTGAGAGACTCTTAACACTTTGTTCTTTCTGCGGGGAAAGAGGGGGAAGGCTCTAGAGCAGAATGGATTCCTATGAGAGGGACATGGATACTAAGGAGAGAGATGGAGAAAGAACAAGGGGAGATGATGGGACTGTGTCAGAAGAGACGTGGGGGTGTGGGGGTGACAGATGAAACAGAAAATGAGCCAAAGGCAGTGTAGGGCGAGAGAGAAGCACAGAGGGATGCTTTCCATCCAGTGCCAGTGAGAGATGGAGAGAGAGATAGACGGATAGAGAGGGAGAGACAAAGTGAGAGAGAGTGGGGAGGAGCAGTAGATCCTGTCAACAGAAAGAGATGGCAGGAGCAGAATTTTTCTAAATACCAGGGCTTCCAGAGTCTGGTTTGGTTGATACATATGGATAAAATGGTCATGGATGAGCGTTGTGGATAGTTTGCAGGCTAAATCATCAACAATATTGTTGATGAAAGAATCTTATTTTAGCGTAATAACTAGTAACTAGTCTAATTGAATCCCCATGCACATTATGAAAACCAATGATCAAACCACAACATTTCTTCATTTATACTAACCAGGGGATTGGGATGGTTTGATGACCCGACTTGTCTAAACTACGGTCAATGTTTTTTATTTGCCTCAGTGCAGACCCAACCCTCGCTCTCACAATATTTTCCTACGGCTCTTCATGGAAAGCTGAACTTTGTCTAGGTTGGAGGCTCTCTGTAGACCTTTTCCTCACCAATAGGCTAATTGTCAGGCATTAAAAACGATACCTAGATTGCTTTAGTTATTATGTTCATGTATTGTTATAATATATTCATGTCATTACTATATGGGGCCCTTTGTTGGATTAAGTTGGATCATAAAGGTAAGATAATAGCCCTGGCAATCGATACGCCGGCCCTGACCGTAACAGGCCTGGGACTAAGTACAAGAAACATAAAGGGAGTGTAGTAGCTACACAGAGACGCACAGCGGAGAGTCCTTGACTAGAAGTGACAGCTTCCACAGGCCCGTGCATGCACACACGCACGAGTCTAGAATAAAGGAGAGGTTTAAAAGCCTTAATGGTTAGGGTCTTTGCTCAGCCGTGCTGTAAAACGCACGCATATACGGGAGACTTTAAGGTTTTCAATTCATTTAAAGGGCAACAAATAGACATAGAAGCCAGTGGAATGGAACCATTTAGAGCCCTATGAGAGATAGAGGGTGAGAGAGGACGCCTCAGCGAGGGCGTATAATCCTACAAGGTGACCTCTGGGTAGGCAGCACCCAGTTACCATTTAGCCCAGGCCCCGGGATTACAGCGTCTCGGGATCCCAAACCAAGGGCACTGTATTCCCGTCTGGGGATTCCCTGGAGTAAAGGGAATGATAGAACAGAAAAACGTGTTGGAAATCGATAGGCCTCTGTACTGGCAGGAAATTGTCACTGTTCGGTTTGACATGAGATTCGTGTTTTCTTTTTTTTAAGCTGAAATATTTCAAAATTGTTACAAAACAATTGTTGTAGGCATTACTCACAAGGTATGAGATATGTTTTATATCTTTTTGATTTTTGCCAAAATTAGAGGCAAATGTCTCTACCTGCCAAATAGATGAGCAGAAGTACAGGGAGGCTGAAGAAAAAAGCATGCAAGCAACTTTTACCGTATCATCCCCCAAGAGATTAAGAGACGTCTCCCTCTTATCTCAAACAGAGAGTGAGGAGGTATGGAAAGAAAGGATGAATGGGGGAATTGTACAATTGTGTTCCCATTTTCTTTCCTATATCTACCCCCGACCCCCCCCCCCCCCCCCCCAACCCCCACACCCTCACTCCGCTGTATGAAGGAAGGAAAGGAAGGATTTCTCTTCCCCTGTTCCCTCCGAGCACCCCCACCCCCAATCCCCCCCAGGGGCGAAGCTTTTCCCCCTATTCCCAGCTGAAGCCAGCCAGCCGGCTCGCCTTCGTTATCCCCCGGAATACCACCTGCAATCCATAGGGATTGGGAATACCCTGAAGGGATGTTATGGGAATATCATGGATAGGGTTGTGGGTAATGGGATAAGGCAGGAGTCTAGGGATAGCGGGCGGTTGGCGGGGGACTTGGAAGTGGTGGGGAGAGAGAGAGAACAGAGCCGTAATGGATGGATAAAGGGTAGTAAGGGTTAAGAAGATGGTGGGCGGATGCTTGTGGGTGAGGGGGGGGAACGGTATGTGGAGACAGACCGGGGGGGAGGGGAGCCGGGGTTTGCTCTCATGTACTGTGATGAGCCTTGAATCAAAGGAGAGACATCTGCGATCTGCTGGCAGCAATGGCCACAGTGGAATCCTTGAGGTTAGGAGATGGGGAGCAGAAGTCTCTTCCAGCAGGGCCTCTTCTGATCAGCGATGATCCAGAGGTGGTGCGTTTAGTAGGGTCTGACACATTCAATAGACAAAGGCTGACGACTTTCAAGTTATTTTTTCTCTCTTCTAAGTGTGCTTATTCCATTTGTCTAATCGTCTCCATTCCCTGTGTCCAGTGTTCATCATCTACTTCATTATCATAATCGTCACCTCATGACCAGGGCTGAGCACGGTGTTTGATGTGGTAAAACAATTCATTGTAAGAAGTTATGTGGCGTGTGCACGGCCTACCATACTTTCTCCTGAATACCTATCCACGTTAACAGTGGGCTTTTCCACCGGAATTAAACATCCAAAAACAATGACTACTGTCCATAAGCTCATGCTTGCAGACAAGTATGCTCTAGCTGCTGGTTCCCATGTTTACTTCCATGGTAAACTCCGGGTTTTGTTCCCATCTTCATGCTAGCTTTTCATGTCGTGCATGAGCGATTAGGGTTAGCGCCTCGCACCAGAGCTTCCAGTTTGACCTTGTGTGCTGGGAAGTCCTTGCTCAGGATGGGACACACTTGAATACGTCTCTGTGAAGATGGGGTCAATCACCCTGAAACAAAACAGGACCAAATTTACAATGGTTAATGAGAAAGCAGTACGAGAACCATAACAGCATACCTGGTCTCCAGTAGATTGTTACTCACCTGTCGGCCACAGACCCCACTGGTTGACCCATTGGGCCCAAATTGACTTCATCATTCATCATGCTTGATTTGAAGTAGCATGGTTTGTTGAAGATCAGAAATTGTCATTGTTTATGCTCTCGGCCTCCTCTCTTTTACAGATACTAATACCCATAAGGTTGCCTACTATACTAGTATCATACATTTTTTCCTGAAAGCTAATTGAATCAGGACCTGATTATCAAAATTGCTCTCATAAAATAAGAATTATCATGGTCATCACAAATGTGTGTGTGTGTGTGTGTGTGTGTGTGTACATCCGCGGTTGTGCTTTTCCGCATGCACGTGTGCTTCTGTCTGTATGAGTAGGGTTGTGCATAAGAGATACAGAGAAACTGCTTAATCAATACTTCTCGATTGGTCTAGCAACTGGTTCCTCTTCTCGCTGTCCATACTTGTTAAGAGGCTTAGTTTAAGGTGAAGGCACCCGTGTATAATACTAATGGATCTGTGTGGGTGCATGCATGAGATTGTTATGGGTATGCGTTTATGCATGCACGTCTACACCCCTGCTGTGTTTAAAGCTATGTCGATATTGGATAACTTTGACTGTGTGTGCATGTCTGTGTGCATGCACACATTCTGTCCCTTTTTGTAGCAAATTAATTTCGGACATGCACACTTTCCCTCTGTGTGGCCTTTCTCCTTCATTATTACACAGGAATTGACTATTTGCTGCTTTTTCATGGCTAGACGCAAATACTGAAATGACTGGCAGACCGGGGCTGATTTGTAGCTGGGCACAGAGTGTAATTTCATGTCATCATTTAACAAAGCGCTCTTGATTGCCTCGCTGAAAAGATGACCTGCTGGGAATAATATAATGATAGCTGAGTAACGTCTTTCGACCAGATACAAATTGACAGCATTTTAGCACAGCTTGTCAAATAGTTTGCTGTAGATGTAATTCATTTATTTATGTTGATTCACAGTTCACTGGACAATCTGTAATTTCCTATGCAGCAGGCAAGGGATTATTTGTTCATATTTCTTTGGGACATGAAGTGTGTGTGTGTGTGTGTGTGTGTGAATATGCTTGTCATTCACTAATTTCATGGCAATTGTTTTACCCATATTTCGCCTTATATTTTATGTATTTGATCATTCTTAATATTTCTTCACTTCCTGTGAAGAAGTGTCTGTCTGCAGCACACTACTGAAAGTGCTTTGTCATTGGATCAGCCATCCAAATTTCAATTAGCAATCTATATGAAATAATATAAAGAATATTATATTTCCTCTGCGTCTTCAACTCAGCCTTCGATTGCAATAACCTTTTCAGACTGCACACACACACACACACACACACACACACACACACACACACACACACACACACACACACACACACACACACACACACACACACACACACACACACACACACACGTTACACGCAGTGTATGAAGTGTATTTATAATCTCTAGCTTTCCACATGGTGGGCAGATGTTTCTTCTAATCTTCCAGAGAGACGGTGCCTTTTGATATCTGATCTGATGATTACTCAATTCCTGTGTGTGTGTGTGTGTGTGTATGTGTTTGTGTGCGTGCATTCCGTTGTTTATTTTTTTAAGGATCATAATTTTTAAGGATGCCACCAACCAAATCCGCCCTCAAAAGGCGCCTGCTGAGTGTTGTGTATGTGAGGCCTGTGTATGTGAGGCCTGTGTATGTGAGGCCTGTGTATGTGAGGCCTGTGTATGTGAGGCCTGTATGTGAGTCCTGTGTATGTAAGGCCTGTGTATGTGAGGCCTGTGTATGTGAGTCCTGTGTATGTGAGTCCTGTGTATGTGAGTCCTGTGTATGTGAGGCCTGTGTATGTGAGTCCTGTGTATGTGAGTCCTGTGTATGTGAGGCCTGTGTATGTGAGGCCTGTGTATGTGAGGCCTGTGTATGCGTGTCCTGTGTATGTGAGGCCTGTGTATGCGTGTCCTGTGTATGTGAGGCCTGTGTATGTGAGTCCTGTGTATGTGAGGCCTGTGTATGCGTGTCCTGTGTATGTGAGGCCTGTGTATGTGAGCTGTAAGTTGCTGTCTGAATGTATTTATGTTTTTGAGGTTTGAATGCTCTATGCCATGCATAATAGGCAACCTCTGAGCTCTGTAGCTGATCAATAGTGGCCTGTAGCTGATCAATAGGGGCCTGTAGCTGATCAGTCGAGGTCTGTAGCTGATCAGTAGAGGTCTGTAGATGGTAAATAGAGGTCTGTAGCTGATCAGTAGAGGTCTGTAGCTGATCAATAAAGGACTGTAGCTGATCAATAGGGGCCTGTAGCTGATCAATAGGGGCCTGTAGCTGATCAATAGGGGCCTGTAGCTGATCAGTCGAGGTCTGTAGCTGATCAGTAGAGGTCTGTAGATGGTAAATAGAGGTCTGTAGCTGATCAGTAGAGGTCTGTAGCTGATCAATAAAGGACTGTAGCCGATCAATAGGTGCCTGTAGCTGATCAATAGGGGCCTGTAGCTGATCAGTAGAGGTCTGTAGCTGATCAGTAGAGGTCTGTAGCTGATCAGTAGAGGTCTGTAGCTGATCAATAAAGGACTGCAGCTGATCAGTAGAGGTCTGTAAAGCATGGACCACCATAGATGTCTCAGGGCTGCTCAGCCCTTCTCTACAAACACATTTTGTTTGGGTTTTAACAAAGACCAGATGGAAAGTTGGAACTGGATTTGATTGTGAACAAAGCAAAAAAATAAGCAGAGCACTTGGCATTTCATGAAAGGTCATGTTGTGTCCTGTAGCGGCAATGGCCTGTCCGAATGTACACCTGCTGTGGTTTGAAGTCATTTGGATGCTAGTTCGTTTTTTGTTCCTCAGTATATCCCCGTGTTCTTTTTAAACGATTATGCTTTTGAGTGTCCTATGTTCTCCACGGGGCCCTCTCCTGATGCCACCTATGGCCAGGCAGTATGAATCGATGGAGTGGATTGTAGCTCATCTGTTCATGTCTAGGAATGTCCTATGATCATCGTCCCAGGACCAATTCACACAGGCAGATGATGAGCCACTTGACGTGTGTGTTTGTGTGTGTGTTTACTTTACCATCTCATTTCCTCCTGTCTTTTTCCCATCTCTGCTTTGCTCTCTGATAAACAATTCCTGTGAACAAAGCACCGCCTGTGAACAAAGATATCAATTATTTACAGGGAAAAACACTTTAAATGCTCAGTTTTATAATGATTTATTAATTGATGGGGGTGGGGCGCTCCTTCACTGGGATTTGGCTTCACCATCACCCCTCCGAGCGGATATGTGCTCATGCATAGACATAGAGCAACACATACGCAAACCTGTGTATGCACATACTTACACACACACTAACACACACATACACATACACATACACATGCACACATATGCACACATGATTCAATGCCGAACATGACCTTTTAGTTTTTTTGGTAAAGGAGGAGAAACAACTTTGGAGAGAGAAAGAGCTTCAAATAGAGAGTCAATTTGAATGATTAGACGATTTTAATTCAAATTCTGCATGTCCAATCCAATAAGCTATTGATTCATTCAAAAATATACATTTGTATTTATTTTAGGATAGTGAGTGATAGTACTCCTAATATTGCAAATATTTTGGACACTGTCAAAACTATTGAGTGATATTGGTACGTACAAATATGAAATCCTCTGATTAAAAGTGATAGTAAAGTTTATTAAACGCCATAAATGTGACAATAGTTGTGTGACAAACCCACCCATGAACAATCGGCATTACCTTCTCCCTCACACACACCTACAAAGAGAGGCAAGCACCTAAACGTGCTCAAAAGCTGTGTGGAGTCTTCTGGCTATGCTATTCCTAGTGTCACTGGTGTATGCATATGCTTAGGTCTGGGAGTGTGTGTGTATTTGTGTGGGTATGCATAGCATTAGCTGAAGCAGTCTTTGATCAGGGCAGCCACTTTAATCACTTGTCATCGTCCACATTCCTGTACGCGTCTTAACGCTAAGTACATCCCGCCACACAGGCCTGCCTGTGACCACGCGTATGTGTCAGTGTGTACCTCACTGTGTGTGTGTGTGTGTGTGTGTCACACAGGCTAGAGATTGCGACGAGGAGCTTTGCGTGTGTTGCCAGTGCATGTAAAAAGATCAGGCGGCGCGCACTTGAAACCATGCAAGCCTGACATGAGCTGGAGCACTTTCAGTTTCTAGCATTACTCTGATTGTTTCTAATATGGTGACATGGCAGGTGCAGATACAGGTGTGTGTGTGTGTGTGTGTCCAAGTGAAGTGTGTAATCTGGGAAGACATTGCCAACTTAGCAAGGTGGTTCAGTAAGCTTGTGTATAAAGTACAGGATGGAAGGGCCACGTGTGTGTGCGTGCACACGTCTTGATTGGTTTGGATTTAATTTGTTGAAAGCTTCTAAAAATGTCTCATTTAGGAATGAGTGATACACTTTTATTTAGTATGTTTCTGGGTTTATCTTTACTTTCCCTACTCTCTGTCTTTCTACCTGTACTTCTCCATTCAGCCACGAATCAGCCGGCAACAGTCACTTGTGTTTACCTATCAAATGATCCCCCCGCCCCCCCCCCCCCCCCCCCTTCATTCTCTCTCCTCTTGGCATCTCTCCCACAATTCTACTTGTCTTCACCTACGGCTCTCCACTCTGTTCTGCCTTCTGTCTTGCGCTCGCCTCTCCCTCGTCTGTCTCCCTCCATCTCATTATCGCTCCTTTCATTTCCTTTGGCGATCTACCTGCTATCTTATTTAGCACTCATGCTTTCACTCTGAGCCCCCGCCACACACCACGCCTCCCTCGCAGGGTATATCTGTCCCACGTGCAGTCGGAATCCGAACGCGCAGTGAATCAAAGACGAGGATTAGGCACGCATCCAAAGTACAAATAAATAAATCACATTCGGTGAAAAAAAACGTAAATAAATAAAGAAGCCCTGAGTTGAATTCAAACCCTCAACATCAAAAGTACCCCCCCCCCCCCCCCCCCCCCCCCCCTCCCCCATTCCCCGCGCAGGGAACCCACCTACGCTCCAGCCTATCAGAAGGGGAAGAAAGGTCCTCTGTGGCTGGGCTGTTTGCATGTCATTTGCATACAGGTCCCAACTGGCTGCTTTTTGGAATGCCAAGAGGCTAAATTCAGTATTTATTACTGGGGCCCATAACTACATTTTCCACTCTGTTCGGCATTTGCATCTAATTTGCATGTTCCGTTTGCTCTGCTCGGGGAATACGGGGCGCGGTGACCTAAATTGTTTCAATTCCGCCCAGAATCGAGATAGCGGCACAGGGTCTAATTATTACCATTAATCGAATTAAGGACGCCTTAAATGTGGAGCGTAAATGTATACGGCTGGGGTTATTGGCTACCCCAGGAAGCGGAGGCAGGGCCGTTCCTAATGGAAACCCCAACTGTGTGGTGGATATGGGCATAAAAACTAGTATGGTGTGTGTGTTGTGATCTTGGATCATTTGCAGAGATCTCCCTGTTGTGCCATTACCCTTTCCTTTTGTCACGTGCACACTCCCCCCCCCCCCCCCCCCCCCCCTTCCCCAAGCCTGCTTGGTTTTGAGGATATTCAATTTAAAGCGAAAGTACCTCAATGTAGGCATGTCCCGCACAGGGAGTGTTGAAGATCTACTTTTAACAGACGAGTGTGTCCCAAAAGATATCGGGAACAATTCTCGCATGTTGAACGGGAACGACGAAGGAATGCCCTGCATGCTGCACCGATGTGGATCATACTCGGATTGGATTCAAAGTAATAAAAGAAAAGCTTTAGCAACGCTAACTTGGATACTTCTTAAACAGCACTTGAGGGTGGCTTTTGTTGCGCATCAAAGGACTTTCGGGATAAAATACCATATTCCATCGCTTAAGTGACTTCTTGGTCCGACGGCCTTCCTACTTTACTTCAATTAAAAGTTTTAATATGGTGACAAAAGTCAACACAGTTGGAGAAACTGTTGACTAATTAATTGCAAAGGGGCTGGTTTCATTTACGACATGCTAGTGATTTATAAAAGATACTCTTGCACAGTAACCCTGCAGAGCTTGGCTAGCATTTATAATTCAAACCACTGTCTTCACTTGAATATTTCAATTTTGCTCATATTTCAACCCACACAGCTATGGTTGGACTTTAATTAAATCCATTCACTTTCTCTGAAAGCCACTAACTCGCTCTCTGCCCCCACTCTGTCCTATCAGCACCTACTAATTTGCATCTTTCAGTATTTGTAGAGGGTGCTGAGGGAACATACAGACCTTTCCAGTTCACTTCTTCTGCATGCAACCGTTGCTGTTTTTAATTTGTTGTTATCCATCAACAGAAGCTGTCAGTGAGCCTATGAATCCCATAAAACATTGTGCTTTCATTTCATCTCTCCATCCAGCTTCTCCCGGGCTTGTATAGGGACGACAAAGGAATACAAATAAACACTTTGTGCACACACACACACACAAACACATACACCAAGCTTCCTCAAACAGATTCTGCTATGCACACAGAACAAACAGGTACAACTGCCGAAACCACACACAGACACGCACCGACATGGATACACTCGCGCAGACACACACATACAGACATGCACAGACATGCACACACAGACATGCACAGACAGACATGCACAGACACTCACACATGCACAGACATGGATACACCGGCACAGACACGCACACACAGACACGCACACATGCACATACGCACACACACACACACACACACACACACACACACACACACACACACACACACACACACACACACACACACACACACACACACACACACACACACACACACACACACACACACCTTATTGAATATAAACTGCCATCTCCTCAGGCAAACTTAATCACATTTGTAATGTCTTAGAAAATGTGTCAATATTTGCCGGGTCTGTTATTGTTGTGAAATTGGAAACTGATTGCCATTACTACAGTGCACATGATTTTGACAGTTGACTTGGAGGCAAACACACACACACACACACACACACACACACACACACACACACACACACACACACACACACACACACACACACACACACACACACACACACACACACACACACACACACACACCACCATGAGAGAGATAGAGAAGTCTTGGTTTGAGTAAGGCAATATTCATGAGTAGTTCCCACTGTCACTTCTTAGAATGTTGTACCAGTAAAACACCATGACATGGTCACTGTTATGGACATAAATGCACCTAAATTATATCCAGCAAACTGCTTTTAATATTAGTTCTACACAATATAGTATATCTATTTTTGGTAAATGCTTTTGTTTGCCTTATTTAGGACTGCATTTTGTGTTTGGACAGTGTGCGAGCTGCCCAGCCAAAGCTAGTTCCTAGAATAATTTGTCTCTTACTGGGTAAGTCATTCCTAATTCCTAACTAATTCCCTTGTTGTTCAAACATTAATGTACAAAAATCTACTTTCAAATGTCACCAGCCCCTTGTGTCATCAGTTGCTCTTTCATGTGTTGATTCAAAATTAGTTTTTGGTTGATAAAATAAACTTGATTCAAAGCAAATTGTAATATTGGAATGAGCTGGCAAAATAGTAGGAAGATGCTTTTTTCCACCCTCCATTCACAGGCCATTTATTAGTATAGAGTTGGCATGATAAAATGACAAAACGTTTGATTTGAAAACATCACTTTTGGTGATGAGACTGTTTGGTGGGAAATCCATTTGAAATGAATAATTAGGCCCTCAAGCAGCTCCCGCAAGCTGCACAATGTGTTTATTTAAGCATAAATGTATTTAATTTAGAAATGAATAAACACTGTCCTTTCTTAATGGATCATGCAACTGACCACCTGTCCAAATATCTGGTCAGTGATGTCTTTCACACCAATCTGCCCAGTCAGTCCACCATGACAGCCCTGTTTTCAGCCAAGCAGACTTTTGGAATGTCCCTCCTGCTGGTCGCATCGGGTGTCGGGACATGCCTGTTCACGTTTTAAATGTCATGTATTTGGTTACTTCATATCACTTTTACGGCACCCTACTAACCCTTCTCTTTTTTCCAATGGCAATAGTAGTAACACTTCAAAGTTTGCATCAAAGCAGTTCTCCTCCACAACTCAACTACAGATACTCTTCACCATGGCCGGCATGACACTAAACGTAACAGTCACGCTCTGCGGCAGCTGTACGCTGTAGCAAATTGAAAATGCCTTCCAGGGGCGATTTAAAGCGAGCTTCTGTAGGGCTGCTTGATTCCTCTTTTGTTGCCCTCTAGCATATTCACTCCCGCTAGGAAGTACACATACCAGTGTGCCGGTGTTGGGGTAAATGCAGTGACACAAATGAGAAGTCCGCATGAGGATAAGAAATCTCTTGATTATCATCATCAATTGATGGTAATTCGATCTATAGGTCCCAAAATGATGTCATCTTTCCTTGATTGCATAATCAACAACCACACAATAATAGACTCAGTATTTATAGACTAGAGTTCATGGAGTCAGTGTTTACAAGGTTGACTGTAGTCTACACTTAAGGCCACAGTGTTGATCATGAGTGTGGCATTTTGCGTGCAATCGGTCGCTAGCGGATAAACATTATTAAACTAGGTACTCTGGTATGCTAAATTATTTTAAAACGATTGGCAATTCATCTTGGCATGTTATCTTTTCATGCAGTATGTATCCTACTTACTTTGTGTGTCACTTCTTGTGAGTAAGCTGTTGCCATCTCATCTTGTCTCACAATGGAAACCAGACTGAACTGCTGAGTTATAGACTCTATTACTCTCCCCTGACTGCATCTATGGGGTTTCGGAGATTGACCCCTGCCTACTGTATCATTTGAATTCAAAATGTGGCCCTCTCTTCCAATCGCCGTGGCAGACACACCGTTGACAAACCTCGAGTAGATTGTTTCAAGTCCAACGGTTTCAATCCCAATTTGTGTTTTGGTTCGACATCCCTGCCCCACTGTGACCGGCTAGCAGACATCTGGCCGAGCCCAGCCCTCTGCCTTGTTTTCGGAATTCCCCATTCTCTCTGACTTATAGCCTCAAGTTTTTTTGTTGTTGCTCTGAATCTTCTTTCCTCGCCTAAGATTCTATTCCAGCTCATTCCCTTTCTTCCCTCTCAATGTAACGGACTCAAAGTGTTGTTTAGGACAGTTGGCTAAATCTCAAGTGAGTGGACGTTTTTAAGATGTTGTGAAACTGTTGTGTTGTGAACGCTCTGGTGGGCGCCATGCTGTGCCTAACACGGCATGCACTGCCACAGTTATGCACGCGTGCACACACACAGACATGCGCGCGCATACACACACACACACACACACACGCAGACAAGGGCACTAGGGGACTAGGGAAAGAGCTCGTCAAGGTCCTTAGTGATGTTGTTTGGACGTGGGTGTGTGTGTGTGTGTGTCTGTTCGTGTTTTCTTGGTTAGATCCATTTTTCACCAGTCCCAGTTACTGTATGTATTGTCTTTTCTCCACATTAACGATTTGCATATGCGTTTCCTGTCTTACAATAAGAAAAATACTATTTTCTTTTTTAATGAGTAATCGCCAATTACTTTTTTATTTTTTAAATGCCTACAAAATAAGACACAATAGTCACGTGTGGGCAAGCTATTATTATTGTTAATATAATGTGTGTGTGATGATGTATGTTCATGCATGACAAGTGAGTTATCTCTCTACCTGATTGACAGATAAACAGACCACTGATCCCCTGTGTGGATGCTGTGTGTGGGTTTATAAACACCCACACGCCCTCTCTGTGTGGGTGTTTGTAAAATGTCACTCGAAGTCAAATACACTTTCTTTTTGTTCTTACACTTTGCCCACACAAGCTGAGGGGAATGAACCTTTTAGACAGCAACACTGCCGGCAACTTTCCTGTTTCCTGTGTGTCTGTCTGTCTGTCTGTCTATCGATTGCTTTCTTAAAGAAGTCAAGTGTTTTCTTCTTAACAGAAGTTAATTTGGATGTTTCAGTAGCTCAACAGTTTCCACATTAACTGTAGCACTCTGTGTTAATATCAGCAATGGAAAACTGCCTTGCCCAGATGCCCAAAAAAACCGGTATGCCTACTTTTTTATTAAATCTTATTGACAAACTTTGGTACCGGGACACATCAAGCTATTTCACATTAAGCATTGAGAACCACGTGCATATGTGCATGCTTATGTCAATGTGTGACCCCACAGCTGAGTCTCGCTCTCTCGCTCTCATTGGCTCAGTTCAATGGCTGTTCAGTGTGTCCAGTCACTTTTACATGAACAGTAGTTAGGGTTTTTCTTTGTGTTCCTCAACACAGTGTATTTAGTTAGCCTCATTAAGCCCGCAGCCTGGGTCATGCTGGAAAACACACAGAAATTTGCTCGGCGGGGACATTTAACACTGTCTTACATAACCCCCCCCCTCATCCAATGTGGGCCAGAAGTTTGAGACACCTGCCTCCCCTCACCCTCAGTGACGCAAGATTAGCCCGAGTGGCGACTTCCTCTCAGCGCGGAGCCAGTAGGCCGCCCAGTAAGTCAGCCGGGGCCAGATGGTGTCCCGCCCAGCTAGCTAGCCATCCAGCCAGGCAGACGACACCCCGACCCCCGCTCCCGCGCTCAGACACTTCCCGTTAGCTCAGTCAAGTGTGTCCGCTCACCCCAGAGCCATCCTTCTACCCCCCTGCTCCCGTCAAGCCCCCCTGCACTCCATCCCAAGGTCACCGTGTGTGTGTGTGTGTGTGTGTGTGGGGGGGGGGGTAACAGGGAGGGTAGAAGGATAATGCATCTGTGATCGGGAGGTATAAGGGAAAGAGACAGGATGAGAGGAGGGTGGGGGGGTGGGTCGGGGTTGAAAGTAGGTCATGGTCTTGGTGGTTCACATAGTATTGTAGTCGCAACCATCAGGAGAATCATATTGACCCCCAGGGCGGACGTCGGCGCACACACTCACTCAGGTACACGTGCCTCTGCTCCCGCCCTCATATATCTTACAGGATTCAGGACATAAGTTGTGCTCAAAAACACCAGTGATCCCATTGGTTTGCTATGGAATCCAATCTCATACCCAAAGAAATAGTGGGATCTGTTTTGTTTTGGAACACATGTAAGAATACATGTTTGGGTAAATTTGAATAGACATCCTACTTTAGCAAGATACTATTTGATGTCAGGATAATTCAATCCTAACCCCCCCAGTCCTCCCTTACAGGGGAGTGAGTGTACAATGCATAAGACTTCTATACATCCAATGTTGACGATGTAATCATGGCAAAGGCCAACTGTATCCTAAAGATAAAAAGATGCGGGTTAGACCAGAATGTCTAGATTAAACCCAACATCAACTTGATAACCATGTAGGAAATTCAGTATGAATCGTGATGTTTGCCTCTCTGTTGCAGAGCCGTAGCTCGGCGCTCATGCCGTAGGTTTAGACATCCTGTTTGTACAGCTGTTTGGGGGAGTGTCCTCGGGAGTTTGGAAAGTTAAAGTAGCCCCTGTCTCGGCCGGAAAACCCAATGCCGAGGCTGCCGCAGTATTAATGGAGACCAGGTTAGACATAATATCTATCATCAAGAGGCATTACGAGCGAGCGGTGGGAGGGAGAAGAGCCAGAGCCCAGGGATTAAAGGGCCCCGTGTGATTGGTTTACGACGTTTCGGAGTGGGAGCAGGACTCCTAGGGTTCAGTCTTCCCCTTACATAAATAAAGCAAGGATCTGAAGGCAAGGCCTGACTACCAGGGCAAACTCCCCTCAGCCACCCTCTGATGGAACTACAAGAGAAAATAGGAGGTAAATAGTTGACCTTTTGAATTTGAGTGGAATACAATGTGAAACACAAAACAGCCACCAACCCTGTACCGCGCATCTGAAATTCAACAGATGCAAAGAGTTTGCAACATTAAGGATTCAATCTTGTCCAATTGATCCGTTTATTTTTGGTATTTGACTACCTTTTGGAACCACGCATTAGAGCTCTCCTTAGATTCATGTGTACCAAGTTAGCTTTGGTGTATTATTGCAATGCATATCAAATTTAAAGAATAAACAATAAGTTAAACTGTCACTCTCACTCTCTCTTGGTGGGCGGTGTCAATGATGTGAATGAAAGATAAGACCAACATGGGGAAGTAAAATAAGGAAATGCCAGCACAAAAGAGGAGATTGTTTTCAACAGAAAAAGAGCTAAGGAATAAGAAGGTAGGGATAATGAGAGCTATGGATTGGATGGTTAAATGGAATAAAAAGAGGAATCTGGCGAGAGACAAAAAAGAGAGGCTGGCATTTGTTGTGTTAAAGTATCAGGTACATGCACGCTCGTCCAATTACACCCGTCATCGCCTCGCTCTTTCACGCCTGTAGTTGGGACTCATTTTATCGCACCATACTTTTGTACCATTAAAATACTGTCATTAACAACACCTCTGCAAAGTAGTTTTTGCTCACTTTACTAGATTACCGTAGTCGATGAGTCATTCTGCCCACCCCCTCGAAAATTGTATCTAGGTTGTATCCTCAGTTGACACTGGAAAATCATATATCCATAACATCTTGTAAACGCAAGCATGAGTGGAACTAGCTTGTTACATTTTTGGCTATTTTGTTAGAATGGTCAAAGTGAAATTGGTTCCACAATACCGTTCAAAAAAAAGGAAAAAAGAGCCACCATCAGTCCTGTCCTTCCATCCATCGACTTTGGAGATACGAGTTAATCTCACAAGTTCATCCCTTCACACCGGAATGGATGTTTGCTCCCAGTGCCCCGGGCTGTCGATAGAATATTGATAACATAATGGCCCTGTGGTGTTCTGTCGCTGTGGCGCCCAGTTAAGGCTATCTGAACCTAAACGGCCGCAGGTTGGGCCTTCCCTCTTCTCAGTTGAGTTTACATTTGAAAGATGACAACAACTTGATGATTTCCTCTCTTCTTTCAAGACTAAAATTTGTATTTCTATTCAGATTTAAGAACACTAGGATCAGTCAGTTGAGGCTTTCTCTGTCTTCCCTTTGTCAGTATTTTTCCACTGAGATGTCACAGTATATTTTGTTTCCAATGTCAATATTGGATATAAGATTAAGATAAGTCTGCATTTTACAACTTCCTAACTGGCATGTCGATTCCATTGTGTCATGTTTCAGGCCAACGACCAAAAATACAACCAATATCCAAACTGATAATGTATAAATGGGAAACATCTAAGTCACATCATATTAAATGTGCTGTATGTACAATTTGAGAGTTGCAAAGAGAGAGAGAGAGCAGAAAAAAGCAGAAGAGAGCAAGATTTTTAAAATAAACTACCCAACATAGTCCCTCCCTCTCCCACAACTGTTTCCACATTAACTTCAGTACTCCATGTTAATATCTACAACTGCCCTTCCTAGATGTCAAAAATAGAATAATGTGTAAATGTTTTCATTGGCTTACATTCATTAGGGACTTTGGTACCAAGAGTCATGAAGCCATTTAGCATGTGGATAGCTTAAAAAACATATGCGGCACGTGTGACCCCACAGCTGAGTTCTCTCTCTCTCTCTCTCTCTCTCTCTCTCTCTCTCTCTCTCTCTCTCTCTCTCTCTCTCTCTCTCTCTCTCTCTCTCTCTCTCTCTCTCTCTCTCTCTCTCTCTCTCTCTCTCTCTCTCTCTCTCTCTCTCTCTCTCTCTCTCTCTCTCTCTCTCTCTCTCTCTCGTGTGTGTTTACACTGAGCAATTATCCAGGCACATACGGTACTTAAGCAATTACAACAATGCATACACAACTACAACTAATGTTTCCCAAACAAAGTGTGCCTTTATAAAACCGAAACATCTGCTATACGTGTAATCCTACAATATACCTGTTTAAAATAGCGCTTTGTGTTTGACAAGAAGTGTGTGAGGGCAGGTGAACAAAGCCTTGTGTTTCTTTTGTAGATTTAGTCCCAAAGCAATAGCTATGCAAAAAATAGGATTTGTTTTAACCAAATGTTATTCTTCTGTTGCTCTGCTCTTCTATCCAACGTCTGTCCTCCTTTGCTCTTTTGGCAGCCCAGTCCCTCCACTTCTGTTCATGTCTGTTATCGGACTTTTACTGTTCCATCCCTCTCTCTCATCACTCCCTTCCGTTTATTACTATCGTTTTCAGTTGGCCTTCTCTCTCTCCCTGTCGTTCGTCTGGGCGTTTATGTTCACGGACCCTCTTCATCACTCCACCACTTTCCTCTTCGCTTTGTCTCTTTTCCTTCGCTATCATTCTTTTTCCTCGTCTTTTTTCCGATCTTTTCTCTACCCTTTCTCCTGCTGTCGTTTGAATTATTCTTTGGGCTCCGTTTTCATCTGGCTCGGAGGGAACAGCCAGTGCTTATACGTTCCCTCATCCTTCTCTCTTCCCCTCTCCCTCTTTTCCCTCGATGCCATCCATCACTCTATCTATCAGCCTTTCCTATTTGCTGCACACACCTGCTCCCTGACCCGTGTCTCCCCATCTCTGCGGGGAGGGCTGTGATTGAAATGGTTTATATATGACCCCGGATCAAGTATGCATAAATAAATGAATATAAAGAATATGTAGGAGAATTCACTGTGACTAACGGACACACACCAAAATCGCGGCCTCACGTGCAGCGGTGGGCTCTGTTATGTGTGTCTTTAGATCGGCCGATAAAATCGGAGTCGTACCAAGCGTTTTTTACCAATGAAATGGAAAAGATTTGACAGCTGCGGTGGTATGCAATAACGCGCATAAACACTCTGACGTGGCTATGCCAAGTGAAGCATACACGCAATTTCCCATCTTGTGTGGACAACAGAGTTGTATAAAAGCATTCGTCAACAAATTCCAGTAGTGCTTTGAAACAATGAAGGAAAACATTTCCAAATCAAGTCAACGTTTTTGTGTGCCAATAATACTACATGCATAGCTTAACCATTGGTCAGTTTACATTACAGCAAATATGATGACTTTCAACAAGCCCTTGGTGTTCAGTCAAACACAAATTAGGACTCAAATCTTTGTCAAGCACTAGACGACAAAAAAAGCCTGTATGCACTAAAACTAAATTCCCTAGTGGAACGTATATATATATATATATATATATATATATATATAATATATAAATAAAAAAATCCAATATCTACAATCCAATCATATTGATGAACCATGCGATAGAACCATGAGATAAAACTACAATTGGCGAACCTGTCATTGGCCAAATTTGCTTTGCTGTGTGATTGAGTCTGGCATGCAGCATGATGGCTGCTCTCCCTCACTTTAAAACCCACCATTGACAAGTATATTTGCAGAAAATCTGATTTTATGACCATGTAATCCCTGGCTGAAAGCACATTTAGCTTTACTTCACATTTTGGCCAAGTCGGAATTAGAATCTATTTAATCGAAGTTATTGCACTACACATCTGATGGCTAATCATCCAGATGTGTTTGTGTGCTTCCGTGTCTAATGGTGATTGATACACAAATGTATTCACGATTTTTGTTTCTCGGGCTTATATGTCTGACTTAGTCTCACAAATCAGTCTTTAGATTGATGTCTGATTGCAGACGAGCTCAGATCTGGGTGAACTGGGCGTTTAGCTTTTATTTTCTTAATATTTGTATTCGACCAATCATCGAATCACAAACTCACATCAGTGATCACAAACTCTGCCAGCAGTTGTAAACTGTAAAAAAGAATCACCGTGTAGACTGGCCACTGCAGAAATACACTTATTAAAATCACTTTCTGAAAACTTCATTCACTCGAACAAATGACAAATCCGGTAAAAAGGAGTAGTGGTTGGTTTCCGGCCCAGGCACTGTGCCGTCTCCCCCCAGTAGTTGTGCTATTACATAGGACTGCTGGATCCCAGATTATGTCTGATTTAACAAGGAGACACTGCCCTCACACAGACGTCAACGATCAATACATTTATTTGTTTATTATCACTGCACATTTCTCAGGGAAGCAACTTGCCTGTTCTTACCTTCCAAACCTCAGCCAAATCCCCGATCCAATTCAAAATGCTTTATTGACATGACTGTCAACAATATTAGCACCGCAGGTGAAATACTATTTGTGACAAGACAATGACAAATAACAAAAGTACTTTTTGTTTATGCGTGTGTGTGGCTGAGTTTGAATCGGATGGTCCGTCTCGCTCGCTCTCTCTCGCGCTCTCTCTCTCTCTCGCGCTCTCTCTCTCTCGCGCTCTCTCTCTCTCTCTCGCGCTCTCTCTCTCGCGCTCTCTTGCTCTTTCTTGCTCTCCCTCCCTCCAACTACCTATTTTGCTCTCCCTCTCTCAACCTCGGTGTATCCAGTCCTACAGTCAGGGTCCTGGAATTATTATTAGTATTATTGATCTGTGCTTCATAAAACCCTAATCTATAATAGTCCGTCAGTTCCATAATAGAGGAAATGGGCTGATTTATGACCATGACCGATTTTATAGGCACACACACACACACACACACACACACACACACACATACATACACACACACACACACACACATGCACACGCAGACCAGAATGACTTTATTCTTGCCCTTCTAACTCTGACTGTGCTATCAGATACAGGCTGAACTGTCAGACTGCCTGTTAAGTGTTCTTCTCTCTTAACACTACAGGCTTGATTTGCCATGGCATGGAAATTATAATCAAATCAGATTCTCACCCATTGTCTGGACTGCAACGTCGTGGCAAATCCCCTGTATGCAAAGCAAAGTTTGGAGGTTTATCTGAGTGTCAACATCCTTTAGGTTGGAAGGTTGGCGTTTAAGTGCATTCACGAGCTGATTGCCTCCTCTTGGTTTCTCTCCCAATGATAAAAAAGGCGAACGATATCAGGGATGAAATAAAGTTGTCGGCTCACGTAGATTGTAAGTTGTCTGTGGTACAAACATGAATTATAGGTCTATGGTTATGTTGTAATCTTTGAGCCTATGCAGTAAAAGTAATGGATTGAATCGGTACGTGGCTCCAGCTGAATCAAGCACTTTTTTTCATTTTCTGTGTAATTGTATGCTAACATAGGGAAAATATGTAAATGGACAATGAAAAGTAGTGATTTTCCATCTGTAGTCTGATGGGCCCCCACCAATTTATCAAATATGTTTTGTTATGTTTTCGGCTCCTCTGGCTCTGCTGTTCATCTCTCCTCCATAGTGAAGACAGTCGCATTATGACCCACAGTGCCAACACATTGATTTACCACAGCTTGTTCATATTTCCTCATCAACTACTTTAATATTCCTATTGAAATATCATCCCCCCCTCTCACTCGCTTGCTCTTCCTTTCTCTCTCTCTATCCCTCTTTCGCTCCCATGCTCCCTCGCTCGCTTTCTCTTTCTCTCTCTGTCCCTCTCTCTCTCTCTCTCTCTCTCTCTCTCTCTCTGTCGCTCTCTCGGCCTGTCTGTCTCTCTGTCTGTCACAGTGAGGCACAGTAAAAACAACCCCTGGCTAACCCAGCTGGCTAGCTAGAGTTCCAGCATGTATCAGCCTCTCTGAGCGATTAGTTTCCCCCCCCCCGCCCCGACTTATAGCACTGTCATGAGCCCACAGCACTGCTGCCGCTGCGTGTAAGCACCTCCAAATCAGAGTCCCGTCGCAGTGAAACTGCAACACCAAACCTCCCGCTGTAACAAAAACAAACGCACCCCACGGACACAACCTGCCTTAAAGCCACTGCTGTTGTCAAATACGAAACAAGAAAATCGACACCACGTTGCATGGAGTTAGCCCTGTATTTTTAAATCTGTACACAGACATTTGTAGACATGTAAATACAGTTTATCTGCTCCTTTTTGATGTAATCCTTCATTCAACTGATGCTTTTTTTTTTTTGCTTGCCATTTATTCTCCAAAAGAAAAATGAGAAGATTATGGACAGAATCTGTAGCCCAATGGGCTTTGTATAGGTCGCAAGGTCAGAACGCTTTTCAAGTTGTAATCAGCAGATGGCTTGTCTCATTAGCGTCACACCTATTTAGTCGTGAAAGGTTTCGGAGAACAGAGGGCTTTAGGGTCCGAGTTAAACACAGACTTCAATTGAGTATACTGTTATGGGCCGGATCTTGGCTCAGTTTGATGGTCCATTTTGGGAGCAGGCGGAAAAGCAGTGCTTTTTGACAATCTGCAAGGGAAGTTGTTTTTGTTTTTTGGAGTCAATTGCGCCAGTAAATGGTCAGCCTGTGCTCTTAAGAACTTTCCATTCCTTTAATTTCCTTTTTCCGTCAGCTCCAGCAATCTTACTTTCCTTCTTTCTCCCTCTCAGAACTTTCTCGCCCTCTTGCTCTATCATATTCTAACAGTGACACAGTCCATTCTCTATGATTTCTGCAATCTCACTGGGCTGTGTAGTGCAGGATGCTACTCCTTTTGATAAATGTGTGTGTGTGCGTGTACATATGCTTTTCGTCAGTGTTTCTATGCCCATACTGCATTGTTTATCTGTTTACCCTGTTTCACTGTGTGTGTGTGTGTGTGTGTGTGTGTGTGTGTGTGTGTGTGTGTGTGTGTGTGTGTGTGTGTGTGTGTGTGTGTGTGTGTGTGTGTGTGTGTGTGTGTGTGTGTGTGTGTGTGTGTGTGTGTGCGCGTCCGTGTTGCGCTACAGTGATGAAGAGGTTGTTATTGTCGTTATGAGCAGCCTCCCCCAGGATTAAGCGGAGAGTGCAACCACACAGCTGAGACCACTCCCACCGGCCCTGTGTGTGTATGTGTGTGTGTGTGTGTGTGTGTGTGATAATGCAAAAAACGAGACTATTAAAGGTAGGCAAAACAGTCCGGCCTGTGGCTGTTTTCTACAAGGCCAATCAATATAGTTATGTGACCTTCTCTTGCGGACCCTGTCACAATCAAAGCGAGTTGCCTGCATGTGGCGCATACAAACAAACCCTGCAATCTGAAAACAGCCTCGTGATTTATCACCCTCAGAGCCACTATTATTCATGTTGTTCCGCTGGTCGGCTGAGTCCTCTTTAACTCAATCCAAGAGGGTTCAAATGGGCCGATGCCTCCCCATTAGACCTAACCCTTTTTCTGCACATTTTTCCCGTTTACTTTTTAAAGGTTGAATTGATGCTGGAATGTGCTGCACTAATACAGTATATTCTTACTTCATTCATTCACACACTACTGTACATTGTTTTTTAAGAGTTTTTTTCCCTTAAGACACATATAGGGGCTATAACAAAACAAAGCTACATTTGTAGGTAAAAAAATACAATGAGATGAATGTGCTATAACGATGTACTTTAAATTGTAGGGTTGGTGTTTCACAAGATTAATCAAACTGATCATATGAATTTAAGAGTCAAAGTGGCCCTTAAGCTCTGAGGTCCTTAGTTTTGTATTTGAAAAGTATGTGTGTGTGTGTGTGGGCAGGTGATATACATGTGTTTAAAAAGAATGGAAGAGTGACAATGTTGCCAAAAGAAGGTGTGATGGGTCACACCTTTCACTACATGCTGTGACCTGCGCACACGCCTCTGTGTTTGTGTGTGAGAGAGTGCGTGTGTGAGTCACACGTCATGGTTATGAAGACCCACCATAAGAGTATTGTGAATGCTTGACTGCTGCAATCGAGTGTGTGTGTGTGTGTGTGTGTGTGTGTGTGTGTGTGTGTGTGTTCACATGCTTGACTGCGGAAAGGGAACAGAATGCTAAGTGATATATTTGGTTCAACCTGGCGTAAAGGAGCTAGCTTAACACGACCACCGCGGCTTGTCCCCTGTGTGTGTGTGTGTGTGCGCGTGTCCTGGCCATGCCGTGTGGTGCTCGCCATCGGTGCCTGGAGTGTAGCTGCCGAGCCTGGTGTCACAAGACAGAACATTGGCCCCTTTCTACTGATGGATGTATGAACCCAGCCAAGTCCAAATTATACACTTGGTCGGGTACCGTGTTATGTCCACATTTATTTGAATGGAAATGATGAAAATTGAAGGGACATACTTAAATGGGAATGTTATGACAATGTGAATGATAATGAAAGGTTTTAATAATGTTTTAAACATTATATTGCATTTTACAAAAACGTTATTGCAATTAATGCATCTTAATTAACATATATTCGTGGGTTAAATAACAGTGATTATGGAAGTGACATGAAAAACGATCATGTTTTTTTTGTGTGAGAAGAATTGTGAATAGTACTTTAATAAGTAGAGCGCAAAGTTGTTTCTCAACTAAAACATCTTGGTATATCTATCATTTTTCATGTTCTTATTCATATTTGTAATTTACGGACGATGAGATGTAGATTAATATACTTTTTTGACAGTTTCTTGACAAGATAGTCGGCAGGTGTGTGGTTGATACATCCCTCTGCTATACGCTGTGGTTATTAGACCCGGTTGTCCAAGACTTAAGTGTTCTCTCTCTCCCCTCCCTCCCCGTGTTCAGACGACCCGTCAGAAGCCGACCTGTGGCTCCTGAACAGCTGCACTGTAAAGAACCCCGCAGAGGACCACTTCAGGAACTCAATCAAGTAATGGAACACGCACGCATGCACACACACATGTGCGTACACACACATGTGCGTACACACGCACACATGCACATGCGTGTACACAGACACACAAGCACAATCACACATATGTGCATACACACCACACATGCACATGCACATACACAAAAACACACACACAAGCACACCTATACAAAAGGCACACACAGGTACATACACAAACACGCCAACACACAACGAAGCACACATGCACAAACACATAGAATCACACGTGTACATCCGCAGCTTACCCCAAAACTATTTATTCAATTTTTATATACATTATACCATTTTAAATAAGTTAATGATCTGCAACGCACGGCCTGTTTTCACCATCTCCATTTTAAATTAGATCCGATGTGGGACTATCCATGACTCCTAGCCATGTGCTGCGCAATGTCTTATCTACTGGCTCACCAAACACATGTATAGTTTAGTCTGGTGTGAACCCCTGCAGACGGGAGGGTGGAGCACAGCTCGTCAGGTTTAGGATGGGGATACACCCAGCAGCTCTGAAACCCCCCGTCACCACACGCCTGCCATCTCAATCTCCCCTTCTGCCTCTCACTTATTGTGTGTGTGTGTTTTAATGTAATTTCCCCCATGTCTGTTTCCACCTACAATGCTCGAAAGGTTGCTTACCACACCATTGAGATCTCACACACACACAGACAGACATACGTGTGCGCACACACAGACACACACACATGGGCGCACACAGACACGCAGACACACACACACGTGCGCACACACACACCCACACACAGAGATCTGCATAAAAACAGAGAGATTAAGCTTGGATCTATTTAGCATTTTGATTATATTTGCATCCATGAGGGAGGAGCACAGGAAAGGAGTGGGCATGCCTGATCCTTTCTGTGTATGTGAATAGTGTGTGTGCACGTGAAATTAGTTTAACAAATACAACGGAAGAGAGAGTTAATGCTTGTGGTTTATTTAAAGGTATATTGAGGCACAAGATTTCTTTTTCAAGGAAGTCCTGGCCAAGGTAGGCAGCATCAGGTCATTACGTAAAAGTTACAAACATACGACCTACAAATAATTAACAACAACATTACAAAAGAGAATATCACCATGATAAAAACGGCACACTATGTTATTACTAGATATCCAATGTATTAATGGACTGTACAAGTCTGGGTGATCAAACCTTCGCTCAAAGTGTCCTGGCTTCACCAAAACCTCCGTTACCACAAATTCTACTGGTGACGCATGTTTTAGTAAAAGCCAGAGAGACGGTTACGACGGTTTGATTACAGACCGGTTTGATCTTTAACAACAACCTATAAATGATTATCTTGGGTATTTTTATTCCAGCTGCGTGAGTAGTCTGAAGTATCAGGCTCTCTATGGTGAACACTACACACGTTGTCTTGTAGTATGTTGGCCAGATAAAGGCTCTGTGTGTAGCTGAAGTCGGACAGTGTCAACTGGGTACCCTGGGGTTAGAGGCTATTTTTGGGGACTTTTTGAGACATCTCATTCCAAGTGATCAGCAGTTATACGGCCAGACGCCGTATTTCTAAACTTATTTTTTCCTTCCCCTTTCCCCATTTTGAATGTTTGACTAGAACATCAGAAGTAAAGCTATTTATTTTGCTCGGCCCAATTTGATTAGAGCACATTTTCCTCTTTTATGTGGCTCTGGTGTGTCTCTTCCTGTCCTTTCTCTCTCTTTCATGCCCCCCATCATGGTTAATTTATGCCGTTTTATTTTGGAATCCGGAATGAATAGGAGAGCGCTTGTCTTTGAAAAAGGTCTTTCCTGTTAATAATGTTTTCTTTTTCGTTTTTTTGACTGGAAATCACCCTGCTGTAATGCTAATGTAATTAATATCCTATTCAGTGGCAAGGGCACTGGACGCGCGCGTGCCGAACACACACACACAGACAGACACACACACACACACGTATATTGGAAAATACATTTTTTTTCGCTAAGCGCTCACATGATGAAGTAAGGGGGTGGGGGTAAAGGAGAGGGGGGCAGCCACACGGCTACTGGCACGCTTCTCAGACAGCCTCATGCTCAGTCACACGCTGGGCCGCACCAGCACCTCCTGGTACCACACACACACACACACACACACACACACACACACACACACACACACACACACACACACACGTGTCTACAGGTTGGCAGGGAGGTTGTCAACCACAGATGTGTTTCTGGGCCTTCTGGCTCTTTTGAACAAAAGCAGAATCCAGCAAGCTAGACCAATAATTTCTCTGATTACAGAGCAGGGCTGAGATATACAGTACAGTGCTCTATTTCACAGGCTTAGCTGCCTTTCTTTTCTTAATAGACTGGCCAGTCTGTAATGTTGAATTAAAGCTGTTAACTTGGAGACCAGACCCCCCTCTGTGATTCGACCGGGCTTTGTACATGGGTTCATTGCATAGAATTCCAACAACTACAATTTGCAAGGCAGAATGTTACTGAATGTTGATTAAGTTATTCTTCCACAACCCAAAACACTATAAAAAAATTAATATATATATTGTTGTTTGGTTTGGAGTTTGTCTTTTGCCATCTGTTCATTTGATGTAAGGGTTACAATATGAATATTTTTTACACAGTTTGAGGTTAGGTTTTTATAAGTGCATACGCATCACTACTGTGTTTAAAAGTGTATTGCTTATATCAGGGGGAAGTACTCTGTGTGTCTCTGTTCCTATTGAAGTTATTGTTAGCCTACTCGGCTTAACCATATTCACACTTCCCTCCCAGCGGACCTGTGCTGTCCCTTTTCTCGACTTTATTTCCTTCTATTTGTTATTGCGCTGGGAGGAAGTTAGCACACACGGCTGGTCTCTTAACCAGGCGGAAAGGTTGGATGCTTCCCACAGTGGTCTATCTCTGCTCCGACCTGCTGTTCATCTCCTCGGCTGGAACACAGTGCCGGAAGCCTACTGCGAGAAAACAGAAATAATGCTAATGAAATGGCTCCTGAATGCTAAAAAGTCAATTAGCATGGATATTTGTGTATTCGCGTGTTTGTGTGCCTGCATTTGCAATGCCCAAATCTATAGTGTAATTCAATGTCGTAGACCTTTCAGATCAATGAACGCGGAATGCATAAGAGAAACAGTTGCTCAACAGCATGTAATTAAATGTTATGGTGTGTGTGTGAGAGAGAGAGAGAGCCTTTTCCACCCTCTGCTGTCTCTCGTAATTTGTATGATCAAGGGAGTGAGTGCTTAACGAATTAGAACCCAACTTGGAATTCTGCATTTCTGTTCTCAAATCGTGCACCAATTCCCACACACATTGACATTCATTTCAATCTCTTAGCGTTGCTTCAATATGCATGAACCAACCGGAAAGAAAAGTGTATGGATAACAACCAAACGTCCTTCATGTTAATTGAAATGGGACATGCAACGCACACATTGAACTCACAGAGAAAGTACACATTGTATATGTTGTATATATCGCGTGTATAGCAAGGCGCAGAGAGTTGCCCTGTGTTGTAAGTATGCATTACCACCTAAGGATAATATCTTGGCCGTGCGCGGACCGGACATAAGCTCCAGATGTTGTACCAGCGCACATTGAACGTCGCCTAGTGTAGCTTCCTCATCAGCGTGGCGCGGTTGTGCTGGCCAAGCAGCAGGTTATAGGTGGCTGGCAGCGAGATGGCCCTCCGAAGGCATAGGTTCAAGCCTTGGTGACTGCTAATACTTTATGTGCCAACTTGCAGCTTAGTGAATTCCTCAGCATTACCAGGACCCGTGCTCTCTGGCTGGTGCTGCTTCTCCCACATCCCTCATCAACCCAGGGGCTGCTTCATAATTGCCTTGAAAATTAAAAGGCTTATACATGAGCTAATCTTTACGCTTCGAATGTATAGCCTGTTTTTTTTTTTTTTTTGCCATGTTCATTTATTTTAATTTAAAGGTCAGACAAAGAAAGATACTGACGTAGATAAATGAATGACAAAGATGGAAGAGGGCTTTTAAAATAAGACCAGTCAATGTGCCAAGTCAATACAGCGGTTGGTAGCGATGGCCTAAGTGGTTAATATGCATTATTGCCCTCGGTGGTTGCATTTGATCAGTGAGATCGCGATCTAGGCTGTTGCACTGATTTCACGTCATTGATTTCTGAGTGTATATTTACCTGAGGCAAAAGGTCACGGCTCGGTAAATAAAATCATTAAAAAGTTTAAATCCACTGTAAAAACGTTGTCTTTATGTTAGTCCAACTATCTCTATGGTTTTGTGTTGCTATTTTCTTTGACAAACAGGTTCATATCCTCACATCTTGGGTAACAATTAAACACAGGCTTAAAATAACATGACTAAAACCTTGATCTGGATGCATGAATGCATATTTTTTCGTTGCTTGAGCGTGGAAGTAATTTCTGGGGGAAATGTTTAAGCATTAAAACACGTGTTCTTTCTCAATCTGTTTTAAGGATTCCGATTCAAAGCCAATTTAAACAGTTTTGCCTGTTTATCTTTTTTTCAAAGTGCGTAGAATGCATGTACATGGTTATTCTAGCCTTTACGTTGTGCTTTTAAATAAAGTGACAAGCAGAAGCGAGTGGCATTAAGGTCAGAAATGTTCTCTGCTCATCAAAGAATGACATCTAAGTTCTAAACAAGCTGCAATCTAAAGTGACCTTTAGTGCTCTTTACCGATGGTTGTTGTTTGCTGTGGAGGTTGTTTTTATGTGCACAGACTTATACACACATACTCAGTCACACACACAGCACATAATTCTATCAAACTGGACATATACGCTACTTGCTGTGCATACATCAATTTATGGTTTGTTGAACACACACACACACTCTGCCTGTGGCTGAGTTTTCGGTCCAACCCCGAGATTGGCATTTCATCTGTCAGTTCTGCAGGGCATTAGCCTACATTCAAGGGACAGACACACACACACACACACACACACACACACACACACACACACACACACACACACACACACACACACACACACACACACACACACACACACACACACACACACACACACACACACACACAGACTCCCAAATAAACACAGAGGGAAAAGCGTGTGGCTGAGCCCCAGTGTCTTGATGTGTTTAGCCCGTTTGAGCCCGTGGCAGAAGAACCATTCTTGGGTCACGACCCGTCTGCCATCACCCTGAATGTGTCATATAGTATTCCTCAATAGAATACTATGTTTTCAATATTTATGTTCTGCTGTATTTTTCTTTGATTTAAATGCTGCTAATTGTTTATTTATTGTTAGTTTTTTCTACATTTCCATTTTCACAATATTAAAGTGTCTATGATAGTTATTTAGACGTGTTCTTGATTCATCCGATTTTCTTCTCCAAGTACCGGATCAATAAGCACTATCGATAAGAGTAGCAGTATCTTTAAAATCCTAACGATACCCATCCATAATTATGAATGTTACGAACTGGGTGTCTGTGGTGGCACTCACTGTTTGTATCTATCGGAAAGATTACCGCTTATCGCCAAAGGTTTCGCCAAACGGAATGAAACGGAAATCTTGGAGATTGCCACTTTAATATATCTAGGACTTTCAATGATTAAATAGCTGTCATACAATCTGCATTTTTTTCCTCTGCAAAGCAGTCTGTCGTCCAACCTCACATCCTGACTGTTTCTGAATTCTTTGTCTGACGGAGACACACATTAAAAACCAGCAGGTACCAAAGGCGGTGAACATTGGTAGCATGTAGATACTGTAAACACGATGCTATACGATGATGAGAAGTAAAGGACCCAAATTCCCTGCAGAACAGAAGGGTGCCAGCAGCTATGATTGGTGGAGACATATCCCACTGCTAGGCTAGTGTCCAATCCCCTAAAATTTTCCCTCTGCTGGGAAAGTGTTGTTGCAAGTGATGCATTCTTTTTAATGCTGTGTGTGTGTGTGTGTGTGTGTGTGTGTGTGTTTGTGTGTGCGTTTGAATGTGTGTGTACTCGCCCACCTTTTCTACCCTCTTCATAAACAACCTGTCACATCCCGTCTTGAAAATGGGTTTGAAGGTAGGGCTCAGCACAGCATGGGGCTGGTATATCTCTGGCTAAGTGTGTGTGTGTGTGTGTGTGTGTGTGTGTGTGTGTGTGTGTGTGTGTGTGTGTGTGTGCCCTAAAATGGAGGCTTGAACACAGTATGGGGTAGCCGCATCAACCGCCGGCCCACCCCACCGTCCATCTCAATCCTGTTAAATCAGCCTTGAGTTCACCCTCTCCACCTATAAATGGGAGCAGCGTCTATCTAATTGACTTTGGAAATAAGTCGGGCGGAGAAAGGGACGGGACGTGGGGGCGGTAGGTAAGAGATCAGGAGTTTTGAAAAATATAGTGCTGTGCAGGGTATGCACTCATGTGTGCGTATCCTTTGGTGTCCGTATCTAAGCACACTGTTTTTTTTTTTACTGTTTTAGGACGAGGCTGATGTTAAGTGTGGGTCCACACACACTGAGTTCATCTTGTAGAAGGATGGATGGTCATTGGATTAAACGGTTAGGGATACCTCCAGGTTTCTCCTCCTCTCCACATGTGTTTGTGTACAATAATGAAGGTATAAGAATAATTCAAGTAAATACAAATGCAAGTCTTTTGTGCATTAGTAGATCATAGGCAAGGTTCATAGGCAAGGTTAATACTTTTGTCATTCAGACCCATCTTTATCAAGACATAGCCATCACTGTGTCTGTCTTTTAGTTTGGTTAGTACATTTAGGATGTCCATAATTGGTGGCTGAGAAGTAGACCACTACTGACATAATGACTTCATGGCACCCCTTTAATGCAAAAACCAACAACATTAGAACAACACCAATTTAGGCCTTGTGGTCTTACCCCCCCTGCTGCGCTTAAAGCTTTGCTCCAATGCACAATAGTAGATCTAAGTCTTTAATGCAGACCAAAGTTAATCCATTGGATTTGGGATCTAACACCTACGAGTTTTGTCACGCACTGTGTTTCCTTCCTGGAATCTTGAATCGGGTATGCCCATATGTTTCAGTCATCCAAATTAAGCCAGGGATCTTGGAGGATTGTCTAGTAATAACTATCGCCGTACTCCTCTCCCAATGCTGCTGGGGTGTGGTATATCAACAGCTTGTACGAGTGTAAGACATAGCATGTTATCACAGGGGTTCAATGACAAACACGTTATCCCAGTTCTCAACTAGTTTGCAATAATTAACTGGTTTGAAGAGTCAACTAGTAGGAGAAATGGAAAAATAAATTATTTTCAAGGTTTTACCATTGATGGAGGAATAAGGCATAGACAAAATCTTGGTTGAGATGATGGTAATGTGAATGCCAACATATCCAGATTGTAACGTTCCAGAACAAAAGGCATTCTATCAGAGCCGTCACACAAATGTACACTCCCAGTGTACATCTTCCTGTCCAAGAAACACAGATGTCTTCTCAAAAAGGGATGCTTATATCACTGTCTGACAGCAAGGAACTGAATCTGTCAGATTTCACAAGGTGACGTGGACAGCACTTTGTGGCGAAGGCCCCCTTCAAGATGTTGAGACAACAATAAATTAAACAGAAACACCCCAGTAGTCACTGCGACTGACATGTTTGACTCAAACGTTACATGTTGTGCCTATTCAATAGCCACATGATGAATGGGATGACTCGCGTGAGCAAGCTATTTGGGGAGTACGACGGACTCAAACTGAGTTATGTGAGCTGAATTGTAAGCAATATACTCTCCTCCATTGAGTACATGCAGTATATAGAATGCATTGCTGGATCAATGTGAACTGCAAAAGATCGATGAAGACGCAGCAACCTCAAGCGTTCCAGTCAGGTTATTGATCAACATTTGCAGCCGTGCTCCATCACGGATCCACCCCAACTGTGCGAAAAACGACTCTCAGGGCTAATGCCACGAGAGACCATCCGTGCGAGATAAAAAAAGACGCGAGCCCCCATCAGCGCCAGATAAAAAAGGCGATGCCTGTGGTTCTGCAAAGCGAGGTCCGCTGAACCGCCATGCAAACCCAGTTTGCCAGATTGAAGCGCTTCGCTGGAAGCGAAGGACATCAGTCATGATATGTGGAATATAACTGTTCTGGATATAATTAGTAGACCTATACCTAATATACTTTATTTAATGTCTTTCAAAGGAATGTCTCAAATTAACTGCGTTCTTGTGTCTTGAGACGCATCTCTATGCACGCAGAGTATGGCTAGAGTTCTCAACTGCTGGATTTGTTATTTGTTCGTTGCTATAACTATATATAATTAAAAAAGGTTAATAAAGGTTTAGATAGAAGCACACAGCTTTGATTGTAGTTTGACGATATTCACTGGCAAAACAAAAAAGCTTGTGGAAAAATGACATTTCTTTCAGATTAGCCTTGTTCTAAAGACTGATCATTGGACAAGATTTCACACTATTAGATGCTGACAATTAAGAAAAATAATTAGGACATCATGTGGGAATCAAATGTGTAAACGACACTATTCTTGCATAAATCACGTCTCAATGAGAGAGCTGAGATCTTATTGAGATAAGGAAGCAAGAAAGATGTAATATTGGATTCAAACGGAATTCATCGTCGTGGATATAATTGTGTGTGTGTAAATGTCTGTTGAACGAATAAATCAAATTTTACGATAGTATAAAACCAAATAGTTCTCAACTGCTTGATTCGTTACTTGTTCATATAATTATACCAGTTTTGACTTGTGCCTGAAACGAATGTCTCTCAAATTTGACAATGTAGCCTATTCAACAAACTAATGGTGACATAAGCGCACAGAGATCTCAACTGCGTGATTCGTTATTTGTTCTTTCGTATAATTACATCATTAAAAAAAGGTTAATGTCATTGTCACCATTATTATTATATCCTACCGTATCTCCTATTAAGCAATGTAGGCCTATCCTTGTGTAACCCCTCAAATGAAAAACACTATGGCCCTTCTGTCTGGGGCATAATATCTACTGAACATGGTAGACTTTATTGGTTACATTGCGTTAATTAAAGTTCTAATTGTAACTGACATGTGACTTGATTTAAAAAAAGAAAATCACAGTCATAGTCCGACGCGGATATAGGCAGAGCTGGGTTGGGAGCGTCCTCGCCGTGTCTATCCTCTCACGGTTGTACCATCAAAGCCCTGGTAGTCGCACTCGCACACGTTTTACCCCTCGCACTGATGGCTGCACACGCTCCATAACACGGAACAAAAATGAAAGGCAACAAAACCGAATCCTGCAGCCCTGTCAATCAGTCGAGGCTCTGGCGTTGGCCCTTGGACGATTGGAGACATGAGAGTATGTCTTTCACCAGCATGTTGAGTGACCAAGATCTCATAGCGACACACCATCACCGTAGAAGAAGAAAAGCCCAACCAAAAGGCCAACCCGAGCAGTAATGGGCGCCCGACATGGACACCCCTCAGATGATGGAGGAGGGGTGGAGGGATGAGCTTAATGGAGGTTGAAGGAGGAAGCAGGCTTGACTACCCGTGTGTCTTTGGCCGGTCCTTTGTGTATTGGCCGCAGATTGAGACGGTGTCAAATGTCAGCCGCAATAAGATAACAATTTTGTTTTGTGGTTCGAGGATTTCGCAGGGCAGTAAACATTGTTATTGCTTTTTATGGGGGCCGTATATTGAGTTTCCTAACCATCGGGGAGATCAGGTATTAGTGAGGGATGGCGACCCTAATGGTCATTATGTTGTGTGATAAATCTGCCGTGACTTCTGCTCAGGGTCATGTTGAACCGTCAAAAATGACCCTGGTGGAGGTCAGGGTCATGCTCTCCTCAGCAGGTGATGAATCACCTGTGCGTGTGTGTGTGTGCAAGCACATTTAGGTCTACATGAAGTCATGTATGCATAACCAACAAAGGTACAACATTTGTCCTGTAAATCTAAGTGTATCAGCGTATCTCTCTTTGTATATCTTTCTATGTCAAGTGGTGATAAGCAGAAGAATTGTAGATTCAAATATATAAGATGTTAACATTTGTGATGTACTTGAATGGGCTTGATGGTTTGAATTAGCTTGGAAATGTCCTTTATACATTTGGCATGTTCGGTTACAGTAGATCATGTTTCATAGGATCAGGGAATCATGTTGAAGGAAGTGGGTAGGTTCCTGATCAATAGCATGAAAGTTATTTCCCATGGTACGTGTGTGTGTGTGTGTGTGTGTGTGTGTGTGTGTGTGTGTGTGTGTGTGTGTGTGTGTGTGTGTGTGTGTGTGTGTGTGTGTGTGTGTGTGTGTGTGTGTGTGTGTGTGTGTGTGTGTGTGTGTGTGCGCGCGCGCGCCCCCCCCCATGCATTGTCCCCCACAGGCATGTGGTAGGCCAGACCTCAGGTCTCACAGGAACATTCTCACTGCTACTATGACAGCTATAAATTGACGAGGAACACACACACACACACACACACACACACACACTGCTAACCCTAGCTTGATTAAATTTAGACATTACAATATGACACCTTTCCAATTTTTCCTTGTGTCACTGTTTTGCTTTTGCCCTTGGTTTTGTTCTTGTTTATTTTCACTTTCAACAATGTATGTCCTTGACTATTTGTATGTGAGTTTTGAGATATGGCAGAAACACATACCACTGAATTACCAGCAAGGATTCAAATTCAAACAAGAGGCCAACACCTGTTAAATTAATACATTGAAATGTCTAGCTGTAACATATTTATTTACAGATATATATATTTTACTCAAAGCCTATAGTGAACCTTTTTGAGAATAATTTAAAGGATGCCATCAATGAGCAGTTAGGGTTTGGTCATCTTGCTCACAGATGCCTAAAGATTGAATGGACATTGAGGCTTGAACCATGAACCTTTCATCTAGGGGTCAAACACCCTAATGACAGCAGTATGCTTAGACTATCCACCCCCAAATATGTATATTTTAACTCAAATAATGGGAATCGAGTTTCCTCTGTTAATCCAGCCGCCATTGCCTACGGTTGTTCTGTTTTGAGAAATGCCATTAAATGGTGAACTCAAACCCAGTACAAGATTTGAAATATAAAATATAAATGAACAGTTAAATCCCCCGTGTTTACCCTGATAATTAATTCTTTCACATTGTCCTCACTGTCAAGTCTGTCGTCGGGTTTGTCTGAACACGCTGAGTGTCTTGTCACTACAAAGGCCGCTTGTGTTTGTGCAGAAGCCCTGTTAGCAAGGCCCTATGCATAATTCACTGTGATCTCCTGTGATCAGCATAGGAGAGATCTCATTTTAAGCTTATTAGTGTAGAACAGGAATAGCAAACAAATTGTGAAGCAGACAAACCAAGCTTAGCTGAAATAATAGAGAAAATAAGTACATAGAGTTATTTGTTATCTACTGCGTTCAGTATTCACACACCCCTTTGCTTTTTCCACATTTCTTATGCTACTAAAATTGATTGAGTTTGTAACTCAAGCACTAACAGTTTTGTAGAAAATAAAAGATAAGTAGATAATTGTGCTATAATAAAAAGGACCTATTTACATTATATTATTATTTATATTCAGAGCCTTTTCTCAGAAGTTTGTTTAAGAACCTGGCTTGGTTAAGTACCTCGATTAGCTGCTTATATCTTTCTATTCAGGTCAAAGCGGTCAATTTTGCTTTAATCAGACAGGGGTGTCTTGTTCCTTGTTCCTTGTCGTCTGAAAGTCATTTTCTTTTTACTCAAGAGTGGCGTCTGTCTGGAAACTCTTCCATAAAGGCCTGGTTGGTGACGGGTTGCAGAGGTGGTTTTCAGTCTAGATGATTGGACCATCTCCACAGAGGAACCCAATGGTTCTTCTATTCTGACCAATGGTTTCTCCTGCTATGGCTCAGTTTGGCCAGCAGGGCAGCTTTAGTAGGTGTCTTTGGGTTTCAAAGTTCAGCCATTTAAGAATGATGGACGTCACTGTGATCTTCAGAGCTGCAGATATATTTGTTGTTCCCTTCCCCTCATCTGTGCCGCAACGCAATCCCGCCTGTGAGCACAATGGACAATCCATTTGATCCCATGGGTTAGTTGTTGGTCTGACAGACACTGGCCCCTGGAAGAACTTGGATAGAGATGTGTCTGCCTTTTCAGAGCATGTTGTCCAATTAGTTTGATTTACCACAGGTGGACCCCTTTCTTTTTTTGATTAAGGCGGCAACATAAAAAGTGGAAAATGTGAAGAGGCAGTAACTACTGCAATCGAGGTCCACTACAGTCTAAATGCTGGACCAATGCTGAGAGTTCTCACAGCATAATAACATTGTGTAGAACTGTGTAGACCTGCTATGTATCATATTTACAGTGATATGGTCCAACCAATTGCAAATGTCGCGGTTCAGTGGTCTGATGTAATCAAACAAAATAAAACCGGGATTTGTAAGCGGTTTAATTTATTTTCACGAATGTGTTTAGTTTGCAAAAGAACAATGTTCACACAGTGACATTTCATGAGCCAAATACAGAATCTCGTTGCAACTGTGCCAGCGGAAAGGCTTTCAACAGTGAGTCTGCATTTGACCTTTCATTGTGTTTTCAAACTTTTAAGAATCAAATGAGTCAATCAGTCTTTACTCCTTGGATATAAAAAGATTTGGTCCCATGGTTTTGAGTGAATTGAGGTCTGTGAGGCCCTGAATGGGCTCGTTGAGCTCCCGTGGTGGTGTGACTAAGCACTAGGAAAATGTCATTGTTGGAGTGAGCCAGTCTAACAGATGGTGTATTGATACTAGCCAACGGCCCCTCTGCTCACCTGAACCGGCTGGCCCACAACACCTGCTGTTACCAGCCTCTCACCTGCTTGCTCTTGCTCGCTCTCACGCTCTCACTCTCTCTATTCTTTCTTTCTATTTCTCTCTCTCTGTCTCTGTCTGTGTCTCTGTGTCTCTGGCTCCAATTTATCAATACTAAACTGGTAAGTAATAACCGTAAAATAAATTCCACGTAGCTTATTGATTGTTTAGTGGTTCATTTCTTTCCCAATTTAAATTTTTCTTTTTGTGGATGCCTTGTGGTTACAAACTGAGTGTCATCATAACGCGAGCTCCTGGTCAGGTTCAGAATTCCTCTTGGCTGTCCAGTGTAAGGCCAACATACATAACAGGTCACACGACATCTGCCGCTGCAGCCAGGCAGGCAGGTGTCTGTGCTATGAGTGGGGACCCACAGTACTTTCTCAATGATCCAGGCTGTAGTGTACACAGTGGCGCCGGCAGGTGTGTTCTTTCTTGGGCGGCTGGTGTGTAATCGTGTGGTGAGGCGATTTAAACATGTATGTGTGTGTGCGGTTGGGGTTGTGAATGTTTTGGGTATAAGCTCTGGGCCCCTTGGCCAGCTGTTGTTGTTTTTTGTCTTTCCCCTCCCTAACCGTTTTTAGTTACCCATAGGGGAAAGATTCCTTGCACAGAGCTCCAAAGCCACTGAGAAACAGTGTTCCCTGGGGTTCTTTCATGTACAGACAATGACTCTGCTCACACTGTGTTTTCTGAGGTTGCGTGCGTGTGCGCGCGTATTTTCTTTTCTTGATTAGTCAACTGAATTTCCTTCCCACATTATGACGTCCTGGAGGCATAATGTGGTCGTATTCAATATCCATATCAAATTTAATTCATAACCCTTCTAAATGATATTTCAAGGACTATTTATTGCTGTCAAAAATAATCTGTCAAAGTCACAGCCCTAAGGTTGAATGTGTCCAGTTTTTTGGGGAACTTAAATCGTAAGGGTTGTAAATTAAAGCTGATTTAGGTACGATTTGACAGTTCAAGTAAAGAGAAAGCAGAAGAGAGCAACATGTTGCAAAGGAACGCCCCCTCCCTCTCTGCTCTCTCCATCCCTACGTTTTTTGACAGGCAAGATGGATTCACCAATCATTCATTTTTAAAACCTAAATTGTCTCATAAAGAGGCAGGCAAAGTCAACTAGAAACCGCTATTTTCACAGCGCATTCCACTCACTAATACCACCTAGACGGCTATGGCATTTCTAACAAATTGTACTCAAATGAAAGCCCTTAAATCTCACCTGCAGCAGCTTTTAAGTCAACTAATTGTGATCAGAATAATCGACTATCAAAGTATTAGTTGCAGCCTTAGTTGCTTTCCCCAGACCCTGACTGTATCCACACTAAACCTTTATCTGAGTGTAACCATCGTTATCCTATTACATAAGCTACACCATTGAAAACTGTACACCTTAGTGTCAGTGTAGGCCGAATATCCTCTGACCTGGAAATACTCAGACAGCTTTTTACCAGGCTTTTACCTTATACGGGGTGGCAGGCATCCCTCGTTCTACCTTTTGCTCATGTCTCTTTCAGTACAGTTCAAATGTTCCTAAGCACCCCAGGGACAAAGACATGACTTGATTATCTGAGAATGTATACATGGTTACGCACACGCACAACCACAGGGCCACAGAGTTGAAAGGATACTATAGATCCATTCCTACACACACACGTAATGTCTTATAGTGTGCATGTGACATGTTCAGTGTGTGTGTGTGTGTGTGTGTGTGTGTGTGTGTGTGTGTGTGTGTGTGTGTGTGTGTGTGTGTGTGTGTGTGTGTGTGTGTGTGTGTGTGTGTGTGTGTGTGTGTGTGTGTGTGGGTCACAATGAAGCTATATGATGAAGTTCAGAGACGGGACTGGACCGGACTTGAGGCCATGCAAGAGGACAGCTTGGAACTCTTGACCTTTAGGTGCCTTATGCTCGTGCAGGCGGGCGAGGCATGGCGTGGCACGCATGCAACTGACATGAAGACAGGAGGAAGAGGAGGAGAATGAGGAGGAAGGGTAGACAAAGGAAGAAGTGAAGGATTGAAAACTTGGGAACGGTAGCGAGGAGGAAGTGGTTGAAGGAGGAGCTGCATGGTGATATTCGGCAGACGTTGAAAAGCTGACCTTATCACCATGCTTTTTCTCAGTATGTGTGCGGCAGGTATCAGGTGGATACCGCTGTCTGTTTACAAAAAATGGAACCTCCTTGGAGATGCTGTCACAGCAATGTGTCTTCAGTGTTTTGTTTCTTTCGTTACTCATCTCTTAACATTGAAAAGGATGCTTGCTTGTTCATTTCTGCTGATCGGAGGCAAACTAACTCAGAGCTACGGATACTCGTGGAAGAAGGCATGTTGGAAGCAATTTAACCAAACAGGATTTGGATTGACAGAGGCCCAGGGCGAGAGCTCGGCGCTTATAGGTACATATAGATGTATATATGTGGAAGGAAACGAAACACCCGCACACACACAGAGTGAGATGCCAACCTCTGTGAGGCATGAGGTCTTTGGATGGGTCAGTGGCTCTCCACCCGAGGCAGTTCTTAACCTACAAGCTTCTCTAAACAGACAGGCTGCTAGATGGGTACGGAGGGGACGCACCGTAGCTGGGGGAGAATGTGGCCACGTGGCTGATAGGCTACTGTAAACCCCTTACCCCCCCCCCCACCCGTCTCTACCCCTCAGCCTAAATATTGCTGCCGCACACCGCAAACCAATACTGACTCCTTGCTGGGCTCTTTGGCCACGTGTTTGCCTGGGTTTATTTGTGGCTTGCTTGAAAGTTGACACTTTCTGTTTGTCCAATTATTGAAATGTTGTTTTTGGCTGAAGGAAAAGGCTCCGGTGGTGTTCTTCAAAGCCTTGGGGGTTGGGGAACTGGTGTCATCAAGTTCAAGTTTATAGTCACATACAAAGTCATGCATGTACAACTAGCAGTGAAATGCTTACTTTGCCTGCTGTTTCAAATCTGCTCAGATATGATATATGCACAATAATTATTGACGTATATTGTAAGTATCAGAGTGAACAGGTGAAATACAAGTACTAGTTATCAAATAAAATAGAGCAATGAAAAATCCAAAATAAATTATAATCATGGTATTTGACATGATGCTGTGCAAAAAACAAGTGACTGAGCTAGAGATCGGCTAGGTTCAGGCCAAGTTGGTTTGAGAAGGATTGAATGAGTAACAGTGACATTGAATTGCTAACTGTTTTTGATTTGCCTTGTGGCAATGTTTCCCATTATATGAAACGGATAATCAGACAAATTGGAGAGAAGCTCTCCAGGCAGCCCTAGTCATCCTCAGCAAGAGCAAAGAAAACGAAGAAAATTTTTGAAAAAACATGACCAACCTTCTTACAAGCCGAGTGCTTCCTGTTGAATAAAAAATCCTGGTTAAGGGCTCCTCCTGCCTTTCCTCTCTCTTAATGATGTGAACCTTACCCTGAACCTTGCTTTTTAATTGCCAACGACTGGGACTCAGACAGAAGCCCCTCTGGAAACCATATTCTTACATTTTGTCATTTCATAAATTAATTTGGGTAGGGTGGGTGTGTGTGTGGTGGGCCTGCTGAATAGCAATTTAATCAGACAGTTGGCTTTGTGCACTCCACGTCACAAGATTTTCTAAAGGGCTGTTATGTGGAATAAATAAGGTGTGGTGGTTGAAACGAGGAGGGTGTTCAGGCGGGGGGGGGGGGGGGGGGGGGGCTGATGAGAACCTTTGCCCACTGGGTATGGTGGGGGGGGGGGGGGGGGGGTGACATCAGTCTGGCATAAAGTTAGTAGGCTGACTAAAGCGTTTCTTAGCTTGCTAATGAGACACCCATAATCCCCCCCAGAGTCCCTTAATGTGAATCAAGGTACGGTTACTGTTACATTCACACAACGTCGCAGCCATATCTTTTCATAATGCACCAAATTATGAAGCATAAAAAAAGGAATGACTTTTAGCCATTTAGCCATCCAACCTAAGAAAATGTGTTGGCAGTTATTAATAATTAATGCTTTGAATACAACACATGCCCTGTTAGTGTAATTTATGTACCACCCTGTTAAGCTTTAGCAGTTCCAGAGCCCAAAAAATGAGGTGCCAGATCCAGATGTCTTTGGATCTGGTCTAGAAGCACAATTACTAGCACTGATTAGTGACCATTCATCATTTGTTTTGTTTGCAGATCAAAACAAAACAGATTTTTGGATCAATAAATAAATAACCCTTTCACACTTGCCTCTGCTCATAAAATACACTGTTATGTTATTTCATTGGGGATTGTTTAGAAGTCTACATCTAGACTAATATCATCTTATCATTTGAAGGGCCATAGTTTCAAGGTCTATCATTGGGTCAGTCAGCAGCAAATCAATCAGTCCAGCTGACAAGCTGAAGTTTGAACACGCATACAGAAGAGTATTTCTGCTTGTATAACAACATTGTTTTCATTGCCCCTGTTGTCCTTGACAACACGCATATAACAGTGAAGCCATTGTAGCTTTTCGTGAAACTGGGTGCTTCAATGCTTTTGTCATTCCAAAACAACATTCTTTTTGCAGCAGAAATGTTTCAGTCAGCAAATCAACAGCGTGTTGGATTTCCAGGGAACAGAAACCCCATAGACGCACTCTAGGTCACTGAGCATTCATGGTCACGACAAGACAAAACACGGTTCCAAACCCTCCGTCTGCAATAATTCACGACCCTCGAACCAATCGTCATTGCGGACTCCTGCCCGTGTGGTGCAGCCGTTCCATGAATTTATCACAGGGTTTATCCTGTCACCTCTGGGGTTCCACATCCACAGTTGTTCCCCCCCCCCCCCCCCCCCCCCCCCCCTCTTTTTCCCACTGTCTGGGTCGGCTTCAGTCCCCAGGGGGCCATGTGGATAAACTAAGAGCTCCATATATGCAAATGTGAAGAACACACACATACACAGGTGCACACACAAAAACGCAGATGTGCAGACAAATTAATTTCTCTTAGTTGGCTTTTATATTGCTTATATAGTGTGTTCACAATTTTTCATTGCATTCAACTTGTGTTTGTGTGTGTGTGTGTGTGTGTTCTGAAGTGTGCACTCAGCATTTGTCTCTCCATTGGCCTTGGGCTCACATTTGTGTCCTACAGATGTGTTTCCTATCAAAGCGTAGTCTCTCCTATAGAAAGCATGGCTTAGCCATCTTATTGGATGTCAAGGGTCTCTTTCTAACCCTCTCTCTGTCTCTCTCTTTCTCTAGTCTTGTATAATACAATTCACTGCAAAAGCATTTTGTCATATTCATGAGAGCCTTTTCTCATGCAGGCGTGTTCCATTGATGCGATTTATTTAATATGCATCAGTTCTTCTTTTAAACCGCTCATCCGTTTAATATGACTCTTTTATAGTAATGCAATATTTATCACACGTTCAGCTCAGGTTTTTACAAGACAGATGTCATACATATCTTCACCTTGCCCAGGCATTGTTCTTGGGGTTTTCACAGGCCGTAATCTGAAAGGTTTGTGTTTTGCCTTTTTATCGGACCCTGGTTGATGAGCAAGGCCCATTCCGTATTGGGCATCCCCAAAGGCCATGTGAACTAGCCAAGTTATAGGCACATTGATTTGCAAACAGATTGCCTGTATCCTGTTAAAAAAGAAGGCCATCCCTCCTCTAAACGCCTTTTATTAAACACGCTGGTGGTAAATCTGGGCCGCTGACAACACATCTTTGCTATAGCAACGTTATGGTTTGCTGCTGCAATTTAAAGGACCTGCACTTTGACAACTAAAACAATCCAGCTTCCTTCATGCGTTTCAACAAAAATTGTGCCTAATATCCTTGAAAAACACAAAACGTTTTATAGACAGTAGGCCCTCTCCCACATTCAGTATAATATAACGGCACACAGGCCATGGTTGAATGAGAGCCAGTATCAAAACCCCTACATAAGGCGTAACATTATCGGTAACGTTCCGGCACAACCAAATTTGTGAACGATATCGTAACATTAATTACCGGTCTTGCCGGTAAAATTAAGGAATTGATATGCACAGCCAAACGGGGTGATACTGGCCAAAGGGGCAAGTAATTAGAATACATTTCTGATTCTTACACATAGTACCTACAAATATGAATGGAATAACAATCCTGGACACAAATATTATACAGTATACTACTATACAGTATAAAAACTGCTTCTTAGCAAGGTGGCTGGTGTTCCTGTGATGGTATCCTTCTACTCTGCCACCAATGGACTATGTCATCATGGGGTGGAGTACATTTAGGCTGAAGGTCTGTTTTGCTTTGCTTTGCACAGTTTTCACTGCATTCATTAACAGTTCCATCATCAGCTTGACCTTAATAGTGGTCTGCTCCCGCAGCTCTAGATCTTCCTGGATACTCTGAAACTCAACAACTCCCAAGAGTTTCTCCCAACAAGTACAAATATGCGTTGTATGCTCCATATACTAGAGATGGTTGCACATGATTCAATGTGGTCACCATGAACTTTACTTCCTTACTCCACTTAAAAGTGAAGCCAACTGAGAAACTGACTTGCTAGGAACCAAATGAGAAAATGTCTTGGAGCACCGACGAATCTTGGGGAGGATAGCCAGCAGCAAAGGACCTTGGGAAGAGAAGATTATCACAGCAGTTGAGTGCAGTGATTGAATGCAATATTGTTCATCGAGCAGAATGGTCAAGATCAATATAAATCTGAAGCCTGCTATTTAAATGTGGATTTTCAGTGTGTCTTATGTTCAAATGCTCACAACCTTCAGAATGCAATTTCCACAATGCATCAGCTTTTTGCAAAATATTGGGCTAGTCTACATCACAATATCTGAAAAAAAGAAAAAATAATTGTCTAAATAACGTAAGACAAAATCAAATCTACAATTATTTTGCAGAATATTGAAACAAAATCAAGCAACCATGTACCACAAGTCAACCTGTTGTTCTCCATCATTGGCACTTTTAAAACAATGAAAGACGTGGAAGCTGGCCCCCCCCCCCCCCCTCCCCCAGCCCTTATAGGTCATGCACCGTAACGTTTCCCTGTAGCGACGACGGGCGGTTCTAACATATGTAGTTAGAGTCTTGTCATGGTCCATTCCATTGATTCAGCGGGACACCAAGTCTTGTCTAATTTGACTGACTCTGTGCTGTCCACTCAGCTGTTAAAAGTCGTATGGACAGCCCAGCGGAGTGGCAGCCTGGATTTTACATCCCCACATAGGTTAGCCGCTTGGGCTGTCTCGAAACACCCAACAGGTGCAGATACACACTCTGTCGGCGGTGTGTGTGTGTGTGGGTGTGTGTGTGTGTGTGTGTGTGTGTGTGTGTGCGTGCCAGATTAGAATTGGGAGCAATGCATAACAACTATGACTGACTTGATATCTCTGACAGGCGGGCAGTGGATGAGGACGAGGAGGAAGAGAGAGCCAAAATAGAAAGGATGCATGCACAATTGCATTGGACGTTCGCATTTGCTCACATTCGCACGCGGGACCCACAAACACACCGATGCACCTCTCTGCACTGATCTCTGGGGACATCTGCTCTGGGGCGCTGGCAGCAAGTACTCACCCTGGCTCCAAACAATGTCCTCGGTGACTGCATCACACAATCCCAGCCCACCCCATCCCTTCCCATCGAGAAACCGCGTGTGACGTGATTGGTCCCTCTACCCCTGCGGCGCCAAGTTGACGATTCCGGCACTGGGGCCTGACTTGCCGTGTCAGCTGTGCCTGTAGAGTGTGTGTGTGTGTGTGTGTGTGTGCGTGTGTGTGTGTGTGCGTGTGTGTGTGTACGTGGGATGTTAGGAACACATTAAAGGAGCGTTTGGCGCATTTTGGCAGGAGACACTGAATTATGCCGACAACGTGTGTGTGTGTGTGTGTGTGTGTGTGTGTGTGTGTGTGTGTGTGTGTGTGTGTGTGTGTGTGTGTGTGTGTGTGTGTGTGTGTGTGTGTGTGTGTGTGTGTGTGTGTGTGTGTGTGTGTGTGTGTGTGTGTGTGTACAAGGACCTTTCTTCCAAGACAATGCCAGAGAACAATGAGCAAGTGTTGCTTGTTGCCGTCTATCTCTTTCCCATGTTGTCTCTAATTTGAAGGAGAGGTTCTCGCCTCAGTCTCTTCTATTATTGTAACAGAGCAATGTGTACCATTCCACAGTGTTGTATCTCTAGCTGTTAACAAGCAATGTGCCTCCCATCTAATGTTTTAGATGATCAATTCCGATGAATTCTCAAGATTAACTTGGACAACAATCTTAGCGCTCACTTATTTTCTTCTTTTCATGTCGATACTATGCCACTCAAATACGAGATGAACAACAGTAGATATTCATTGCCCACTCTTGATCATATTTTGGACCCCAAAAGTGGGGTTCGATTAACAAAACAACAGAGGCAGGTCTAATTGGGTGGCTGTTCATTTGGATAGCGCGTTAATCTAATTAGGTTTATTTTCCCAATGGAGAATGCAGGCATACATAATTAGATGCTCGTCTTGGCCAAATGATTGCAGTTCCTCACCAACCTTATTATAAATGTCCAAAAAATACAGACATTGAAGAAAACGTTTTCCTTGTTCATATAATATTTTGCCAAGTAACCCTTGCTCCATGGCCTATTATTATTTCAATGTTTGCTGTTTTGTGGCAAATTAATAAATACATTTAAAGGCTCAACTATTCATTATAATATCATCTTTGTGTGGAGAGAGCAAGAGAACGGGAGAGAGATGACAGAAAACACAGGGGAAATGTGAGAGCCGATTGATTAATCCAACTTCTCACTTTGCTGTCTGCTGCAACTCATAACACTGAATGAAACGGAAAAGTAAAATTAGACTGTTCATTGCCTTATTCTCCTCATGTGTACAACCCACTCCTCTCATCACACACACGCACACTTCCTGACAGTTCCGTGTCACCCGAGAGAACAAACAGGTTTCTGCAATGCTTTGGTTTTTGCTTCTTTTCTTGCTCCCCTTTCTCACCTTCAAATCTCTTTCATTTTCATATCTCTGAAAACATAAACACTGTTTTTTTTTGTATTTCTTCTCGGCTTTAAACACAAATGACAGCCTCTCTCCACCCTTACTGCACCACCTCCCCTCCTCTTCTGGCTGGCACGCCATCAACCATTCCATATCGCCACTCTTTCCATCTCTATCCCCCTCTATCCCCTCTCTCCTCCCTCCTTCCCTCCCTGCCTCCAGCTGTCAGGAGGCTTTCCTTATTAAAGATTCATACCTGAGTCTGGGCAGCTTTTCCAAGGGTGCCTCTTGTCAGACGCACCGAGTGTCTCTAAGCACACCACGGCTAAGCAGAGGTGACACGCACACATGCCAGCACGCACATATATGCATTGAATATATATATATATATATATACATAAATATATAGATCTAGATATAAATGTGTATGTATGTGTGTGTGTGTATGTGTGTGTCTGTATCTATATCTATCCATAGATATAAGTATAGATATATAGATAAAGGTATCGATATATAGATAGATCTATATCCACACAGAATTACACAGATATATGCATGTCATTTGTTGTATTTTCAAAACATGGCATAGGGCAACATCAGCGTTATGTCTGCTCATCTAGCTAATTTATATCTGACTTGTAATCCCCTCACTTTTGGCTTGTGATGAAGATGTGTCGCCAAAATAAACAGCGATGGGGATGATGATGATGATGATGGTGATGATGAAGGTGAACAATGGTTTAAAAAAGCCGTACAGCACCCCATATCGTAGCCATGGCACATCCATTAGTAACTGCCTGAACTTGAGGTAACGATATTCCTTCTACTGTGTGCTTCGAGAGGCAGCCAGGGGAAAAGGAACACTTCCTCCCCGTGTGAGTCGTGAACCAGCAGCTCAGCGGGAAAAACAGCTCCCCATGCTGTTGTACAACTCCTGGTACATGAGTGGCGGCCCGTGGTGTCCAAACGTCTGCGAGGCTGTCACCGAGGCATGGTCGGCAAGACCCTGCTTGTACACTAGATGTATAAATATATATCATATTTTATACCCCGCTGAAACACCGTGGGGATGACCTGTGTTCTGCAAGGTTTTTAGTTTGCCACTGCATATAATGCTGAATGTGTGAGCTAATGCTCTGTCCATTTGTCTGTGTGTGTGTGTAGGAAAGCCCAGGATCAGCAGAAGAAGGTGGTGCTAGCAGGCTGCGTTCCTCAGGCCCAGCCTCGCATGGACTACCTCAAAGGACTGAGCATCATTGGGGTGCGTGGAGCGCTCTCTCTCTCTCTCTCTCTCTCTCTCTCTCTCTCTCTCTCTCTCTCTCTCTCTCTCTCTCTCTCTCTCTCTCTCTCTCTTCCTCCACCTTTGTCTCCTTCTCTTTTGTGTGTGTTGTTTTTGTCCAGGTGTAGGAGATTTTCTTTCGTGTGTCTGCTTTCAATCCATTTGTGTGTATTTTGAGAATTTGTGTACACACACACACAGGTGAATGCAGGCTGGGCTGGGGTCTGTGAGCCTGCTGTGACTGGCCGTCCCGGCGCTGCGTGAATCAATAGACCTCCAGGAGAGAGCAGAATGGAGCTTTACAGCCAGACAGAGGCTGGGGTGGGGAAGTAAGCGGGGTGAATAATGAGAGGCTTATGGAGGAGGTGATGTGCAGGGGGGGAGGAAGAATCGATAAAGAGCCAGAACACAAATGAGAAGACTTTACAAGCTTGCTCGCTCTCGCTCTCTCTCACTCTCTTTCTCTCACTCACTCTTTCTCGATCTCTCTCTGTCTCCATCTCTCTGTTTCTGTCTCCCTCTCTGTGTGTGTCTCTCTCTCTCTCTCCACATTCCATATGTCGACCTTTGCTGTCACTTGTCCTCATTTTAAAACCGCCACTTGGGTGTTTCTGTGTACGACACCTTCAGGAGGCACAACCGAGAACCACACAGGGTGATCAGCTTCTCTGCTGAACGCAAATGATCTGGCGAGGGGGAACGCCGGGAGCAGTCTGGCGTTCCGTCGATGCCGTTGTACAATCACGGGGATTATCAGGCCCTTTATAGCTGCATGGGATCACCTCACACAGCGTACCTCTCACTCGGATATGCCTGGGAAAGCTAGGGGATACGAGACCCTAGAATGAAGATGTCCAGCTGTTGTTGTAAACTGCAGCAGTTTGTACGATTATAGTTCAAAGAAATAGTAACTATTTGGAAATCAATTGCTGCCTGGGATGATGCGTTCAGGCCTTGTGTGCAATACATGCGTGTTAACGGTTAACCCTTAAAGTGACAATCTCGAAGATCTCCGTTTCGTTGTCTCTGGCGGCACCTGAGGCGAGAAAAAGAGCAGACGTTCCACCAACAAGTGACTGGAAGAGCGAGTCTGTTGCAGTAGCTCCGCCATACCCTACCTGGCGGAACAACCACTGCTGGGCGATGGAAAACGCATCACATACTGTGCCCCGCATGTGGATTTGAATGCACAGCGGGAAAGCCGCCACCGACACACAGTTTGTAACATTCTTAAAACTGCAAATGCAAGGGTTCTCATCAGTGGGCAATAGGCTCAATCACCGTTGCGTTTCATTATTCGGCAATATATTGTGAACTATTGGGGTGTGTGTGTGTGTGTGTGTGTGTGTGTGTGTGTGTGTGTGTGTGAGAGAGAGCACTTATCCTCTCATTAGGTGTTATATTTATATAATGTAAGAAAAAAATATATATTTACTCTCATTTACTCCGAAAACATTTCCCCCACATCCAAAGAGACCGTAGACTGTGTTGTTTGCAGTGTCAACACCTTGTGAGAAATTGTATTAAACAATCCGTCCAAAGCAAACGCCGGCAACTAATCGAATATTCCCTCCACAAGTCCAGCGGGGTTCCCAATGCAAACACGTTTGTGGTTGAAATACACACACATTCGCAGAGACGGTCCGTCCGCGCGGAGAAGATCCAAGCCTCAGAGCAGGGGCTCAACTTGAGAGAGGGAGAGCGAGATAGAGAGGCGTGCGGATGTGTACGCAAACGCACATCAAATAGGCCCACATTGGTTTTGGAATGCCACCAACGCCGTCTCTGCTCGTGCTTTATCTGGCCACTTTGAGGTTCATTTCAAACGACACGGAATGCATTCCCGCCTCGCGTACAACTGCATCCGCTGAATACGAACACAGCAGTCGCCCAGGCCAATAGAACTCTTGATTACTGCCTCTGTATTTTGTTCATGTAACATTAAATATCCTTTACCATGTATAATGTAATTACATTTAAATAAATGTGCCAGCCGTGTAACATAATTACATTCAGATCAAGCGGCATGTATGTATAATATAATTACAGTCAGATAAACAGGCTCGCATATGTAATGGCCTTCAGGGCGAGGTTGGAAACAGCTGGTGAGTTTACCGCAGCAGCTCCCTACCCATTGTCATGAGGAGATTGGATTAGGCGTTGCTGCGAACACATACACACACATACACATACACACACACACACACACACACACACACACACACACACACACACACACACACACACACACACACACACACACACACACACACACACACACACACACATTCGTAAACGTGCACTCTCCCCATGTATCCTTGAAAGTTACAATCAACCCCAGAATGACAGTGACAGTTGGTGGTATATGTAAATTATATGCAAATAACCTGTGGAGAATTTGCCTGAGGTGATAGCACTAACGGCTAGAATAAGGGGTGTGTTTGGGGGTGAAAATGCTATATAAAAATGTAAATAAATACGACAAACAAAATGTGTACTTGGCAAGGGTCTGTCTAGCTATGTATATAGAATACAATTGAATGTAAGACAAACATTGGCAATGATTTCCATCTCCCAGCATGCAACATGCTGTATTTCGTACATACACCACGCATACGCACACAGTCCAAAACACATTGCTAAAACCATGTTGCAATCAAAGCAACACACAGTTGAGTTTCCTTAAAAAACAAGCTGTTTAAACTCATTACTTGGGGCAAGCTCTGTGGTTTGACCTCGACCTCTTGAATGCCTCTGCAGTAAAACCTGTTATTAGTGTAATTGCAGGGCCTTCCCTCTTCAACAGTAGTTATGTGTTTTAATAATCTGTGTTCAAGGCAAGGCAACAATGGCCTCTTCAAGCCCCCCAGGGCTGGCTTGTAAAACATTTTCTCTTAATTTGTGTTGGTCTTGTTGCAGTTTAGAAGTTGTGTTCTAGTATAAATGTTTTTTCTCTCTTCTAATTGCCATTTCAGTGATTCAGTTTGACTGGAATAGGGACACCATATTCGGCATCTGTTATAATGCATATAAAAGGAAACATTGCTTAATCGCCAGGTTGCAATCCCTTATAACAAGCCATACAACTCTCAATGTTATTGTTGCATGAACTAAAACAAACGACATTATAAACTATGAACGTCGAAACTGTCTTAGAAGTACTCATGGACACATAAATAGATGGATGTCTAGCATCAAACCAACAGCTAACCAATAAGCTTTATCAGAATGCTATATGCCGTTTATGTGGGAGATCACACAGAACAGCGTAAATATGTTAAACTTTGGCCGTTTGGCACAGAGCACCGCTGCTTGCCGACATAAACGGCACAATTGCACACTCGTGCTTCGAAGCGTTTCTCCCAAAGCACTCTGCCACGGTGTTTTTTGAAGCGTCCGTGTCTGTTGCGACACTATTCTGTGTGATCGGTCCCTGAGTGTGTCACCCACAGCTTATCTCACAGTTTTTCTGCTGCTTGGTCACGAGTTCTAGACGTGGACCATTGTGATGAAGAGATGCCCAACTTTGAGTTTGGTTCTGTCGATGTGAACACCTTCTGTTTTTGGTTAATATTTTTGCTAACATCGTGTTGCTTTGTCTCTTTTGCACCACCTCACCAAGTCCCCTTCCTTGTGTGTGCAAATGTACTTGGCAAAATAAAGCAATTCGGATTCTGATCAACTTTAGTTCTTATCTCCAAAACCGATTGGGTCATATTATCAACTACTTCTTCGTCTCAAAACCATTTTCCCTTTCATTAGTTAACCAATTAACATTTCAAACCTTCAAATAATTTGTTTGTGTGTGTGTATCTGCATTTAATTGCCCAGCCTTGTTGAAAATAAGCCCTGATGGCAGAAACATTAGAGAATAAATTTTCTCATTTTGACACATACTGTGCCTGTAACTGCTTAGTTGTTTTTGTGTGTGTTCATTGAAGTGCCTTGCGCAATGCTATTGAAATATGCACAGTTTAAACAATCACAGTTTCCTACATTGAGAAGATTTGAAATTTTAGCTTTATCTTCAAACCTGGATACATTATGATGTATGTACTAACATGAAACGAGGCATTGCTAATATTCCAACGCACTAGTAGACAAGTATACTGGGGTGGTAGGTATTAAGAATCCATGGTCTTATTGCCTAGTGTTTTAATCTGGGTTTAACCTTATGTAATGTGTCTCTTTTTCTCTGGCTCACTCCCCCTCTCTCTCTGTCTGTTGTCTTCTCCTGGCCAGTTTATCATTTATTGTCTAGAGTTAGTCGATAATGAATGTGGAGCATGATAGCTGCGTAGACTGCGGGTGGGATATTGGTAATCTATAAAAAACATTTGAATATAGAAAAGTCCCCCACTGTTTTAATGATTGTATGCATCTAATGTTTGGCTCTCTTTGTTTGTCGGCGTCCATATTATTTGTTTGCCCTCTCCTCAATTACACTATTTTGTGATTGTGTGTATTTCAGGTTCAACAAATTGATCGTGTGGTGGAAGTGGTAGATGAGGCCGTTAAAGGTACACACACACACACACACACACACACACACACACACACACACACACACACACACACACACACACACACACACACACACACACACACACACACACACACACACACACACACACACACACACGTGTGCATGCAATCCTCCTTGCTTCATAATTAAATGAGCAGTGATGAATTGATTGGCTAATGAATATGGAAGCATGGCCTCTTTCACAAACCATGGTTTCTACCATTCACCTGCAAGTATGAAGGACTTGCAGTCCACACAAGCTCAGAGAGAAGATATATTGGCCAACTATCGAATCATAAACTATATATAACTTTGTAATGTACCGCTAATGGTTGTGCGACTGTGTCTGTACTTACACATAATATTTGTCCTGCAGTGCTTTATGTCTGTCTGGAAACAAGCACTCACCTGGCAACGATCAGGTCCAGCACTTAAACTGCCAGTTAACCACCACACTTTACTTGTTTAACGAAGGTCGGAACCAGTGGGTGTACTGTGCGTGCACATGCATGTGTGTGTGAGTGAAGAAATTTGCGTGCCTAGTCGAGATGTCATTTGCCCCCGACTGTTCTCTAATGAAGAACAGATTGAGTCTACGTTCACTGTGTGTGTGTGTGCACACATTAAAAGTGTTCCCTGTTCACATTGCATGCCCTTCTCTAATGAAGGACAGGGTACAGATGCTGAACTGTGTCTTAATTTTACTATCTGTCATCAACTCCAAACCCTCTGGCTATGTGATCAGTACACACACACACACACACACACACACACACACACACACACACACACACACACACACACACACACACACACACTGACACACATACACGCTCGGATACACACAAACAGTTCAGGTGGAGACTGTGCCAATAAGCATGTTCTCTTTCTTCAATACATCCTTTTTTGGTTCCATGTAGGCCTTCTGCTCCCCCCTGTTTTCTCTCAAGCTGTCCCCCTCCTCCCACACCCCGCCCTTTCTCCCCCAATTCTTTTCCAGTCCTCTCGTAATTCATTATCCCCATCACAAACACACACACACTCACGCAGACACACACCCACACCCACACCCACACACATTGTGCAGATCATTTCTCCAGTGTCATTAAGGTTCTTTATGGCTGTCTATAAACAGAGGGGGCTTATTTGAGCCCAGAGACCCCCGCCAGGCCTTTAAGCCTGGGGATTTGCCTCCAGTAACGACTACCTAAAAGTTAATTCTGTCGATGTTTTTGTGCTCAGCTGCCCGTCTGTTTATTTCACACCAGTCTATGAAGGTAATTTGATATCGCAAAAGAAGTTGTCAAAAACTTTGACAAATATGTGTCATTATGGCCAGGGTATTTGGGTGTACCCACCTTTTATTACATATCTTCATATCATGTATATCCAACTATCCTTTGAATAATGATCAGATAATGAAAGCTTGACTATCTATATATACGGAACCCCCAGTGGCGAAAGAAAGTATCACGATGGTAGGGATTTATAATAGTAATAATAATTTAATAACAAATATAATGGCAAAATCTAAGAGGTACTGCTCTACCGTAGCCCTGCTGCTTTGGATCACCAGGGGCTATGCGTGGATATTATCTTTTGTTCACTACGTGCCAGAAGGTCTGCCGCTGTGGCTGTTGTCTCATGTGGCATTGCTCATTGCAAATAGCTTTTAGCATTTTCCTGTTTGGACGAGCACATATGTTCTAATGAAAGAGAAAGTAAAATAGTTATGCGGTGTTAAATGGCTCCCAAAGCTCATTGGTAGAAGAAATGTGGCATCTAAGGTCACAAACACCTGCTTCCGCAGTTGTCACTTGTTGTCGTCTTTGTGGTCTAAAAACAAGCTCTCCCACAGCAATAAAAGCTATCCCCACTCTATTATCATTTTACTGGTGGGACTTTTGGTAATCTAGAATGACTTTACTTCTCATATTACATCTGATAATTGCATTCATAGTTTTCTAATACATTGTTCCATAGGGATCTCGTCTTTATCTGAATTTTAAAATGTGTTACTCTTCGACCGTCGGGTTATAATGGGTTAGACAAACTAATGCATCTACTTAGCCACAGGTCTCTCTAGATGTCTAGCCCCCCCCCCCCCCCCCCGTAACCCTGTAACCTACATTTCTCCACGGCAAACTGCATACTGTTTGTTTTCACAGCTTACCAGGGGTAAAAGCATAGGTCAAGAGTAACAGAGAAATGCAACAAGATGGGCATGGAGCACAGAAGGATGTTGTTTGGGGAGTAGGGGAAGAACCATTGGAATCAATCCGGTTCTTGTGGATAGCTTAGAAGGTCTAGTAGGTCATCCAAATGGGTTGCTGGTTCGATCCTTGGTTCCTCCCGGTTTAATGTCCATGAGAGGGACACTAAAGGTAGTTGGGTTTCCATAGATGGTTGACTCTGCCGTCGGTGTATGGGAGCTTTCAGTGGCCACAGGGATCCCATATCTCTCCTATTCCCCCCTCGCTAGACGTATATTGCTTTACTTTGCACTTTTTCTTAACGCCTGTGCATTAAAGTATCCATCTCCCGAGGCTTTTCCTATTACAATTTTGGAAGATAACAATGAAATGACAACTACACGGCTGTTCATAGTTTGGCAGGGAAAATGGTGTAAATGGCTAACCGAGGGATAGATTGACCAAAGACAACATTTCAAATTGACTTGTATAAATGTTGACATATGGATCCAATATATGGTCCAGAGTTGCTCAGTGCTGATACGTGGAGCAGTAAACTGGAACCATGGATAGATGGATGGTAGATCAGAGTGACTGTTACCTATCCGGCTAGCCGCTCGAACATAGTGCATGGTGAGCGCCAAATCCCGTTGGTGGGTTTTCTGGGAGGGAAGTTTTCTCATTTCCCTGCTTGTATTAGGACATTACGACCTGTCACGCCTCACTGATAGGCTCTTTGTCCCTATCTAGGACGGATTGTCATTTTTATCTACCAATCGATAGCCTCGCTTCCTTACCCTGAGCCCACCCTCCCAGGAGACCAATGTAAAGGGGATGAAAACAGTGAGGCAATTCCATCCCTGAGCGCCTCCGTCTCACACACCCCGGGGTTGAGGCCTCACAGACTATTAGCCGGCTTTCAAACGGGATACGGGGGGGGGGGGGGTGGTGGTGGTGCTGGTGGTGCTGGTGCTGGTGGTGCATAGCTTAGAGGGGGAATTTGGTATTTCACATATCACACAATGTCAAAGTCAGACGTTATTTCACCAGGAATTTCTGCTTCATATTTCATTCACCTTTCAATTGTAAAACTAATTATGAAGGTTAAACTTGGCCGGCTTGTTGTTGATTTGAAAACACCTCATGCCTTGCTTTGCCAATACTGGGTTGCAGGTCCATTTGTGTGTGTTTGTCCTCGGTCTGTGTATTACAAACTCCATCTGAAAACAGGGTTATGAAAGAATCAGGAGATTGGTCATTTTGTGTTGCCATCTAGAGGAGAGTAACCAACAATAGTATGGCTGCTGGTGGGGCTATTATGTCTAAATGCTGTGTGTGTCTGTTTATCTCTTGCAAAAATAAATGGAGGGGGAATGTTTAAAACTGCCTGAAAAATAAAAATCTCTCAAGTCTCTATCTGCTCCATCTCTTCTCTTTCGTCCTCCAAACTATGAGAATGTTCTTTTGATTACACTTTTTTGGATAGCATAATTGAAAATGTTCCGCTGGCATCATTCATTCATTCCATTCTCTTGGTTTCAATAGAATACAAAAAAATCATGTTTGGGCCCACACACATCCAACTGAATAATGAAACTTTGTGTATTGTGTTTTCATACACACACGTCCCCCAGCTTGTTTTATCAAGAAACCTTTGAGACTACCACTCACTTGTCCTATATTGGTTGTATAAAAAGAACAGAGTTGTAGTTTCCTGTTTGATGAAGTTGCCTTTTTTCTTACAGGTCACTCAGTGCGTCTGTTAGGCCAGAAGAAGGATGGGGGGAAGAGGCTGGGGGGGGCCAGACTGGACCTGCCCAAGATCCGAAAGAACCCTCTCATAGAAATCATCTCCATCAACACAGGGTACAGACACACACACGCACACACGTCAAACCAGGGTACAAACACGCATGCACACACACATCAACACAGGGTGCAGACACACGCACACATACACATCAAACCAAGGTACAAATACACACACACACACACACACACACACACACACACACACACACACACACACACACACACACACACACACACACACACACACACACACACACACACACACACACACACACACACACACACATACACACACACATAGGTGATGCACTGTAACAGTGATATTGTTGTTACTGCACCTGACCACTTCCCAAAATGCCATTTGTAAACAGAAGAAAATTACACCTTCGTCCGCTTCCCAACCCGCTACTATAAAATGTTTCGTTTCAAGCTTTTATTTAATCAGACAATTGGCCTAACTTGTTGCCAACCTTTTCAGCATGCACGTGAGTGCAGCCCTATTATCGGATATAATTTGACCCACTGAATCAGCTACTGGCTTCCGAGGCTGGCATCCCACTGGATCAGCCCACCATGCTAGTAACCAGCAGCTGACCCAGCAGGTTGCTAGCCTCCTAAGCTAATGACCAAACAAGCCAGTCGCTGATCCATTGGTTTGCTAGCCTTGGTGTGCTCTTGCCTCGGAAGCGAATGACCAGCCAAGCCAGAAGCTGATCAAGCGGGTTGCTAGGTTATACACATGAGTTGTCACCTTGGTCGAATGAATAGTGTACTCCTCATTTCCCACCGCCGGCTTCTCAAGGACCCTCGCCAGCGTATCACTGGCCAGATCAGTAGCTGGCTATGGCAAGGATATAGCCTCCACCGGCTAGCCTGCGCTATAGTGCTTGACTTCATTCAGGGAGGTAAACAAGGCGCATACTAATACCGCATTTGTCTGGGTGACAAATAAGGTCCCCCCCTTCCCCTCACCCCGCCTCCACTTCAAAAATGTCAAAATCCCAAGCGTGAGAAAAACTGAATCGTAATCTTAAAAGAAGAAATTGTACTCGTAAAATAAGAAATCCTTAACATGAGTGAGAAAGAAAACGTTGTCTACATTGGGAGAGCTTCCTTTCTCAAAAAAAATTGGTTTTGATTTGTCTCAGTACATAAGCCCGTCTTCATAGGCTGTATGAGGTTGAGGGTTGAATGACATTTATTCTTAAATAAACGACAATACAATTTGCATGCAATATAAATAAAATAGTTTATCCAGCAAACAAACAAGTTACTCTGAAAATATCACTTTGGATTTTGTCGGACAGGCTATAATGGCAATGGCATTAAAGGATATGCCATATTGAACTTGAACGAATTAATTAGGAGGGCATACAATAAATATCTGATAGCAAGAAATTAAGGGGCTGATAAATCACCAGCCTATTATAAATACCGAAAAAGGCTCCGCAACTGCCTACACCCGCTGTTATAGTCGGGTCACGAGGGCCAATCACTCAGTCCATGCATCTCTAACACACACACACACACAGCAACACAGGGTACACACACACCAACACAGGGGACAGACACACACACACACACACACACACACACACACATACACACACACACACACACATTCACATAGCTCATAAAATATTCAACTGAGCTCATAGATTCAATTTCTTGCCTGCCATCCTGCTGTCGTTTGTAAATGGACGTGTGTGTGTGTGTGTGTGTGTGTGTGTGTTAGGAGAGAGAGGGACACAGAGTTAGTGTGCTGGTTACTGTGCCCTGTCTCACCTTGAAAAGCCACTTAAATAACATAATGGTGTATTTGTTTGAATCAATTTTACCTGGTTTGCTTTAAACCGGGTGGTGTGTGTGTATTTGTATTCCTACTTGCCCACAAATTTACTTAGGTCAAGATGCGATTAGATACATCATTAATATTTTATCAAAAGAGAGCCTGAAGCTTAATGAAACAGGAATGGAGTGAGGAAACTATGGATATAAATTAGGCACGCACCTTATTTCGGAGACAGAACCAGACCTTACTGAAAATGGCCTACTCTGTCTTTCGTACCCACCTTCTCATACACACATGGAGGGGGCATGCTTTTAGAAAGGCCCACACATTTTACGACACATTTTACGCCCTCACATCTCTGTTGGACGCGGCTCCGGGCTAGTACTCTCTCTAGGCTAGTAAAAGGCCGGGTTACAGCGCAGGACTAATTTCCACCCAGCTCTGATGGTTCTCAGTCAATCATCTTTCCCCCCCACCACCTCTTCTCCTCCCACCCTCACGTTCCTCACTCTGACAGCCTGGTTCACCTTGTAAGGAGGTAACACACAGCTGGGACCACGATGGGAGTCAGGAGTTGTATAGGACAGATGAGCCACCTTGGACCACCTCCCCACCGATCACAGAGTTATTTTAATACGTACTGCCTGCCTGCTTGAAGTGGCAACCACTGATGTATCAGTCTGCCTCGGCTTCGCTTGGATCTATAGAAAACACCATATGTTGACCCATATCCATACATATTTTACCGTGTATAAGCTAACAGAAAGAAAGTTTGGGTTTTTAGCCGTTGATAATGCCCTGGTTTGTATACGCCTCTACTGAACACAGTATACTCTTGACCGCTTGTCCCTGTTGCTTATCCCACTTGTTTGCTACTTTAGCATACTAAGTTAGAAATTAGCTTGGTAACAGCTGTTTCTCATGTGTTCTGTTGAATATTGAAAAATATAATCAATCACAAAGTTGTTACCAAGTTGATTTCGATCTTTATTATATGGTTTACCACATTAGTGTAATTTCCCTAAACTCATGAGCACAACAGTTTGGTTATCTTGGGTGTTTTAACTAACATCTAGAAAGTGTCATGACATTCGCTGCTGACCATAGAAAATAGGTCTGGATAGCTGGAGTACACTGGCATACGCATGCACTACTTATTAGTGTTGGGGGAAACAATTGATGGAAACAAATATCAATGTGGAATCATGGCCTTGTCCCAACTTCAATCTACAAAGTGAATATGCTGATAGACCAATCCAATACACACATGATTTGAACAACGACATGATTATCTGGGCCGCTATAAAGAATTACTTTCAGAACGTTTGGTGATTAGTCATGGCTCAGCCACGACTTACAAGCATGAATATTATTATTTAATACACAAACAGTTTTTCAGGGATTTGTTGGCTGGAGGTCAAAGATGACACCCACAACTCATACCAGAAAATAAACCTACCCATGTTGTCTATATTCTAATAAAGTATCTTATTTTCATATGGGGGATATGGCCCCTAAAAGGCATGATTGGATTAAAATAGAGATTCAAAACGAAGTGCTCTATGAAATTACTTGTATGAACCAGTATATGAATCAATGACATTAAATCATGTCAAGGAAGGATTCTGGTAGCAATCATTTGGGAATGATGAGTTATATACATTTTCCCCACAATCTGTGCATCCATCTGCCCATTCAAGAATTCCTGTGCTGTGCAGCCATCAATCCACTTACCAATGCATCCCTGAAACTATCCATACTATGGTTGCTGAATACTGATTGCTGTATGTGCTGTTCTCATAAAACACAACTTGGGTCATACAGATTTACCTTAGGTTTACTGTTGTGTAAGTAAGATAATTAGTCCAAACGTTTGTACTTTACCTTTTGTGCTGTTTTCTAGTCCTTAAAAACACATTATGTAATCAATTAAAATAGTATACGTATATTGGTGGAAATGGTTGTTTTCTCCCAAAAGAGGTGACAATTGTACTCATAAAGACCAAGACCCAGTAGTATGTATTATAACTCTCTGTTACCAGCGGCTGCATATCACTAGCCTGATCCGTAGCTGGCTTCGGCATGAATATGGCCTCCGCAGGCTTCTCAGTGGTCTCAACCTTTACCCTTACCCTGCGCCATATTGCATGCCTTCAATCAAGGAGGTAAACACGGCACACACCAATGACGCATTTGTCCGGGAGACCAATAAGGACCCCCCTTCCCTTCACCCCGCCTCCATGTCCAAATCATGTCATAACCCCAAGCATCGTCTAAAATTCAGAAACATGAGTTTCAATGTATTTATTTTATTATCACGAGAAACCTTTCCACATCTAGGCCTATGTACTTTATTTTTTCTGGCATTCGTTTTGGCATCAATTTGACTCCATACCAGGGCCTGAGCTGGCAGTGAGTCAAATACGAGAGGTTGGTTTCCTTTTCCTATATACGAGAGGTTGGTGGCCTTTTCTTATGTACAACGTGAACACGTGACCAGAGCCAAAACTGTTGGACTCAGGGCCAAGCCATTCATCTGCGATGAAGAAGAAGGCTAATGCCCCACTCACTGCACCTTGGGCATCACACCGCAACCAGCCAGGACTTACCACCTTGCTGCTCTTAGGTCACACCGTCTGAACTTCATCCTGTTTGCCGTTGACCTTTTTCCAAAAGTTGTGCATCATCTGTGGTCTTTAGTTGACGCCCAAAAATAGTTCAAATGTGCAGGATGCACATATCACTGTTTTTAGAGTTATGTCATATAATACAACTTTAATGTCTTGAACATATCTTTGATGGAAAGCATTGCCTTCTAACACATGCTCACAAATGAAGAGGCGGCATGCACTAATATTGAGCTCTTGGTGCCAACAGTGGCCAATCTAACGGTCATCTACTCCCTCATAAACTCCTCATTTTGCCTCTGTGATACATGGAGCTCATCAGTTTTCTATGGCTCCTCAATGATAGCTAATGACGTGCCTGATGAGCTCCAGAAGTCCATCTTTTGGCAGGCCCATTCTAGGGAGTGGGGTTGCCAGGCAGTTGGCCTGTTGGAGTTGGTCATAAGGCTCTTAGGCAATATGATCACGTTTGACTTTATGAAGCATTTTGTTAATATTGTAGCTTGTAAATTGTGTCTTGTCTGAGCTGCTGAACTACTGAACTAAAACTCATCGTTAGCCTCATTATGTAGTCGGATCTGTCCCTGCTTAGCTTCTTGTATATTCCCTTGTACATTATACAAATCTGAGGCTCTACTTGGTCTGTTAGATGAGATGGGAAAATGGCAAATACAGGATGCAGTGCACCTGGATACATTATCTCCAACAAATTAACTTATCAAAGCTAGTGGATGGTGCCTTAGCTTGAAATCCACCCATCTTGACTCAGTTAAATCTGATGGTGCTTTGTGATTAAACATTTCACTGTACAGGACTCAAGACTGCGATATTTGCGACCATTTGTTATGTGGATGCGAGGTAATTTCTTCCTCAGTCGCATCGGTGCCAGTACATTTAAAAAACCTATATATATATATATATATATATATATATATATATATATATATATATATATATATATATATATATATATATATATATACAGGGGGGTTGGGAGGGGGGGGGGGGGTGACTACACACAAAAGTGACCATGATCGATCAACATACAGTAAAGGCAATGAGTCTGTTAAATTATTTGACAAAAATCTATGCATTTTCCTGTTATTAATTACCATTTGATAAACACAAATATGTTATGCTTGAGTGTATAAAACCCCATTAACAAAAGTGTTTAATTTTTCTTGAGGTTTCACAAAGGAATATTGGCTTTTATAAATGAATACAATTCATAAAGGCTAAACATTTGTGTTCAGCTACCTATTTATAAAAGCCAATATTCCTTTGTGAAACCTAGTGGGTTAGGGTGTTGGTGTTTAAAAATCAAAGGTCCTTTAAACTTTTTCATAAGACCATCATTTTAAAAGCACAAATAGAAAAATAACTCTAAACCAAAATCAACGCTATCCCAAGTTTCTCACATTCCTCCTCCCACCCTCTCTTCCACCAGCTCTCCATCCTTCACCTCTTGATTCTCCATCTCATTTATTCATTTAAAAACCAACCTTTTCAATTTTCTCTAGCCCCGTGAAAGTTGGATGTATTTTAGGCTTTGAGATATTTTGCTTGGGTGCAAAAGAAAACTAGGTCCACTATTTTCTTCACCGCCACAGTGTACCGTGCACTGCAGTACAGGTCCAATCGAATGTATAATACGAACGGTCTGGTCCTGTGTGGGAAGTCCTCTGTTTAATACGTTCTTCTTCAGTGCTAGCCTGCCAAAGACGTTCTTGTCCATGGGACTGCCTATAATCGGCGCTTGGTTGTCTACAAGTAGGTCTACAATGCACCGCCATCCGCTGGCAAAAAGATTGCATTGAAACCATAATCAGTTGATTCGAACTTGATTGTATTTGATGCTTTATCAATTAACTGTTTCTTTGGCGGTCATGATTTTGCTTTGGCGAAACTTCAAATCCTTTGGCGGCTGCAAATAATTTTCAATGTAGGAAAAACCCTGTGTCTATGTGTATATATATATTAGGGTTCTCCCCAAACAATGTAAAAGTGGGACTGCGTCACCATCATTCTTTCCAGCGCCGCCATGTAGGCTAGCATTTTAAAACAGGGCTGTCACGACACGGACATTAGTTGATGTTGTCGTTTTTTCCCAATTACATTTCTGAAACGGTTCAATTGGTTAAAACTCATGTTTAGTTGTTTTATTGCTTCAAAAAGCAAATGATAATATCACGTGTAAGTGCTTTGTGGAGGGAGTCCGTGGCTTTTGGATCCACTCTCCATCCGAGTCCCGACTCGATTATGGCAGAGCTTCAAAGCGAAAAAGGTAGTGGCAACAGTGGCCCTAGTACAAAATGTTGGTCTTGAGCCCTGCTGTGTCTTGTTCGTTACACTTTCTCCATAGCTTTCACAGATGTGATCTCCTACAGTTGTGAATATCCGTGGTTGTCCACTGTCTGACAGCTTTTCTTTTTTTTCTTGGTGGTGTGGTGGGTGGTGGGGGGGGTGGGTTAGCGGGTTGTGTGGGGCTCATTGAAGAATAATTGTTTAATATTCTTATGAGGTAGCGATGACATCATCAGTGGCATTTTACAGCCTGTCAAACAGAGAGGTCTTTGTGCAAAGGAGCATATATGCGCACATCCACGCACATACACACAGACACATACGCAGTCTCTCTGGTAATATCTTCTCCACACAGTGCTTGCTCTATGCCGGGAACTGCTCGTGCATCAGAAAGCCTTTTTAGGTATTTGTGCAATCTAATGTTCTGGCCTTTGAAGTGTCATGTCCATTTTGTCTAGATTCATGTCAGCGTATGCATGTGCGTTTGCGCATGAATGCTTGTGTGCTTGCTGTTATGCATATCCAATTTGAAGCAAAGGTCAGATGGACACGCCGCTGCAAGCTAAACATAATCTGTGATACGCTCCCTCTCTGAGCTTCGTCTCCTACTCCCACAATTCTGGACCCCTGCTCTCTGAAAATTTCTCACAAGCTCACAATTCGGATAAACCCTTGTTCAAGGCAAACTTTAATATGGTTCATGAATCTCTTTTAGAATGGCACCTGTCCTAATTATGAATGGTCTCATTGTATCATTACACCTCAAATCATGTTAATTGAAAAAGGTGGTGTTCCCATCTGACTTTCTCTCTTCAGCTACAGCAGCCCCACCACCTTGGCTTTAATTCCATGTCAGCCCCCTCCCTATAGGACAAAAACTGATTTGTCTGGTGCGACAACTGGGATTACCTATGAAAATTCAATTTCACATCTAAATGAATTTGCAGTATTACTTTCATTAGATCTGAATATTAATTTGCATTCACACCTATTAATTCCAAATTAGATTGGCTTTTTTTCTTCTTTTTTTTTACCTCCACTTAGGTAATTTTACCCTGATTGTGAAAGTGCAGCTATTTGCCTCAAATAGCCTCCGGCTATGCTTTAAAGGAACATTGGCTGCTTCCTCCTGGGCCATTAGCAGATTCTCGTTAAAGCACTGACTTAAAAAAAATCCTTAATTTAAATTCAACCATACTTTCTGTTGCTGTAGCCGTGTGCTGATTTCCAGGGTTGGTTTAGTTCGCCTTAGTGTTTTTCCATAATGGTATTGTATCTACTATAGTTTGATAGAGTGCTTATTTGAATATGTCATGACATGGACATCAGTTGTCATGCGTCCACAAATGTCGCTACACAGGGGATGTGGTGCAGCTGTTTGACTATATATTATTCTGTCAGTACTTTAGTTTTAATCAAACGTGTGCATGTTTTGCAGAATGTCCAAAAACTTGGCAAGCTAACATTACAAACGTAATAAATGACTGAAATGTAATTCCTGCCAAATATAATTTGTTCCTATTTAAAGATTGCTTCAAAAAACTGGGTAGGCCAGAAGAGACAGTTGCTTGACATCCAGAAGATGGAAGTGTATGGTTATTGGTCATTATTTTTCAGCATCTGTTGAAAGACGGATTATGCCAGATGTTCCTCTCCAGTGTCCTATAGCACTCATTCCAACAATGTTGCCAGAGCATTTGTTGCTCTTCAGCGCTGCTCATATTATCCCTCTGTCCATTGCCATTGTCAGTCTGCCTTCTTTTCAAACTGTTTAGACTCTAATGGTGGTACCTCTGAAAAACAGCTCAATTCTAGCAGGTAACCATAGGTTTAGCTTTCAGTTTGTATTCTGTCTTTCTCACAGACCTGCAGTTAGCCGCGCACACACACGCACACACACGCACACACACGCACACACACACGCACACACACGCAGACACACAGACCAGAGTTAATCTTTTACAACTGACAAAATAGCAAAAGAGCACTTACTGGGCCACAGTAATGCTCAGTTCCTGGAACCCTATGCCTGTTTGTGTGCACGTACCTGAGCAGTGCACATAAATCTCAGCCTTGGCAAGGTCTAGAAGTATAGTTTGTTACCGACTCAGTGGGTGTATGCTATTTAATGATCATAAACGGGGTCTGTTGTGATTCAGTTAAATAATGGTTCAACTCCGTTAATTAAGGGCCTTCTAAACACCTGAAGGCAAATCCTCCAATTTGGCTTTCCCAGCAGTCAGGACGATTTGAAACCTTCCGGCCAACCGTCATGCCTGATTCCAGAGCCAAGATGTATGCCCCCGCGAGTCGCATAACCACTTGTTAGAGGCGTCAATGCCTTCAATGTGATTCATGTTTTCAAGCGTTGTTGGAGAGCTGCCTGTGTTTTGCAGTCTGTTACTCTGAAAAGTGATAGACAATATTAATGAGCACAACTTGAATGTGTCTCATGCAAATGTAGCCTCTGATTGCTTGGCCCAAACTGTTGAGAAAATTAAAAATAAATAATCATTTTTAATTAAACGTGAAACAAAGTTGGGCTCTAAGGGACCAATGTTTTTTGTGTTGCTATTATTCATTAGTTGAATGGATAGCAAATACCTTCATAAAACCGGCGCTTTACATGTTGATAGAAGCATAATAGAAGTAGGCATGTCTGTTTGATCTTTCCTTTGCATGTGCTCCATTCTCTTTCATGAGCTTTTCAAACTGTGGCTGAATGCTGTTCTAGTCCAATCGTCTTCCTAGATCAGGATATTTGCATGGCAGCCGGCAGACCGCTGATAGCGTAAACAAAATAGTATATTGACCGTTTGCAGTTTTTGCCACTGCCTATTGTCACCGCCATGTGTAACGATGACCGATCATGACAATGGCGTAAAACATGTGGTGGGTGTGTGAGACTCTCTCTGTGTGTGCACATGAGAGCATGTGTTATCGCGCCACTGTGGCCCCTCCCCTTGTGCATGTTCTGTTTCCTGAGTGATTGGAGAGGGGCTCCCAGAGGGGCCGTCTTAGCGCTGCGCACAGACGCTTTGGAACAATGTCTCAGCGAAACCCCAACCCACCCACCCAGACTGAAGTCTATGCTGTCAACTTCATGACCCTAAGTGTGTGTGCGTGTGTGTTTTTTGTGTGTGTAATGTATCAAGGTGCATTTTTCATCTTCCACATGTATATTTCAATGCTGCAATCAGGATCAATCCCAGTAGGTCTAATGATTAGTCTCTGTCATAAGGAAATTTGTTGAAATATATGTGTGTGTGTGTTATTCTCTGCCTGTACGCCTCACTGTCTTGAGGTTTCTTTATGGCCTTCTCAAAGCTTTTTTCACGTGAAAATTCTCTACTGATATTGATTTTATATCATGGGTTTGGTCTTGAAAATCAATATTTATTCTTAAATCGATAGTTTGACAACACTAATTGCTTAGTGAACTGATTCTATATTAATGCACACAAATTTGGCTTGTGTGTGTGTGTCAATGTGTGTGTGTCTTTTTTCTGGAACTAGTAGTATGGCATACTGTCCTTCTTGGTCACAAGGCTGCATTTACAGACAGCTGTGGGTTCTCATGCATGTTTCTGTGTCATTATTGTGACTGTGGAATAGTTGCTGCAGCCTCAGTGGAGCAGTATAATAATAACACTAAAAGATAGCATACAGACACAATATGGTTATCTGTTATGAAATAACCGCAATGCAGAGCTGAGTGAGTTCAACGCATAACAAAAGTCTTTCTTGTAACCTGCTTGTGATAAAACCGTATAACAATTGATGTAATCTGTGTTTTGGGCCTGGCTAATCATTCCTGTTATTTTGTTTGGTTTAAATTCAAGTATGTTTATGGCTTAAAACCTTTTTTTTTATGTCCATGTTATCATGAATGAGGCTGTGAATTTGGCAGAATATGTGCACTTTTGGATTCATGTCTTGTTAGGTATGTTTTCAAGGGGTCCATTTAATTTAATGATTGGCCCTGAACTTGAATTTGGCTAGGCCGTGGTTGGCTAGCTTGAATGCTGAATTACTTGTAACTTTATTGATTTTGTTCTCCTCCTATGAGGAAGGTAATGACATTTTCTGATGAATTTGACACAACTGTGATAGAGTTTAAAGGGGAGCTGATCTATAGCCTACATGTTTTGTTTTGTCTCGACTGCTGCCCCAAGGGCCTCTGGGAAGTGTGCGCGTGCGTGCGTGCGTTCGTGCGTGCTTCTATAAGAACGTACAAGAGTGACTTTCTATACCTGTGTGTTTGTAGCTCACGAAGGCAGACATGGGAGAGGATGTGTGTGTTTCTTGTAAAGAATAACAACTTGCAAATTATTATAAATAATTCAGAAATGGAAGATATTTCTCAAAACTTAAACAAGGCTACCCGTTTGAAGGGGGAAGGGATAGCTGGAGAATCATGAGCTAACACACAATCAAGCAAGTCTAACCAAATTATTTTATCTAGAATAATTAAGTTCCACATCGAACGCATGAGGGTACTATGCACAGCATTCTTTAATAGCATGTTGCAAAGAACACACACACTTGCAAAGCATCACTCAACCATGCCAAGCCTCACACATATCTCAAGGAGACTAGATTACTAGACTTTGATTTTGCTGAATGTGCAGTTGTAAAGCAGCCCAGCGATGGGAAGGAAACTGCGCTGGGAATGATTTCATTAAGGTTTACCGATCGTGTACGTGCAGGCTTTCCACATGGATGACTATATGCATCGCTACACGCGCACGCAAGCATGTGCAGGCGCATGCACACGCGCACACATTTTTAATTACATAGCAAAATGCAAAACAGACATCAACACACATACACACAAGTATGCATCCTTTCTCTCATGCAAACAATTTGATACCCCTCGCCACACACACACACACACACACACACACACACACACACACACACACACACACACACACACACACACACACACACACACACACACACACACACACACACACACACACACACACACACAGTCAGTCCAGCTGTGCTCCCATGCAATGTGCTCCTGTTGTTTTTGAAACCTATGTATTGGTAGTTTTCAGCTCCACTGGTCTGGACACATTATTCTATTTCTCTCTTTCCCTTTGTTCTACACACACACACAAGCACACACACTCCTATCGCACTGTGCACTGTGTAAATCCAACATACTGAAGGGACTCCTGGCTCCTGCCCTTACAGCACTCTCTGCTGCTGAACTGCTAGCCAATCAAGTTAGTTGCAGCGGGGTATAGACTCACGCAGGGCACTCATTTACATGATTGTTTTCTGTTGGTGTCTTTTTGTACTTCAAAGGCACTCCATATGTCGGACAATACTGTTTGTCCAATAATTCAACTTGATATTGACTTGTAAATATGTGACATTATGGCATAGCCTCATTTTGTGCTGGGATCGTTGGCAGTGAAGCTTAAGAAGAATAGGACATCACCGTTTCGCCTTCTGCAAAGCACTTTATTTACGTGCACAAGTGGTGCAGATAAAGAGAGTGTGGTTTTAGTCATGCCGTGCACTTGTCTTACAAGGTAACCATAGACGCATGGTTTCCTGAATGCTGACAAAATACTGCTAAGCATGTGATCTACAGCAGCTGTGCTGAATTGAAGCAATCATTTGTTTAATCAATGTTTCTCAGAAACCACTTTTTACATGTGTCATAATTTTATACGACGATATCCAGTTGGAGGATATTTCAACACACATCTAATCTGTCGGTCTGGTGGTATAGTGTGTAAAGAATCCAGAAGTTCTAACTGTGAGCATGCGAGCTACTCAGTAAGAGACCTTGCCTAAGCGTAAGTAAGCCAGATGTACGGCCAGTTCTACTGCGATGCAGTGAGTTGGTCCCTTTGAGGCCCTAGGTTGGTTGACCGCTGGATTGCTTACCATCTGAGGGGAAAGAATAGATCCGAAACGGGATGTTACCGGATGAATTAACTCAGTGTTGGGACAGTGACGTCGTCCGTCTAGCTTGAGATGAGGTGGATCGCGGTATTGCTCCCACACCACTCATGTTGGCTCCTCTGCGCCGCCGAAAGGCCCATGTGATCTCACGGAAGCCCAACGGGTTCACTGGTGCTTTCGAAACAGTAAACAGTGCGCTGAAAAGGAGAAACCGTCTTTCACACTGATCCATTCTCTCTGGTCATAATGGATGCCATGCTACTGCTGCCGTCTGCCTTCAAGTTACGAGCATACACACACACACACACGAGCGCACACGCGCAGACTGATAACAAGTAGATAACAGACGTGTGGTGGTACACACATGGACACAGGCACATTGGAAACGTCGTTCGGTGAACATGGATGAGTTGGAGGGACTCCACCTCTCACCCGAGGGACTCGGGTGGAGAGGTGGAGCAGCTCCAGCAGGCGCCATGGGGAGCACGAGACTAAGTTGTGCAGAGCTGGTGAGGTCAAACACAAAGGCTGGATTCAGCAGCCCCAGCCCTGGGTCCCAGCTGCCGTGTGACACACACACACACGCACATGCACACAGGCAAGCAGACACACACACACACACACACACACACACACACACACACTTGTGTACGCATGCACACACACACACACACACAGACTTGTGTTTCAGAACTTCCCCAGGGTCTCACAAACACACACAGTGTGTGATCAATTATGAAACTTTCAGCAACTGGAGAGTGAAGTCTTTGTGTGCGTGGTCATTGCTCTTTACATTTGGTTCTCCCTCTTGTTGCTGTTTTTCAAGGTTTTATTATTGGCAACACTTGAAAAACATGCTGACACCACTGTAGCCAACCGCCCAGAGTGATTCTTATTTCATGCAACAGTTGTGACCGTGACAGTTAGTATCTGCTGTAAGTGTGTCCATCTGCGTGTAAGACCTTGCTGTGTCTCGTCCTCATTGTCTATGTACCTGTTACACCGCGCCGTTATGCAGCGGATGGCCGTTCTTCACTTCACTTCGCCAAGCAATTGCATTGTAAAGTTCAGAAAGCCATACACCACAGTAATAGGAGCTAAGGGATGCATTTGTGAGGGGATTGCGGTGAAAAAAAAAATAGATGTTGTCAGTGACATTTGTTGTCCTTACAAGCCACCCATCCAAATCATTGTGTTAATAATTATATATAATATATCTTTGTATTTGGTTTTAATAAAAGTACGCACACATTGTGCTATAAGGAAGCACATCAGTTATCTGTGTTTGCTGTCACAGGTGATCTGGACCGGGGAAAGCCTGTTCAATGATCCTGAAGCTTACGGCCAAGCTCCTCCGACATATGGAGTGTGTAGGGGAATCTGTGTCAAAATGGTAATTTCTAGAAACTTTGGTAATCCTTGAGTTTAGTTTCTCCAGTTCTGTTCTCGCTCCATCTTTGACTCTTAGCTTTTGATGTCCTTTTATTCCACGGCTCTGTCTAACGTGACATAACATGGATTTGGTGTCCTCCACGCTGACTTTGAGACTAAGCCGTTGACTTATTGTCGACAGGGTTTTTGTTCTGCTGAAATAACGACTTTAATACGATTTGTCTATTCAACGTACACACGTCTAATAAGCTAAGGACCGATCATCCCCTTTCCCCCCTGTATTTGTTTTTCATAATTCCAAACTCCAGCAGGAATCAATGCAAGGATCCATACACTCACAAATATATGCACATGCCTGTACACAATCACTTTGATACGTTGATACCCAGAGCATTTTCTAATTAACTTTCCAGCGAACGCTTTGTTTCTGTCGTTTAACCTGCTGCTCAAGAGACCATTATTTAGGAGTCTCTCTCTCTCTCTCTCTCTCTCTCTCTCTCTCTCTCTCTCTCTCTCTCTCTCTCTCTCTCTCTCTCACAACACAACACAACAGGGCTTTTCTCTTTTTGTTATTTAGGCAAGGCTGTTTGCCAGAGAGACAATAGAGACACTTTCCCAGTCTCCTTCCCTCTCTCTGTTTTGCACACTCACATGCACCAGGGATTTCACTGGCAATCATTGCCTGCACTTGCTATCGGCTTCATTGTCTTTAACATGTTCCATGTTTGGCTCTGGTGTCAGTTCACTTCAAATCCGCGGTACTCTGGCTTTAACTCCTCTCCATTTTTTTACAAGATATCAAATGTGAGTAATATCATGGCCAAAAGACAACAACATAAAAATAAAACAACTGTGTAATAAAGGGGAATCTGTTACACTTGATGCATGTAGCAGTCCCCCTACCGAGGGACGCTTTATGTGGCTCCGGTCCATGCCTCGTCCATGCTCTGCCTGGGCGTCTTGCCCGCTCGGCACCACTCCAGGCTTTAGCTCTTGTGCTTTTACTATATTGTCTCTCACTGCTCAAACCGTGTAGTCCCAACCAGTTCTCATTGTCTACCGTCATAGGAGTGCTGATAGCCATACTACTGTTATCTCTCTCTCTCTCTCTCTCTCTCTCTCTCTCTCTCTCTCTCTCTCTCTCTCTCTCTCTCTCTCTCTCTCTCTCTCTCTCTCTCTCTCTCTCTGATGATGATGCGCAGGGGTGAAGACACAGGACAACACAATCCCATAACATGCAATAGTTTTATCTTAAAACAATTATGGAAAGTCACTCAATATTCAGTGGCGGGGACATGATGACCGCGACAGCAGTCAATCGAATCTGTTAATACCGTGTGACTTTATTACTATACTAAATGTTTTTTGTAATTCATATGTAATGCCTATCAACTTGAAGTGGTCTGTAGACGGGGTGATTGATGTCCAATGTGTTTTATCGTTGTGATCAACCTATCATGGGGCACAGACTACACGGATGCATTGAAGGGAGATCACAGGCAGCCTGGAGTAATTAAGCCAAAAACAGCAACAACAGCAGCAACAGCAACCAAGCACATATTTCTCTGGTGCCTACTTGTGTTCTTCAGACACAATATCCAGCGGTGTCACACAACGACGTGATCGTCACAGCCAGAGGACTCCCCCAGGGCCGACCAGAGAAGTTCCTGAGACACTTCCTACCACTTAACCCCGTCAAACTGCACCCCGCGAAAAAACACAAACGCAGGCTGCATGTATTCACCCAATCTGTATCGTCACTCCTCCATCCTCGCCCCTCCATCAAATTAGCCGCGTGACATGTATTTACATGCATTATTTGAATGTCTTTAGAAAAAGTTCTGCAGCTTTTTAGACAAACACATTGAACGCGTCTTGTGTAATGCTTTCCCCGGGCGGCTGGCCGAGGCTTTGGTGGGTGTCATTGTCTGGCAATGAAGACGGATCGACCCGACAAGCAGACAGACTCTTAAGGGAGGCTCATCGGTTTCTCAGCCGCTGCCAACGGTTGCATGTGCTGCAGTTTTAATTGAACTTCATTGAAGGTAGCGGGTTTGTCACACGCTTCAGTGAGCTATGGGTCTGCTCTTTCAGGCACCCGTTGACCGGCCAGGTTATATCTTCCCCACCAGCAGCACATTGAACACCGCCATGGCTGGGTGGATGAATAGTCATACTTCATATTTAAGATGAATAACCATATATATGGACACATTTTTATCAGTTTGACTTCTTCTCCTTTATGCCCATACTTAACGCCTCACTTTGCACATTCCCAAAAGTCCATGTTTGTGGGGCCCTGTTTGTGTCTATTTTTGGAAATGTGTGTGTGCATTTGTGTGATATACAGCCTGTCTCTCTCTGTGTTAGCGTATGTGCCTTTTGAGGGCTGACTTGCTGTCACTCTCCGTTTGGACTGACGGAGGGAGGGGCACGGCAGCTAATACTGTGTTGTGATCCTAGACAAATGGTCAGCGGTGACTTCCTCTCTTCCTCCTCTCTCTCTTTGTTCGCGCCCTCTCTTTGCTCTGAACTCATCCACTCACTCACACTTGCAAATACCCTCGGCGTAAATTGACCCTAAACGTAGCCCATATATACAATCATGAACATGCAGAAATAGACCCATACACGCAAACAAACGCACACACACACACGCAGTAATAGACCCAAACTCACAAACACACACACACACACACACACACACACACACACACACACATGCACCCACCCACACACACACACGCACACGCAGAAATAGACCCACGCGCACAAACACACAAACAGACCATTATCTGTCTCTTGCGATTAATGTTGGTGTGATCCACTCAGCTGGCCGTGATCACATTAAGATGGATGTACCCCCTGGTGTATGTGTGTGTGTGTGTGTGTGTGCGTGCGTGTTTATGTGCACGCCCAGTGCTCCCAAGGCCCCATCTGTTTGTGCTTTCTCCAGGGCTGGGTCCTGTGACCTAGCTCCCATCCTCAGTGCCCTCCGCCAGGGTAAGAGACACCCTGACGGAGGGGGAAAGATGGAGGGCGGCTGCACACCCAAAGATGGAGCATCTCTGTCTCACTAACGAGAGCTGCGCTTTCACCATTACCTTATTAAGGGTTTAGATCGATGTCTGCTCTACAGAAAGCGCTATATAGCATTGGAAAGATACATAGATGTACCATTTATGACATGGTGGTGGAATTAAATAATCGCTGAAATGGATGGATAAGACATGGGGATTAAGGGGGATAATGCAATAGCCTTTTGAGATTATGGATAAAATCTTCTTGCTGAAGATAAGTTTTCTTTCTGTGTAGGACTGTGGTCGCATTTTGTTTATTGATTTTGGTTGGATGCACATTCTGTGTCTATGTGGAAATCCTATTTTATTTCTCTGCTCCACAAAAAATAATCGAAACCAATCTGTTTTGTATTGAAGATCTAAATGTTTTTATGGGTTTAAAATATATAAAATAATAGTCAAACTCTAAATAAAAGATTTTAACAAGGGCGGACTGTAACTGTAGTGGCGCTACATCGTAACACACACTCATTTCTAATAAAAATGTTGAATGCCCCAAACAACATTTGCTTTGACATAATACAACTGTTTTAGCTCTATCCAGCCAATGGAAGGCCTTGTGTTTAGCCCATGGCGTGTTCCCCGTTACGCTGACCAAATCTATGGTGGCCAGAAAATGAAAGGGTCCAAAAAGAAACTATTTTCGGTGACAACAACATCATTTTTTTCTTTCTTCTCTCTTCCCCCCCCCCCCGTCTCCACCCGGGATCTACACCGCGGACCCCACTCCACTGTATCAAATTAGCTGCTGAAAGTGTCACAATTGTCGAGCACAGCACAAAAACACCTTATTTGTGTGGATTCATGTGTGAACTTTTTTTTTTTCCTTCCTTTCAACAGAAGATTTTTAGTAGATTGCTTAACCCCCACCTCTCCTCCAAATACACACAAAGACACGGATGCACGCACACACGCACTATGTGGCTGGGATTGTGTACCAAACGCAATCACAACCACATAGACAATGGAACCATCAGTTCCGTGTTAGTGTTCGTCAAACTAGTTTCAGCTGCTGGGCTGCTCTTTTGAAACACATTGATCCGTGGAGCTATTTTGGTCTGTTTTTCCATTTCTTCTGGTCTGGCATGCCGGACAACAACCACCATTACTCCTCTTCCACGCTCATATCTTTTTCTCTGTCCTCCCGTGTGTGTGTGTGTGTGTGTGTGTGTGTGTGTGTGTGTGTGTGTGTGTGTGTGTGTGTGTGTGTGGTTTCACATAAGACCACTGCTTGCCCCCAGGCTGCCGAGACAACAGCCCGATGCTATTTTGGTGGCCGGTCAGAGGGCCACCACGGCACTCACTCTTAAACTGATGAACGGCACGCTGTCTTCGCTCTACTGATGGGGGTGTTAAGGTTATAGGAGGGATTACCAGCCAAGCAACATGGTGTTTAGTTGAGCTCTATTGACCATGCGTTGATCACCTTCGGTTGTGGCACAGCTTCTCCTTGCATGCCTGACATCTCCGCTTGAATGTGTGTGGTATATGGTATGCCATGAGAGGCTGTTGTTGTAAAGCACTTTGAGTCACTGCAGTGGCTTCTTTAAGGGTCGTTACAAATATAAGTCGGGTTCAGATTAATTAATACATCAACAAATTAAATTGAGGTGTGTGTGTTTATGTATATATATATGTGTGTGTTTGTGTGTGTATATATTTATGTGTGTATATATATATATATATATATATATATATATATATATATATATATATATATATATGCTGCCTGTGAGTCTATGTATCTAGTTTGTGTTGAGAATAAACTGGCTTGGTTTCCTTTGTCCAGGTGTCTGAATGCGTGCACCTACTGCAAGACCAAACACGCCAGAGGTGACCTGGCCAGCTACCCCGTAGAGGAGCTGGTGGAGAGAGCCAGACAGTCCTTCCAGGGTGAGTGGATCATGTAGCACCATGCCCTGCTCCAACATCCATCCCCACACACTCGATCCATCTGGGCCCTCTTTTAAACACCGACATGGCTGGGTGTGGGCCAAGTCTGTCTGCGTTTGGCTGTTCTCGAATAATGATAACATCACACGTTAACGAGCCCTTTGTTGTGTTTAATATTGTGTGTGTGTGTGTGTGTTGTACAAACTAAGTTTGAGTAATGGCAGGGGACACACACACACACACACACACACACACACACAGATATTGTTAGAAGCATTTTATAAAATTTATAAATGCATTTTTATATATATATATATATATACATGTAAATTAATACATGAGCTTTGTAGATTAAAGCTCCATGAAACAATCAAGGTTAGGTTCAGCTGCTACTGATGCATTTTCAACATTCACCACCATAGGGACTGGGATAATGACTCGTGTGTATGTGTGTGTGTGTGTTCTGTCCTAAGAAGGAGAATGACAGGGCAGGGAATGGGGTTTTGGAGAGGGGCGTGGGGTGGTCAGTGGGGAATGTTTGTCTTCTCGGTAACACATGTTGATGTTTTCTGTTCTTTGGGTGTGTGGGGAGGTCGAGGAGGAGGTGGTTGTGATGTGTCGGAGGAGGAGGTACTGTAGGAGGTAGTGGTGGAGGAGGTTGTGGTGGAGGAGGGGGATGTGTTGGTGGGGGTCGTGGTGGAGGAGGAGGAGGAGGTCGTGGTGGAGGAGGAGGAGGAGGAGGTCGTGGTGGAGGAGGAGGAGGAGGAGGTAGTGGTGGAGGAGGAGGAGGTGGTAGTGGTGGAGGAGGAGGAGGGGGTGGAGGAGGAGGAGGTAGTGGTGGAGAAGAAGGAGGAGGGGGTGGTGGTGGACGAGGAAGAGGAGGAGGTAGTCGTGGAGGAGGAGGAGGAGGAGACTTGCCAGTTGGTTCTGGTTTGAGGCGAGCAGAACAGCTGTTGGGCCCGGGCCACTACAGGCCTGCCCCGGGCAGGTCAGCGAAGGGCGAGTCCACTGACTGATACCATGCTACTACTTCTAGGGTTGGCTGTTTTCTATTCAATATTACATTTAATATCATAATTTATTATATTATACATTTTCCATGACCAGCTTAATAGTCATGAGATCAGTGGTTAAATGATAATACATAAATAAGAAGAAAATACAATTAAAATAAATAATACTTAATATTTGAAGAAAACAGTACCATACGTATGTATTGAGCAACCTATAGCTGGCTATAGGAAACATGATTATACAGATATTTGACTGTTCTCCAGAGCACTCCATGGGAACCTCTTCAGAATAAGTGCTGTGTGTGGGATCTTGCTGTCACTCTGGCTGTTGAAGTCTTGCCAAGCGCCGCTCCTGTGGCTGTCTCTGTGTGTCCCAGGAAACCCAAGGCATGATGGTTTGGAGGAGGGGTGGGGGGGGGGGGGGGGGGGGGGGGGGGGGCTGGGGAGAGAGAAAGAGAGGATGCACCCTTGACAAGGTCACAGTTGTGTAGAAAGAAATGAAGTAAAAAAAAAAGAAAAGAAATATAAAATAAAGATCCCTTCCAGATCGGGCTTAAACAGCGGCATCTGTGCCAGTGTGCTGCCTCTGGGCTGGCCAGTCAAGGACGAACTCACCAGCTGCCTTGAACTTTGTTCACAGAGGGAAGAGCTTAGAGTGTGTGCGTGTGTGTGTGTGTGTGTGGGAGGGGGGGGGCATGTGTGTGTGTGTGTGTGTGTGTGTCTGTGTACGCGTGTGTACGTGCAATAGTGCGTATGCGCGTGCGTGCACTTCTCCTGCATGTGCACATATGTGCGCATGGTTTGTTTGCTAGTGTCACTTTGGAGCTGTTTGGGGAAGTTAGTTACGGTCTTGTGCAGAGCTCCCACTGCTGTCACGTGTGACGTCGCCACTGTCCTCTGGTGGGATGGTGGTGGGGGGGGGGGGGTTAATAGGGAAGAGAGGCATATCTGGATAGGCACATGTGTTTTTGTTCCGCGCTTGTAACAGTAGAAGTCATCGTAGGAGTGTGCGTGTTTTTTGTGTGTGTCTTGTGTGCATATGGGCGCGGCTGTCAGGAAATATGACCAAGAAACGGTTGGTTGTTTGCTCGAGAAAACAAAACGGGCGTAATGAAAGAGGAAGCTGAATGTTCCCGCCTGTCACCCGGCCCCGACGGAGGACGCAGGTTTATTGGAAGAACGATTGCCTTTGTAAAAACAAAAGAAGGGAAAGGGAAAAGAGCCGCGTGGGAGCGGAGAGAGCAGCACCGCCGATGCATTTTAAGTAACCGGTGTGACGCCTGACGCAGTGGTCCTCCACTGGTCGTTCCTCTGTATATGCTCGGGAAGCAAACGCACTCCCTCACCCACTCACATGTCAGGCAGTCTGCTCTGTTTCTTCCCCACCTCTCGGTGGACGTTCTCTCGCGCTCCTCTTTTATCTCCCTGTAGAAGTGGGTTTCACACGGTGATGCTCTCATCTGCCAGCAGTCTCGCGTCTGCGAACCAAAGTGCCCCTAGGTTTTCTTTCCCCTATCAATGATGTGCTTGAAATTACTTGATAAATACTTAAATTGATTAGAATAAGACGTGACACTTTCTTGTTTCTTCAAGAGGCCAACTCGCTAGACGTTAACTGGGAGCTACGCTGTGATTACCTGATCAAAGGCCAGATGGTTATTTTGACAAATTAATTGAGAATCGGTTCAACAGGTATGTGGGTTATGAGTTCACTTTCTCTGATTCCATGTTGTGACAAAGCATGTGTGTACAAGAGGAGGTCTTAAACGCAATGTCCCCCTCGTGCAATTGCTCTGGCTTCTTTGAAAAGAATAAAGATGAGTTCACACACCCACTCACTCACATCATTTGCCCCCATCATTATGTGAACTGACGTGACGTGAATGTGTCCATGACATGACACGACACGACACACACACACACACACACACACACACACACACACACACACACACACACACACACACACACACACACACACACACACACACACACACACACACACACACACACACACACACACACACCACACATACTTTCAGGCCAGTCATCCACTTGCACTTATACCTCTGGACAGCCAGCAAGATCCTTGAAGGTGGGTGTCAGGGGGTGGGAAATCCCAATCAGATTTCATTAACATCTGACTCTAAGGCGAGAATCCTCCATGTATGTCCTCCAGTGTGACTGTACTGGCATGAAGGGATGGAGAAGCCGTAGTGTATCGAGGCCATCGGTTTGTCTGTGTATATATAAGTGAATGGAGAGAATATTGTGGATCACAACGAGTCCAACGAGTGTGGCCATGGACAAGATAACGCGTGTTCAACTCTGAGGACTTGGGATTATAAATCGATATGTATATTTAAACCCAAAGTGTTGAAGTGCAGACCGCCGAAACGGGCTCCAACCCGCCCGACCGACATTCCGTATGCGAGCCCCATAAGGCTTCGGCGACAAGATGTACCCGACGCAGGATTAGCGCGGTATTCCCGGCCTCCGTCTTGGACGGCACATGACAGCTTTGGCGGCGGCGGCGGCGGGGCAGACACCGGGGGACAGGCGGATACGGACAGGCTAAGGGGGCTAGCCTCTCCGACCCCGACTTCGGTGACAGGTGTCAGCTCTGGTTTTTGCCCGGCCACGGCGAGCGGCTGACACGGGTACTGACCGTCAAAGGCTCGGCGGCGGTGCGAAGGTCGGCTCCTGACGCGGACGGCCCTCCCCCTCACGTATCGCCGTTACGTCGCGGCTCCCGTGGCGAATGTTGGATTGGACATGTCAACCTTGAATTATTCATTGGGGATGAGGGGATTCTTTTTCTTTCTGTGGTTTTCTTTGCCGTTATTATGTTTTGGTTACGCGCGGTGACACTACGGCGTTTCGCTTTGAGGACATGGATCCTAATTCAATAAATAAAAAAAGATATAAACCGCACGACTATAGGGAGAAAAGGCGAACGCACAGAAAATGAAGCACAGAACAAATATTCAATTGCACAGAAAATGTTTTGGCGTCACTGCTAATTCCACAGTGTTAAATGTTAATGTTGTTTTAGCAAACGTAAATTGTTAAAACTATGCAACTATGCAAACTTTTGCTCAAAGTGCAAAACAATGAGCTTGTGACTCGTGGGATAGAAGGACACCGGTGGATGGAAAGTGTCCATAAAGAATAGTTAAAGTGAAAAGTGAATTTGCGAAAAAAGCGAACCGTGGTTGATATCTTTTGGCTGGCTTTCAATACGCCTTGGCTCCATTTCTTAATTTTCTACAAATGAGATGAGAAATGAGACATGGAGCGACAACAACAATGCAAATGACAGATGGACCAAATTCAATTGAGGCAAATTCAAATCCAACATCCCCCCTCCCCCATCCACCCCCTCGCCTTTCCACTCTTCACTCTCTTTTTTTATCTCTCCCACTCCCTTTTTCTCCCTCACCCTCCCTTTCCTGCTTGACACTAAGCAGGTGGTTTGATAACCTCTTACTGGTCTGACTTCACACATACGCACACGCTTGCGGGGTGTGCACGCGCAGTGCACACACAGACACACACAGACACACACATAAACAGACACACACAGAGTACAGCTTAGTTTAACCTAACTCTACTTAACCTCATGGCTGATTATGCCTAGTCACGGTCTTGCCTGGCTGTGGGTGTGTGTAACTTTGTATCAACTGGTTTTTAGTTCACTGGGCTGAGTCTGAGAGGGAGAGAGAGAGGGAGAGGCGCGGATGGGGAGGGGGGGCTGGTATAAGACATTATCTCCCTCTCTACTCCATTAAGAACAGTGGCAGAAGAAACAGAGAGCCATTTGTAGAAGTTGTACTCTGTACCTTTCAGGTCTGTCTGTGTTACGCTGTCTTCTGTCCTCCTGTTTGACCTCTATTACTTTATTCATTGGCTAGACACGGACAAACAGGGGATTGTGTGTGTGGGCGTGCACGTGTGTGTGTGTGGTGTGTGTGTTTGTGTGCAGGGTGCTGCCTCGTTCTGTGATTTAGTGCCAAGCTGGCAGTGGTAACTAGTGAATAGGGGGCCCCTTTCACACAATGGGAACGCGTGACACTCTCACACACACACACACACACACACACACACACACACACACACACACACACACACACACACACACACACACACACACACAGGATTGGTGACATAATAGCAGCCATGCCAGGTGTGCAGGTGGTGCCCTACAGTCTGGTGCTGGCTTGAAGGGTTTCTTTTTGTGTGTGTGTGTGTGTGTGTGTGTGTGTGTGTGTGTTTGCACGCGCTTGTCTCTGTCTGTTTTCAGCCACCATCTGCCATGTCCTCTGTGAACCCGTGTCCACATGTCTGCACTCTGTATCTCTCCGTCGGTCCCCACATGTACGTCTGCTAGGACCTCCCACCGCTCTGTGGATAACACTGAGACTATCGTCTTAGCTGTATCTGTGCCATTCAACAGCTGTATGAGTTGTTTTGTATTGGTCTAAGAAGGAGGGTCACTCTTAATAGTACGAGTTATAGTTGCAGTGCTAGTTTAGCTACCACTGCAGTGGTAGTTTAACTGCCACGCATCAGAAGCGGCAGTGTAATTTATTGTAGTAGTGGTTATAGTAGTCGTAGTAGCAGTTCCACCTCATGCCAATAGGTGGCACTGGGAGACTGGCATTTAGACCCGATGACCACGTGCTTCGCTTTGAGCCTTGTTGTGATGTTCGCTGCTTTTACACACATACTAACACTGAGACTAGCACACACACTCCTGTATGTTGAAACATACCACAAGCTCAGTATAGCTTTTAACACACATTCAAGTTCTCAATGTCTTTGCCTTTCTCGTACCCATTGAGACAAACATACTCCCAACACACACACACACACACACACACACACACACACACACACACACACACACACACACACACACACACACACACACACACACACACACACTGACGCACATTTGCCTTACTCAACACTGTTAAACAACACTGTGTAATTGTGTGTGTGTTTCCGGTCTCGGCTCTTTGCCGTTCGTCTCCTTGTTGATATACTCACTTCTGCTTTGTGTGTTTTGGTATGGACAATAACAGCTACACTCTGCGGTGGTTTGTTTGGCTTGTAGCTTTGTAAATAATTACAACGCATACACTGGAGAGCTCTCGGTTAGTGCGTTTGTGCTCACATTTTTACCTTGTTTTAACGGTTCCTCCGCTTGACAGCTTTTTGTTGGCATCAAAACAAACAGATGTTGCGTGTGGTGTCTTTATGTACCACATATTATTTGTTTTTGTTTTTGTCCTGAGAAGAACGACTTTGGAGTGGATCTGGGCGACTTCTGTTCTTCTTGCCCTGCTCCCCCCCCCCCCCCCCCCCCCCCCACACACACACACACACACACACACACACACATTCCCCATACCCCTCGGTGGAGGTGAGGGGGTCCTTCATCACAGTCCATGACAAAGTGGTGACATGTGCAGCCTTTTAAGACACTTTGTTATGGTTTGTCGATCGCTTGAAATGCAGAAGTTACCTTTGTCCCCATTGAATGTGAATACAAACACTATACAAGCAAAGTATCAACAACAGTGACATATACACATGGATTTGCTTGTCATGTTTTTTGGCCACATAGCATGTCTGTCCAGAATGGTAATAATCACTGCACACACGCGCACACGTACACACGTACAGGTGCACACACACACACACACACACACACACACACACACACACACACACACACACACACACACACACACACACACACACACACACACACACTTGCGTCCCCTCTCCGGTGCTTAAGTGTCTAATCTAAGCGCCGTCTATTGGGATGTGCATGCACAAGGGGGCTTTCTTCTCTTTTTCCTCCTGTTAACCTCAATTCCCCTAAGGTGTTAGGCACCTGTCTTACTTACTTCACACAACAGCACAGATACACACAGCCACTCATCCCCACACACACGCACAGCCACTCTCTTTACACACACAACGCAACACACACACACACACACACACAGGTTTGAGTTATTCTACCTGTAATTAACTGCGAGCGCTGCTGCATCGACGTGATCAACGCAACTCATTACCTGGAAAATGAGGGAGAGAGATGAGCTCAAGGAGTTTAACTGGCGGAGAATGGCTGTGAGGAGTCTTCAAAGCAATCCTATCTCGTGTGCCATCAGGGATAAAAGAAAAGCAAATTAGCTGGGAACATGCTAAGCAACTGTAACATATTGTCTTTGCTCCCCTCAACAAGTGTCCCCCTAACCCATACCTCCCATTTGTTTCTATTTGGGCGCTCAAGGGAGTTATATTCGGAAATCTGTTTCAGGGCTGTATCCCTGCTTTGCTATTGATAGAAATAATTTTGTTTTGCACGCTTACTCCACAAATATAATACTGTGTGTGTGAAGAGAGCACTCGCATATTGCAACCAACCTACTTTTTGCACTGCTCCAAGCCCATTATTGGCCTGTCACAGCCCATCAATCACCAGGCCTCCCTGTGAAGTCTCCATCTCTCCGTCTTTTTCTCTTCTCTCCCTTACTCTTTTCTTCCATGATAATCTTTCTCTCCTCCTTGCGCTCTACCTCCTCTGTTCTGTTCACAGCCCTCTCAGACCCAATGGCCGTAACTCTGGAGACCTTAAAGACGTGACTTTCTGATTGGCTGAAAGGGGGTCACCTGATCGTTCAGCACCGACTGTATTTGGTGCTGTCCCGCGGGTTAATGTTGTGTTTGGCTACAGTTTAAAACGAGTGCAATGCATGCGCCACTCAATGGCTAATAGCAGGGCTTACGCCGCGTAAAAAAGGGGTGTGACAAAAGTTGAACTTCGGTTAACTTTAGGCAAATGAGCGCATAGTGTGGCGCACGTTCGGGCCATGCGATTGGACAATCAACAGTCAGTGAGCACAGGCGGACTGTTACATTTCATGTCCTGGTTTTAAGCACTTCCAGTGACAACGTTCTTATCTCTGCTGTGGGCAACCTTGTGTATTTATGGCGTCTGGTGGGGCCGGAGCGTACAAGCCTAGACACCGTTCTGACACACACACACACACACACACACACACACACACACTCACACACACACACACACACACACACACACACACACACACACACACACACACACACACACACACACACACACACACACAGTCCTGGCATCAGATGAGTGAGCGCCTGATCACACACATGCAATGCTGCAGCCGTAGATTGTGGAAGCAACAGGATACATAGGTTGTCTCGGATGTGCGTTTGATACGCATGCAGGGGCCCCTCCGCTCGCAGGGAGGAGTCACAACGGATATCGAGGAAAGACCAGAGATCTGTGTCGCCTTAAGTGGTATTAGTGTGTTTCTGTCTGTTTTGTGGGGGGGGGTGGGGGGGGGGGGGGGGGAAGGGGGATGTTTTCATACCAGCGGGGTTCCCTTCACACTCCCTCCAGGAGTCAGTTCTCACGTTTTTTTATGCACACTTACAAACACACGCAAACACACACACACACACACACACACACACACACACCCCACTACCTCCTCACTGTACAGTCAACCTTCCGGCTGTGCTGCCCGCTCAGACGGCGTATACGGTGGCATGAGTGTGTCCCTGCAGGGGGGACACAGCTGAGACACCACACACACACATATACACACACATGTATATACATACACACACATGTATATACATACACACACACACACACACACACACACACACACACACACACACACACACACACACACACACACACACACACAGAGGAACACTTGAGTTCCTCTCTAGTAACAACATTCTTCCCCTAGTAGTAAACTCTTACTTCATGCCCAGGTTGATTTTACACTTTAACCTTTTCGTGATTGTTGTTCATGTCTTCCAAAACTCTCAAAGCCTCAGGTTGTAAATGACATTGCTCTTGCTCTCTCGCGCTCACTCTTTGTCTCTCGCTCTCTCTCTGACTGTGTCTGTCTCTCAAACACACTTCCATGGAGAGTTAGAGAGGGGAAAAACAAAACTGGACCTACAACTTGAGTCATAAGCACATTTGAGTGAGTGAGTGAGCTGCTTAGCCTATTTTGAGATGGACTTGTATTGAGTCTACTGGAGGACAGTTGTCAGAGCTTGTTGACTTTCGCAATTATACAGAATACACATTTATCCCTCCATCTCCCTTTGTCTCGTTATCTCCATATATCTGTTATCTTTATATATCTTAGTCTTTCTCTGTAAATCTTAATCTCTTACTATCTCTCTTTATCTCTCTTTATCCAATACGTCTCTTACCTCTCCCTCTCCAATCCATCTTTATATTACCATATCTCCCTATAAAACTGTTGTCATCGCTTTATCTCTCTATCTCCCTCTATCTCTTTCTCTCTATAACAACCGGCACATAAAACCTCAAAAAGTAAGGACATTGTCTCACCTTAGCAGCAGTCTCTGCCCCCTGCCAGACAGAATGCAATGTCCCGGCGATGTGACTTGAAACAAAGTTATGGAGGACCAGCAGTAAGAAGGGGCAGCACTCCTGGGACACAAGCAGAAGAAGAGGAAGGGATTGAATAATGGGTGTGAGGAAGAGGCAGAAGAGCCATGGGGGACATGTTTTATATGTTCTGGAAGGAAAGAGGAGATGTGTGATGAGCCGTGCGGAAATGAAGTGAGAGAGAGGGATGGATTTTCTTGTGAAAAGAGGAGGCATGCCAGACTGATGGAATCAACATTCCAGTCATTCAGTCCATTGGAGATTGACACACACACACACACACACACACACACACACACACACACACACACACACACACACACACACTTCCCTAATCTAAGTCTAATATAACTTGTTTTTACATTTTGCTCTGTGAATAGAGCTGTTGAACAAAGAAACAAGTCTGGTTTGAAATAAGGAGAGAAAGTGAAGGAACAGAACATGATTTCTTCTTTCCATCTGTAAAGAAAGAAGAGACACTTTAGGTTCATCTCTGTCAAGGCTCTCTTGGCTATAAGTTGCAACACACACACACACACACCATGCTGCAAGACAAACTGTTCAACTATAATTTGTTTTACATTATCGTTATTACATATTTAAACTCTAACCTATAGTTCACATACATTTTGCGTGTCAAATCTTTACATTATCTTGACACAGTCAGCGGTTATTCTGCATCTCCTCGCATAGAACCGGTTGAAACTGTCTTCACATTTGGCATGAACTGGTTGTAGCGTCTCATCTGCTAATGCGTTGAGTTCTCTTATTAACTGCATGCCCTGTTGTCAAGGTTTGTTGATTTAGCTTTTTTATGTGAGACACCTAGTAGTAATTTACCAGTGTTTCAGTTTCCTTGACCTGCCGTAGTGTTGAAGTCACACAAAATTACCTTTATGTGCTGTTTGTGTTCTGTGTTAGCTGTTAGTTTCACTTCTAGACACTGAAATTAAATTTGAGTTTTATTGAAAGAAAGCATACCAAACAAAAATTGTGGTGTTTGCAGTCGTACACGCCAAGCACTTTGCAAGTTACTTTTATCCCCTGCAGGTCACGTTTTTGTTACAGTAAAGGGACTGATCAACTAAACAGCTTTATTGTTAAAAGTACAATGTGTAAGAATCAGAAATACCTTCGTCTCGTAAGTGAACTGCAACCTGCTCAACCTTGTGCATTGAGACCACTGGAGTGCGAGCTCCGTGGGTTGAGACAATAACAATTATAAACTATCGTTAGTTATATTCATAAATAAATGTACAAATTAAAAAGTTATGAAAGAACAGAAATTGTTTTTATTATCCTACCTTAGAAGTAATTTCCCTCCTATTCCCAGCAAAACCGGCCTGGTTCTAATATAATATAAATCAGCCCACAGGCTGTTGTACGCAACGCAAAATCACTGTATGTATATATATATATATATATATATATATATATATACACACACATATATATTTGTGTGTTTGTGTATATTGTATGTATATATGTAGCCTCAATGCACACTAAATCATTACCATAGCTGCGCATAGGCAGGTGCAATATACAGTATATACACATAGGCACACAACTTTCATTTTTATACAACTTTTTGATTTATGTTTTGCCTGGGTTTTCCCCATCCCTAGACCGTTGCGGCTGTGTTTTGCAAGGTATAGCAGCATTGTGTCACCATGACAGACCAGTGCTTGTGACAGCCCTGCTGTCACACTCCTCTGCCCACTTTTGGGAGCCACAGAGAGGAAGAGAGAGGGAGAGGGAGCGCAGCTTTAGAGTGGAGGAAAGGAGAGGACTGTACACTTTGTCCCCTGAATGTTTCTAAGCTTGTTAAGATGGTAAACAAGCCCCACTCATTAGTGTCAGAGCTGTTATATACATGCACTAGCTCTAATGTTTAAATAATATTTACATAAAAAAAAAAAACTCTGTCTCTGTTAGCAAAAAGTAAAATACACACACACACACACACACACACACACACACACACACACACACACACACACACACACACACACACACACACACACACACACACAAGGGGCTGGCTAAGTTAATTAACAAACACAAACAAGTTGCCTGCTGTGAGCCTATGAATATAATTAGCCTTAATACTGACCAGTCATTTACACAAAATGACACTCGCATCCCATACAACGAGAAATGAGGTCAATGGAGAATCTGCGGAACTGTGTGTGTGTGTGTCTGCGTGTCCGTCCCATCTCCCTGTGTAAGTGTGTATGGGACCATTGCCCTGACTTCTTAGACAGTTGATATGAGGCATTAACACATTGATTATTTTTTCAGTTTTGATTAGGATCTAATAACCCTATGCATATCTCCCTTAAGCTGTGTTTATGCATGGGTGTGTGTATGTGTGTGTGTGTGATACATGATACATTGTAAGGCAAAGCATCGCCCTAAAATGCATGTCGGCTCTTATTTAATTTGACAAATTGAACTCCTTTTGCACCGTTTCGATAGAGCCTACGCTCAACCTCCAAACAATAGGCTTGCAGCCTGACACTACAATACCGGGGCTATGGGCGTCTGTGTTTTGAGCTGTCTGGCTACAATTGAACGAGCCCTAGTTGAAGCATGCTGAAGACCGGGCTTTGCTGAACTTGTTCTTGCACCATCTTCTCCACCACTGTGCTCGACGCTCACCCACCCACTCCCTCCTCCTGGCCCCTGCTTGCTGTCACCTCCACTGATTGACAGAGGACATACATCGGTGTGACAGCCTAAAAATAGCACATGGACAAGCGTTTTTTGTTGTGCTTCCAAAACGCCGTAATCATTTTGCAGCACCAGTGGACCTTTTGCATGTAGCATGGCTTGTAACGTAGCAAAACAGACTTAGGAAAACATCATTTGTTATTGTTGCAAAGTTTTCTCATACAAATAGTAAAATAGTGAAATAATGAAACTTTATTCACTCTATGTATGGGTGTGTTGGAAACAACAATACCTTAAGATTAAAGAGACCAGTGTTCCAGGTAGACAATGATGTCCATTGCTTCCATGTGATTGCATTAACGACAATCATTAGATAAATGAGCATGGCAGACCAATTAAGACAACCTCATTAGTATCCCTTTGTTTCTCTATCCTTAACCCCTAACACACACATACACAGGCACATACATAAGCGCACGCACTTACACACACACACACACACACACACACACACACACACACACACACACACACACACACACACACACGACACATAAACAAGCCACACACCAGAACGCACTAACACACACACACATACCACACAAACACACCACACAAACACACCACATGCACACAAGAACACACCACACACACACACACACACACAGACACACCCCATCCTACCAAGGAACTGGCTGTGATGGCAATCAACATAGACTTTGGAACAGTTTAATTGCTTTCATTGCTCATTAAGTGACACAAATTTGCTAATTAGAACAGATAGCAAGGCCTGCTGATTGCTAACCAGCTCGCTAATATCATTAGCTACTCACATCTGAAGGAATCTGCCTCCATTCAGAGATTGTTGTTCTATCTCTGTGCTCCTCTGTATTCTTGTTTTTATTTTCTTGTTTTGTTTCATACTTTTTCATTCGCTCTTGCATATTCACTTCTTACTTTCTAATATATGTTATCTTTGCTCTTTCTTCCAAGTTCCCTTCTTTCCCACTCTCTCTTTCTATATCTCCCTCCGTGTCTTGCTCTGTCCGTCGGTCGATCTGTCTGTCTGTGTCTGCTGTGTTTGTCTTTGGGTCTTAATATGAATTCATTTGATATATGAAGAGGAACCTGCTGGTCAGGCTGGTCAAACAGGGGAAGCACGCTTGTCATAAAACCCATATTACTCATAAATCCCTGCCATTATGGGCCTGGCTGGGTCCAGCTGCAACTTGCTCCCTTTCCCCCTGTGGCCTTCCTAGGCCATTCTAGAGCATATATCCAGCTCCTAGGTCCTACAGGATCACCATTGTCCTAGCAAATACTCCTAGATTTTTACTCTTTCCCAAGGTGGCCTGAATGGCCAATCCTACCTTTTGCCTGCAACCTCTCCCTTAAGGATACTTTCTTTCAACAAAATGATTATTGGATTGTTCATAGGGCATTATTATAATACATTCAAATGTAAGCAATTCTTCCATTTGATTCAAGGCCTTGTAGATGACTTACAGCGGAAACAAATAAAATGGGCAAAAATGAAGCAGAAAACACAAAATATATAGTTAAGACTGAAACATATCAAGTAGTCAAAAGTTGAATAAAACAAAAAATGTAAATTAACAAAAATAATACAGCCAACTTAACAGCAAAATCAAAATTGGCATGTTCGCATAGGCTGTCCGACTGCTTTCGAATATGGCAATTTCGACAGAGTACAATATAGTCATTGAGATGTGTGGGTTGTAAGCCTAATGATGCCTGGCGTTTCTTACCCTTTCTGTGTCCTTGTAGTCCCTGCTTAGCTGTCATCCAAATGTGCATAATCCCTCACAATCTCAGTAAGTCTTGCTTTCGAACTGGTTCATATTGAAATAAACACACAGCGGGATGAAGCTATTTTACTCATACCAAATATTAGTGAGTTACCAGATCATCCACGTGGTATTTCTGACCCATCACAGCAAGTGGTGTATTGGGGAGAGTGTGGGGAAAAAATGACTAATTAGACTAAAACTTTGGCGATAGAAGTCCAATGCACCGCCTAGTTTTGGCCCTTTTTGTCTGTGCCAACACACAATTTTTAAAGCCAAAACTTCCGGGAAAGTCAGATACTTGCATTGCACCTTCCTGTGTGTTGACTGTTACTTTGGGAATGCATTCATGTCTCTCCTTCTGTCTTGTGTTTTATTTTTCTCTTTACACTGTGCCTTCCCACATTTTATCCATATGCCTACCTTGACATCAAATGCATTCCGTCACCCTCAAATTCCTAAATAAAAATGGGCAGGGTTTCTTATCTATTGTCAAGGTGAATGCTACATTTTGAAGAACTTGTTTCCTTTCTCTCCCTATTGTTGTCCTCCTCCACCACTGTCCACTAGTAGTACCTCTGGGTTCCAGAGAACAGAGGAAGCACCATGCTATTCAGAGGTCCCCCCCCCCCCCCCCCCCCACCACCACCACCACACACACACACACACACACACACACACCCTTTCTCTCTCTGTTTCTGTCTCGGTCTCTCGCTCTTTTATTTCTCTATCTCCCCCCCAGTTATATACATCAGTCCGTCTACTTTTGAAGCTTCGCATGGGGCTTCCTCTTTGACAAGAAACACACACACACACACACACACACACACACACACACACACACACACACACAGGGACAGGCATCACATATTCACATGAAGGAGATGTTACTCCTCTGCCAATTACTGTCTTTGCAGTCGAATTGGCACATTTTGAGACGATACACATGCACACACGCGTGCATGCTCACACACACACACACACGCTCACTCACATTCCCTTTGCCAATTACCCTCTATATATCCAAATAGCATATCTGACCCATATATTCTATGGCATGTTTTCCATATAGCTCACATACACAGTGCCTTCAAAGACGCACACACACACACACATGCTCTTCACAACACACCAGAGGGTCATGGCTGTGCTTTGAGAAGTATGGGGAAACTAGGTTGAAGCTTGACATGTTTTTTTGCATAAAATATTGTATAAGCCCCCTTCACTGTACAGCAGTCATGCATTTGCATTCTGTGTGTGTGTGTGTGTGTGTGTGTGTGTGTGTGTGTGTGCGCAGTTGTGTGAGATTAATCCTTGATGATGATGCGCCCTGCCATGACACCCACGCAGCATATCAACAGTTGTTCCTCTAAATTAAGCCGTTTAATGAATGCAATTAAACTGTGTTTGCCGCCACCCATTTGTGCACATATTCAAGTTTGTGTGTGTGTGTGTGCGTGCGTGCGTGCGAACATGAAGGTAGATTTGCGGTGAGTAAATTAGTTTCTATGTGTGCTCCGTGTGCATCCATCTGTGTGTGAGTGTGTGTGTGTGAGAAGTTCAACTGTGATTTAATGTGTGTGCTAGTTCATCAGAGACTAGGAGCAATTGTGTGTAAAGCAGCAGTGCACTCACTCTCTGCGTAACTTAGCTTTTTTATAGTCACACCCACCCATGTCACAACTTTAGTCTATTCACTTCTACCATTTTAAGGCGGGAAAGGTAAGATTTGAGAACTATAATTTGTCATTTGATAGAAATGCCGTAGCCATCCATCAGCCACTAGTGAGAGAAATGCTCTTGAGAATGTCTGTTTTGAGTTGACTAAGCCTGCCTCTGTATGAGCCAATTTTGATTTTAGACCGCTCCCGGCTCATTCTGACCAATCAGGGCATCTCTTCCCTAATTGGTTTGGGGAATTCATCTTGCCTGTCAATCACAGGAACTTGAATACAATACTGAAACAGGGAGAAAGAGCAAGAAGGGGACCTTTTTGGGTTTAGTTTCAAAATATATTTTCTGCTCTCTCCCTCTTTACAACTCCATCCAGTCATCCATCCATCCATCACTGGTGTGTACATTTACTGATCATTATTTTATAGATGCATCCATCTATCCCTAAGTTCATTAATCATCCATTGGCCCTCAGTTCTCTATCAATCATCACATCATCCATGCATCTGGACATTATTTAGTAGGCTTGTTCCTCTAGCTCCATGTACTGCATGGCCTTTTACTGTATCTGTTCACGCCATCCATGCCCCCTTCTAACACACACAAGCACATACACACACACACACACACACACTCACACAAACCCCCTCTTGATAGCTGAGGGAGGTGTTGTTGACTTCTGCCTCAGAATACCCCTTGGTATTCTCCTTCTAGGTGGTGGTGGTGGTAAGGACTGTGAAGGCTGCAGGGTATTGGCTAGGAACCCCACACAGGGGGAGTGGGTGATGTGACTGAAGGTCAGACAGGCCTTGTAGTCAGTGGCTCTCGCCGAATGTGTTGAATAGTTTCACGACAACAGTGGTGGTATGCCCCCTCTTTTTGTTTGTTTGTGTGTGTGTGTGGATGCCTGTCTATTCACGTTAACCCTCATGTGAAATGGAAAGAAATTGATGAAGGTTGTGAATATAACCTCTGTTTGTCTATCCTCGCCACACAATTCTGACTTGTATAAGTTCAGTTGACCATGGCCTTATATATTCCATGTATCTAATTTACGTATTTGTTTTATGTTGAAAAAAAAAAGAACTTGCATGCACTCACGTATAAGAGATGGGCTGAGAGACATCCCTAAGGTTGTCTTAATTTGTTGTCTTATCCATATTCATGTCCACCAAATGGAGTGATGGCTCTGAGCAGGGACTAATGATGCCGTGTGTGTGCGTGTGTGTGCATGCACATGTTTATGCGCACAAATACGTCCATTAGTATGCTAGTGCATTCATGAGCATGCACGCATTCCTCTGCTGTTGTTGAGGATTTGTAACCTGCTAATACTACTGGCCATTTCAAATCATAATGTTTCAAATGTACATATGGTTTCTTTGAAGAAGTGAAAGTAAAGAAATGACTGCAAATTAATCTGGCTCAATTTAACTTCTACAATGACTGTAGGTCTTTTTCCCATTCATCTTATTACATGAAATCTAAATAGTACAAATTCAAATTTTTTCTGACTTAATATAGCTTACCTATTGTTATTTCTGTACGAGGATTGTTCTAGGGAATTTAAAGTGATGGACAACAGGATCTAAAAACGTAAAATAACCAGAACATATCACAGAGATGTATCCACTACATACCAATCGAATATATTGTCAAAAAGTAATGTATTGTCAAAGTGTTGTGTAGCTTGTACTTCTTCAAAGTCGGATTGCAATGGATTTTATAGAACAAACCTTTGTGATGCTTATTGCACACATGCATAACCATTGATAACATAATTGTAACTAAATTATGGATTTTGTTTCATCACTTTAAAGTTAAAAGGCTTTGAATGCTTTCTTCCTGTTACTTTCATAGTCTTAACATAACAATCCCACTCTGTACTGGCATGATCTCCAGTTTGATTATTTTAAATTATTAAATTGTCAAATTATTTCCTGATTCTGAACAAATGAAGCAAACTATCTTACTCTTTATCATACACACACACACACACACACACACACACACACACACACACACAGAGGTCTGAACACCTGCAGGCCTATCGATTCATGTCAATAGTCCGTGTCTCATGCCTCACTGTTGGGGGGGCTGGAATGTGTGCTAATGCATATTTATATTTCACCTAATTATCAGTCTCCATGGAGACCACTGGAGAGACAGCGGAGTAAGGTCAAGCCAAGGGCAGGAAAGTTCACATAGCTATGTTAACATTTGCTAGTTTTGGCGCTCATAAAAGAAAGAAAATCATAGTGGTCTTTATTTTAAACTTATGAAAATGTATTCAAATTAATTCATTGAATTGTTGGTGTTTTTAGTTTGGACTATTTGGTTAACAGGCCTCTTATCCCTCGCTTGTAATGACCACATCACAAGCTTTGTAGTCCTGGGGCTAAAAGTCATGAAAACATAAACACAAAATGATAGTTGATCGCCAAATCTCCCTTAACATGAATCGTCAAATGTTGAAACGTGTGTAAAAATGCATGTAGAGATTGGCTGTGTCACGCTCATTTTGTATTACCTTATCACTCTATGACCTAGTATTAAACTTCTTCATTTCATCATTGATGGACCGCAAACAAGCTTTGTCCTGGTGCACGCACTCTTGTTTGCGTCCATGATTTGTACGGCGAGATCCTGTGCGATGAGTGGGAGCAGCAGTACTCTCGGATCCATCAGTCCTACTATGCTATAGCAGTAGAGACGGCACAGAACCTGGGCCGGAACCCAAAAACGGAAAGGACCGGAGTGATGCATTGTTACCTGTTTATTTACGGAGATACGCTACAGAAGAGAAAATCATTTCCACGAGGGGATGAAGTGTATTTCTACAGTGGCCTGGCTACACCTTTACAGACACGTTTTCTAAGAACATTGGCGTCCGGATGAGATGTTTGAGCTTATCTTACCATCTGGGAAAATGTGCATTGCTGCCTGGGTTTGTGTTTGCTGTTAGCCAATGATGTGCTTGCAGAAGCCGTGCCTCCAGCAACATGATTCAAAACAAATATGAATCAAAATAAAGTGAAACGACCAGTTCACCCAGATTTGACAGTTTACTATCAGACTTTAGATGACTCATCTAAAGATTGACTTGTGAGACTAGAGCAGCAGTAACATGGGGATGGACGGTATTCCCAAATCATTTGATCTCATTAGTGCGCCTTGACATCAATTCATATTTTGTATCTAAAAAAAATCAAAAGTATGAAGATGCAGTGACCGCCGCGAAAGCCATTAGTTGACATTCCTTCCTCGTAAACGACTGCAAAGCAAACTTGGGAAACTTAACTTTTCCCTTTCCCCCCCATATACCAATGTATACATCGATTTCTATGTTTTATTATGCATACACTATCAACCCCTAGACATCTTGCCTAGCCTAATGCCATGTGGTTCTGGGATGTGCTGGAAGTCTGTAAGCCTTTATCAGGGCAGAACGTTTGACAAGCCTTCATCCTCTAAACTCGGTGTGTGTGTGTGTGTGTGTGTGTGTGTGTGTGTGTGTGTGTGTGTGTGTGTGTGCTGCAACAGCCCAAAAAATGCAGTTATTAGTGTAGGAAGTAATCTGAACTGTAGATTGATCTAAGGTGCTGCTGCTGCACTGCATATCCACTGACTGGTTGCCATGGGTGATGACGTTTAGAAGATTAGAAGATTATAGTCACATAAACATGATCCTATTATGCTGCATTAAATCCCTGTTCTCCATGACACCTTAAGTCAACAAGCGGTCACGCACCTTATACACATTATGATGCCATCTTAGTGTTTATGTGTCTACATTTAGACACAGTCAAAAAAAGGCATAGCGTTTTTAAAACATAAACAATTGGTCCTTCACTTGCACTATAGCACACCTACTTGCATGTTATGTGAATGTAGAAAGGTATGGGATGGATGACTATGTTGCCCAGATGGAACATTGTTATTCTGACCATTAAGCTCAGCATCTGACTGACTGCAGAATGTGTGTGAATTACCCCACAGATGCCATCGTTTCTCAGCAAATACCCAAATGCGGGGCAACATCTGGACCATCCCACACACTATCTCCTCCATCTCTCTTTCTCTCTCCTCCATTTGCCCCCGGGCCTCTCAGCCCGGCTCCATGCGTGTGTCACGCATAACCGAGTGTTGACTTGTGTCATGGAAAATTGAGCTTTAATTTCCTATAACAGGATTAGCATTATGTGTACATAATCTATAATCTGTTCAACATTATCCCCCATGGCAACCAATCAGCAACAAAAAAAAATGCATGTATGTGTGCATGTATGTGTGTATATATATCATGCCAAAGAGATTAAGATAAGAGTGCTGAGCCTACTGGTGTACAGTGGGCGATACAGGGAGAGTGTGTTTACAACCATACCCGGTTCAGTGCAAACTCTTGTAGGGCCCACAATGCGCACATGCTAGCATTAATGCATGCGTTGTAAGAACGACTTCCGTGTGCAGACTAACTAAGAGCCAGACCTCATGGTGCCGAGACAACACATGGTCGGCAACCATCTCCACATCCCCCCCCCCCCCCCCCCCCCCCCCCACAATAACTATCCCCTCTCACACATACACAGGCCAAGGAGAACAACACACTGTGCAGAGAAGGATCACATCGCTAGCTGCTCGAGGGACTTTTTATCATACAAATTGGAGAACGCTGTACTGGGACAGAGATTAGGAAAATGTGTGTGTGTACATCCTGCCCGCAAGTTAGTGGGGAACTGTGTTTTTCTTTATTGTCACTGGGCTGCAACTAGGCAGTAGACTGCAAACTACCCAGATTTGTTCTTCTTACTTCGTCCACTCCTCTGTATGCTCCCTTGATCAGTTGAAAGTGATACCCTGGCATTACCAGCAGTGGTGACACAACTCTCATTATAATGAATATTTGATGAGCCCTGAGTGTTCTGAGCAGCTTTGAAAACGACAGGAGGCAGGACTTTAATGGCTGTTAGAAAACCAGAAGCAGTGATTTCCTTCTCGTTTTTTTTTTTTTGGACGGGTAATCATTGATTTCAAACTACACGATGTCAGGTGAGAGATGGATACGTTCCCACACTAGGCTTTTATTGTGGCATACAATTTAGGTTTGGATGTGCTTTAATCAAAAGTGTGAATTAATAGGTAGGGGCAAGCATGCAGGGTTCTCAATTCGTTTTTTACTAACGTACCCCCCTTTTAAGATTATTATTTTTTTGAAGTTGTAAAATTGTAAAATTGTATAGTTGTTAAAGAATGATATGCTGTTATTGGACATTTTTACCAAACTATTTTATAAAGGGAGTATTCAGATGCTGTTAATTTTATTTAGATGGAATTAGATAAAGTGTCAGTGTTCCCACTGTTTCAGCTGAACACTAAACACTGAACACAAAGAAATGTGTTTTGGGCTGATAGTTCTAGGAAGGAGGGGGGGGGGGGGCGTGTTATCCCCATGGTTACGACCCACAGCCACTTTGTTATACTTTTTTAGTACCGTTGCCACACACCATGCGTTATACTACTAGTGTCCGAGAACTTGGACGTGGACATCAAAATAAGCCGCTGCTCAGATGGAGATTCACCATCCACACATACCGTATACCGTTATACTATAGGTGTCCGGGAAGCCTAACCCTCTCTCGGGCGCGAAGAACGCCACCTGCGTCTGGAGCAGAGTGGAATGTTCACAAACTAGCAAAAACATAGGATTTTACTCAGGTTTTCTCTTAATGACGGTCTTATTTCAGTAACAGTGATACAATGGCATCGATTACTATGTTGACAATCATATAAGACATATTACCACGTTTAAAACAAAGCGTGGGTTCACTTTCTGTTGTTCATGACCAATATTTAAACAACGCAAAAATAAATATTCCTAGTACCCCTTGCAATCCTTCAAAGTTGCACAAGTGGTACACATACCCCCATTTGACAACCAGTGGTAATAGACAAGGAAAACAAGTCGTCATGGTTATAATTCCGACACTTTCCTTTTAGTGATTTGATGACAACTGTTAACTGTGTTGCCATAGTTCTCTACGTGACTGTCTTTATATTTAGCTTGAGATTTGTACCAGGTACACACGGCTAGCAGGGATCCATTCTTTCAGAGTCTTTTCCGTGCAGACATTTGCTTAGCAAAGGTGTTAGCCCGTGCACAGATAACCTGATCATATTTAGTTTGGAGGCGTTTCTCCGATTATACTGGTCGTGTCGTTGTGTCATGGGGGTGCTGCTGCATCAGCTTGGATTTGCCCTATCTTTCAAATGGTTTGGCCTTTTCGTACCCTCAGGCGCGAGTCGTAGCGCGTTAAACACGGCGGCCGCGCAACGTCGGAGTCGAGTCGAGCCGCGCCGCGCTTGACCGATTGTCGCCGCCGCGTCCCACGTTAGCACGGTTGCTATCGACGTCTGTTTTTAGAGAGCCGCTAATGCTTACACTCCCTGTCCTGACAAACGAGGAAGGTCTTACTCCGATGCTGCCACAGGCTGGTTGAGTTGTCCCGTGTTGGCTTCTCTTGTTGTATTCTGATTCATGTGAACAGCACACGCATGCTTGCATTTATAAAGGGATACGTACTCACCCCCCACCGTGTTTGTGTCCTTGGACGGATTCATCATTATGCGCACAATAACGGCTCATCGCAAACACACACACGCACGCACGCACGCGCGCGCACACACACACACACACACACACACACACACACACACACACACACACACACACACACACACACACACACACACACACACCAAGCAGAGCGCACAGGCACACACAGACGCACATATCCACGTCATCCGAACCACCTAGACACTGTTCTAGGCCCTCTCCTACGTCAACTATCTCATCCAAACAAGCATTTGGCAGACCACAATCTTTTTTTTAAAAATATATATCGCGTGTCAGCCCATACCCACAGTGTTATTCTTGGACCCCGATGAGATTCATGCACACACACTCACAGATGTTTCCCTCATATATCTCTCTCTCTTTCTCTCGCCCCTCTCTCTCTCTTGCTCTTTCACTCTTTCTCTTTACCTTGAGCTCTCAATATCCCTCCTTCCTTCCCTCCCTGTCTCTCTCTCCCTCCCCCCCCATGTGTCCATTGCCCTGACCTCTCTAAACAAACAGTCCTCACTGACCCGACCCTGTCCCTCTCGTCCAGCACTCTCTGTGCTGTTCTATTTTCTTTCCATGTCAACCCTTCTTTCCCCTCTCTCTCTGAGGTTCCCCAGGGTTGCCTCTCTTTGCAAGGGTATAAAACAGTTTAAACACTCGTTCAACAGTATGTTGAATGCCCTTAAAACGCCACCCAAAGGCTCCACAGTTTTTTTGTTTTCTTTCTCGACTCTCCCACTTGTTGCTCTGACATCAAACTTTATCTCCACCTGATTTGGAAAGAACAGGACGGTCTGAGCATGAAAACACACATGTGCGCACCGCAGTACCATGGTAACGCTGGTCGCGCGCATCCTGTTATCCATCAGTCTTCGCGCCGTTTAGATCAGATTAAACACCTTGCCCCTGACGTGTCAGACATTGCAGCTACCCGGATCATCACCGGGGACATTCTTTAGACATATCTGATGTCCTTTGGACCTGGGTTATTTGTTCTTATTTTGAAAAGCGAGTTCAAACAGCTGCTGTGAATACTGTTGTGATGCATCATTACACCACCAGTGTAACCGATGAACTCTGTTGATGATGCATGGACATGGACCTTCCACTACACAGACACAACGTTTTAGTCATGCAAGTTTAACAAAAAGCCATCACTGCTGTTTTAATTTATTTACTTTTTGCCTTCTAAAAGAAAGGTTTAATCAAACAAAATATGATTTTTAATCAATATCAGCCTTAATGAGCTGTACCGTTATCTACAGGCATTTACATGCTCCTGCTGCTTCACTTTCGTGGCTAGCGGGATACTATATCTAAGATGACCCAAGTGATTCACTTTAATTGATTCAAACATCTTGGTTATAGCAATTATATAATCTGCTTCATCCATCTCTGTAGACAAACCCTGTATTGACATGCCAGATCCTAATGGTGTAGTGCCTGAACTCAAAGTAATGACACGTTTAGTAATCAGTAGAAACTGATCAATGGCAATTAACAATATCATAATGATTGATCATTAAGATATTATGATGTTAAGAGTGTGGCTCCATAGGGATTGTAGTTGGTATAACACTGGTACCTTTATTGTGATACTTCATCATAATTAAATGATAGCGTGTCATACTGTTTATAACAACCTTTGACTTTTAATAAATTATGGGGATTTTCTTTTTAACAACACGACCCATTACATAACAGCAGGTACACAAAGACCACCACACATAAACAAACCAAAAACGTAGCCAGACAACACAGACACATGTCAAGAGGAAGCAGGTGTTTAGGGCTGAGGCCCCAGACCCAAAGGGCAGCCAGAGCATTTCCTGCTGGCTGGGTCTCCCTCCACTGCCTCATCAGCCAACAATAACACATCAAATCAGGCCAGGCACACGACACAGAATGAGGGGTCAGTTCAGTTTGAGGTGTGACTCTTTTATCAGATCAAACAACAACACCATCGCATGTTTCCCTCCCGCAGTGGAAAACGCAGCATCGGAATCACAGAAATGTTGTTTTTGGATGGAAATGAGGGTTGCTCTCTTCCCAGCCCTCTCCCCCACCCTCCCCTGAACCGCGATTCCTGTTTTAACTCCAGCTTGGGCCTTGTTTTGGAAGCCGTGCTTTTGTGTTGAGGCAAACGCCTTTGCCCGACATCAGTTGGTGTTTGGTGTTGGTAGGGGTCAGGATGTGCTGTTTTCTTTTGGAGATAGCAAAGCATCCACCCACAGGGGAGAAGGGAGAGGCCCGGTTCTGGAGGACAAAAACGGAGCGAGACGGAGAAGTTCAGTAGCAGCTCAAACAAGCCGACTCAAGCTGTGCTGGGAATGTGCAGACTACCGCCTCTCCCACAAGCTGATTTCAGAAGACCCTCCAACCACCCAGTCTACCCAACAACTCCACCATACCCTCATACCTAAAACCATTCTCAAATAGTTACATATAAATATAATATATATATCGTTATAAAACGATGTGCCATGGAAGGAATTTGCAAGGTGCTGATGAATTTGACCTCAATCATACAAAAGAAAAACGTGTACACATGGTTGCAACAAGCAGTGAACATAATAAGGGTGGTGCAGTTAGTAGCTGTTAATGTTCTTGGTGTGTAGATATCAACAAAGTTAACCGATGTATGGCTTTAAAATAAACCCCTGCGTTCAGCTCCTATTCTATCGTTTAGCTTCAACCGACCACGAATGGGAAAGATGCTAATCTCTGCTAGTGCTTTTTCAGACTCGGTTGACCCCCAGAAATAATTATCATGGCTTAATGTCAATGATGATGAGCTTTTTAAAACTCTTTAGCACTCTACAATTACACCGCCATATTCTTTAATCTACTCATGCAGGCAGAGTGGATACACACACACACACACGTGCACTTTTTTTCATATACTCTCCAATTAGCCCACCGTCATCCTTAATATCTCTCGGCCCTGAATGACCACATGCATCTATCTGTCTCTGCAGAGCTAATGGTAATGATAATCATTTTGTGTGTGTGTGTGTGTGTGTGACATTTGTGCATGTGGTTTTGTTTAGTGTGTGGGTTAAAGTGCACGCCTTAACACTAGCTTAAGCAGCCAGTCAAGCGTTTTCGGGTCCCACTGGCAAGTGACTGCTATTCCATTAGTCTGCAATTGTGGGGACGGCTCTAGATTAACATGAAGTTGATGGATGATGCTGAACACACATTCACACACAAATGCGCGCACACACACACACTCTTTGCCCTCTTACTGTATTTGCCCTTCACAGTGTAGATAGGCACTGGCTTTGCACTGACTGGGGTGTGGGATTCAACAGTGGATGATTCTCGGTGGTAAATGACAGCATTTAAGGTGCCCCTCTGCGTCAAATCAAGTCTAAGGCTTTTCTCCAAATCCGAGCTGTCTTCGTGAGTTAGATATTTGGACTCTGAAATGCTCCCGAGTTGTTTATCCTTCCCTTCAGTGTTGCTCCTGTCCAGGCAACAAGACTACAGTAATGTAATACACGCAAATCCCCCTTTTGATTTGGAAAGGATTATGTCTCAGAGTGACGATTAGGGTTGTGTTTTCCTCGCACTTGGGAACATGGACATGAAGAGACTGTTCACCCTACTACTGTAGCGTTGGCTGGTACTTCAGTCCGTTTTCAGTCTGGAACCAAGGCGTGTGTGGAGTCTCCTTGCAGTAGCACTTGGTCTTTGTTAAAACTCTCTTTCACGAAAATCTCAAAGGTATTGTGTCTTTTTAAGAGCATGGCAATCTGATTAAGTGGATCCAATATTTGGTAAAGAAATGGCATTCAAAAGACAATATTCGCCTGTGTGTTTTTCCAGAGGGTGTGTGTGAGATCTGGCTGACCAGTGAGGACACAGGGGCCTACGGTCGAGACATCGGCACAGACCTGCCCTCCCTGCTGTGGAGGTTGGTGGAGGAGATCCCTGAAGGAGCCATGCTGAGGCTGGGCATGACCAACCCCCCCTACATCCTGGAGCACCTGGAGGTACACACACACACACACACACACACACACACACACACACACACACACACACACACACACACACACACACACACACACACACACACACACACACACACACACACACACACACACACACACACACACACACACACACACACACATACACACTAGCACTAGCACTCGCACCACCACACACACACACACACACATATACACCAGCGCACATATTAACACCCGCTCTCAAACACACCAGCACACTCTCACAAACACACTCGCGCTCACACACACACAGACACCAGCACACACACAGGCACACCACCAACAAATGTAATGCGTTTCCCAGGGATTGCTGTACTGTAAATTTAGAATATTTTATGCACAACAAGAGATGCTTAAAACCTAATTCATAGATGCAATTAAAAGATCCACAGCCACCAGCACGCTTAGTTTGTTATTATTATTCTTTCATTATTCCCCTTTGTTCAACCTCGATCGTGCTCCTTTCAGCAAGCAGAGGAAACGGTTTCTTTTTTGGGGGGATATCCCATAGCGTTCAATAAGCAGACCGCTTCTCCATTTTGCTGAGCTGGCAGTTCTGCTGTTCTAACCTTAGTGCTCACAGACCATTCATTAAAGCGCACTTCATCCACTGCTCCCACCTAATGAGTCAATTAAGAATCCATTGTGTCCTCTTTAAGCAACGGCATATTATCAAGCCCCGCCATCCTCCTCTTCCTCCTCCTCCTCCTCCTCCTCCTCCTCCTCCTCCTCCTCCTCCTCCTCCTCCTCCTCCTCCTCCTGCCGCCGTCTCCTCCAGACAAAAGCACATAGTTGGCCTACTCTTTCTCCAGAGCCTTTTGTTTGCAACTCTCGCGCCTGCACTGTGTCTCCTGTCTGGGCCCATGCTGTTATCGGCCCAATCTCATGTCTGTCTCTCTTTCCTCGTTAGTTGTATTTCTTTTTTTTTCTTTTTTTTTTCTTTGGTGTGTATGTGTGTGTTCCAGACTTTATTAAATTCAGTGCATAACGAGAACCGGGATAGCCAATCACGGTGATACCCACAGGACAGTACTGTCCCACCGTCCCATAGGACTGAGAGCATATGGGACGAGACCCGAAAAGCTAAATCTCCCACTGATGACAGCGCAAGTGACCTCCTGTTTTGAGTTTTACTGTCATTTGTGTTGTTGTCTCACCGAGGTTCTAACACGCACACTCACTCAGTGTGTCTAAACAAAAGAGGGATGGAGATGGATGCCTTCTGTTGCCTAACAATGTTCAGAACGGTCGTATAAGGAAGCACTTTTATCCTCGTAAACCTTCGCCAAAGAAATCGAACAAGCTGTTTTCCCTTTTCGATGTGTAAATGATTCACTTTGGCCAACTCAAGGAAACAACTAAAGTGTTCCCAAAGTGTTGTTCATGAGCCGGGTTAGTGTCCACATTCTTAGTGAAGTGGAATGTTTTAAACAAAGCGTTGTGAAACTTTTCCTAAAGTAGTCCAGACTTGTGCAGGCCAGCGGGTGGGGAGGAAAAGCGCTAAAAGGAGGGCAATAAAGATAACTAAAAATGCGTAGAAGAAGAGGGGGTAAAAGAAACGGCCCCTAAGTGTAAAAAGTGCTGTGGGAAGCAGCAGCGGAAGAGGTTGTAATTAACCAGGGGTTAATAGGGGTGGCTAATTGTCCCCCTCCACATGTATAGGTTGGCTTTCTGCTTGGCTACATTACAATTAAAAACCACCATCCTAATGATGGTGAATAACAATTAGCTGATAATTAGTATTAGGACTGTGTGTGTGTGTGTGTGTGTGTGTGTGTGTGTGTGTGCGCCACGCCATGCTGTATCCTACTGTCCTTATCGTTGTATGCCCGCACGCTTAAACAATTGAATTACGTCCGTCCTTTCTTTAATTCCTCACTCAATTAACCTACATAAATGCTAGGTGGGGGTGTGTGTGTGTGTGTGTGTGTGTGTGTGTGTGTGTGTGTGTGTGTGTGTGTGAGCGCTCGGGGGTGGTCTTTAAGTTATCATTGTCTTTGCCCTGATCCTTATTTATTGCTGCCCTACACCCACACATTAATAGATTCCCCTTCTTCCCATGCTGCGTCTTCATATCTCTCTCTCCTCCGTTGTTTATGTTATTGTCCTATTGAAGGAACACCAGCACGCACCATATTTGTCTCTGTCCCTTCGGGTTTCCCTTTTAGTCGCGCTTGTTGTGTGTCCCTCTCCGTCTGCTCTGGCGATGCGGTGGCCCCCGGTGCAGGTGTGGTTGATAATGTTGATGACGACAGACGTGCACGATGGTGTGGTCATTGTGAGGATGTTGTCGATGATGTTGGATGCCTTTGCGTGTCACCTGAGCAGTTCAAGCAGCGGCTCCCTTTTTCACTTCTTTATCTAAAGGCTTGACACACACACACACACACACACACACACACACACACACACACACACACACACACACACACACACACACACACACACACACACACACACACACACACACACACACACACACACACACACACACACACACACACGCATACATGCATGTATGCAAATGCACACATACACACATCCACGCGCACATACGCACACACCATCTTTCAAATACTCATAGAAACGGAACACACACACACACTTTTTCTCGGCCCAGATTTGTTCGTCCTCCGACAGATTTGGTCAGCCTTATAGGTCTGTTTGCTGATTGGAGCAGTTTACCTGCCTGAAGGCCACTCACAGGCTACTTGTCTTTGACATTTAGTTGATTGCATTGTGTCTTTAATGGTCCCATTTCTGTTAGCAGAAGTGGTTGAGGCAATTTTCTTTGCCTGCTTCTCTTTCTCTCTTTGTCTCCCTCTCTTTCTCTGTCTCTCTACCTCTCTCTTGAGCTCTTTCTCTCTCCATCTCCATGTCTCACTCTCACTATCTCTCACTCTGTTGCGCTCTCTCTCCATCTCGCAATCTCTCACTCTCTTTCTCACTCTCCCACCTCTATCACATCTCACCATCATTTATTGTACCTCTCTTACTCCACTTGTATATATCCTACTAGAACACCTGCACTTCTTTTTTTTTTTTAAAGGAAGTGGAAATCTAAAGGATAATTAAACTCTAAATGATGGGTTTTGTTCCTATAAACACATTGATGTGTTCGAAATGCTCCAAAACGTTAATCTGGAAAAATATAATTAAACTGAAATTAAAACGGGTGAAAAAGCATATGGTGCTGATGTTGTTTGTAATTCTTTTTAATCTGCTTTCAACTCACCTCAGGCAACCTCCTTTGGAGGAGTCTCTCATTATTTACATTGAAGGCTCACGTTTCTCAGCACTTCTGGCTTTGCAGACACCAAAAAGTCCTTCAGTTGTACCATCCACAAGTGAACCACACTTTTATCAGTCACACAGTGGAAATGTAGATCATTTTTGCTTTATCTATGACAGAATGTTTGCACTTTGTTCTAAGGCTTTTTCCCTGGTTGTACAAATAGCGAGCATAGGCTACTGTGTACGTTTGGAAGGTGCTTTGATGCTAAGGTTTTGAACAAAGTAATAGACATGCCTGTGCAGACTGGCCGCTTCAGATGAGGCAATTTGCTGTCATCTTAGGATGTGAAGCAACTTTCAAGTATAGGCATTGTTCCAATCAAAAAACTGAATGGTTGACTTAATGGAACCTCTTTGTCATCTTTGTGCTTCACACGGTGTGCCTGTGTGTTTCTGTGCATGCATGTTCTTGCGTACAGACGTTTGGGTGGGCTGGGGAAGTTGCACGTGTCTATACCCTAACTGTGTGTGTGAATGTGTGTGCATGTGCGGCTCTCATTGCCTAGATCCCATATGCAGACTTGAGTAAATGAGGTGTGAAACCAACTCTGTTATAACCTTTGAGTCAGGCCAAGATGGATGTAATAGGAGCCAACTGTAAAATATCCTGCACTAGTGTCCTCTTTACACACACTCTCTCTCTCTCTCTCTCTCTCTCTCTCTCTCTCTCTCTCTCTCTCTCTCTCTCTCTCTCTCTCTCTCTCTCTCTCTCTCTCTCTCTCTCTCTCACACACACACACTGTATTTCTAACTCTCACACACACACTGGATCTGTGGTTCTATATGAACAAATTAAAGAATACAGGAAATACACCCTTGACAGAAAAGTACCATTAACAGCTTCACAATACACCACTTAATGTCTTCCTTAATTGATCATACTTGCCTTAAGGGGCATGTTGATCATATTATGCACAGACATACGCATCTGTGGTTCTGCTGAATGGGTTGATTGCAACCAGAAGGCACTAGAAGAAACAAGTGTGTCCACATTGTATGTGCCACCCAAGAGGGTCACACCTGCAGGTTTCAACCATTCACACATGGGCCGTTGTGGCCACTTCTCTCCATATTTAATTTGTCATATTTCTCTTCCATTTCCTTCTGTCCATCCTTTTTCTGTCATGTTTATGTGCTGCCTGTTTCTCCCTCTTGTGTCTAGCACAAACAGAAACAGGGACACACCTTCTTCAGACCGTTCTCCATCTTAATCACTCCCCGGGGATTCTCCCTCCCATTAGAAGCTTAATGTAGAACGGTGTGACACTCACACACATACACACACACACACACACACACACACACACTTTAATGCTGATGGTGACACATTACGAATCACGACTTTACGTTTGTGAATTATCTCTTCTGATATAACCTTCATGAAATTACACATCTTTTGTAAGATATACGATGTCCAAGTACATGGTTGAATATAATTAAAATTGCACTAAAATGAGCAATGGCAAATGGGGATGGCATCGATACATAAAAATGTATCACAATATATGAAAGCGTTTCTTTCTATACCACGTTTGTTACTATCTTTGGCACACTATTTGTAAGAATGAGTTAGCATATATTGGGCTATATATAGACATGGCATTGTGTTTAGATTCAGATGTCTTAATTGTCTATTTAAAGCTTTGACAGAACATCATCTTCAGACACACCGTCTAAACACGAAATAAATTAAAACAACAAACAGCAACATACAAAAATACAAAAAACACTGGAATGAGTCCTGTTGCGATGTGAGTCAAGTTCAGTTTTACAGGAGATTCATTTCAGTGGTGTGTTGAGTTGACTACACTGGTGAGATGTGATTCCACAGGGCCTCGCTCTGCTGCGGGGACATGTTTCCAGCGCTAAAGGGACGCATGGTTTGTTCCGTCTCTGAGATCAAGCAGGTTGAAATATATTTAGTTAGTTATTTAATATATGCACCTTATTGGGCAACACAAGCCCAGACCGAGCCCTGCGCAAAATCGACTGCACTCTGAGGTGTTGGGAAGAAGAAGGGGGGAAAAAACGGCATCTCTGGGAATTCAAGTCCCTCAATGTAGATTGTGTGTGTGTGCGCGCTTGTGTGTTTTAATATGTGAAACACACTTAACCCTGGATTACCCAGGCAACAACAGTAAAAGCGCTTGCTTTATTAAAACTCTTGGGAAAAGCTGTGTGTAATGTAAAGACTGTCTGTGTTGTGCATGTGTTTGAGTGTGCAGAGAGAGAGAGAGAGAGAGTCATAGTGCGTTTATACTGGCACATCCTCCCCTGTTCTCTAAGGATACACGGCTACTCTCAGGAGTCTGATTAGTGTGTGTGTGTGTGTGTACGTGTGTTTGTTTAAATGAGACAACCTGTTGTCTCTTTGATTTTCAACAGAGTTAAGTACTCTAATAAACTGATTAATATTGCACATGGAATTTCTGCAAATCTCTGTGAAGTCCCCCCATTTAAACACTGTTTTCTTACCTACTCAGGGAATATTTCCACAAGCATGGGAGAAAATAAACATATATTTGATAAGCAGAAGATACACCCCTTCATTAAAGAAAATCCCCATTTGAACCCAGTGACAACAGGGTTGGCTCTACTTCCACAGTCGACTCCAGCCGACGCTAGACGGATGTTCAACGGATTTCCCGAAACCCTTCCCACGCACCCCCACTCCGGAGAGGACGTGTTGTCAACATTAATTTGCTGAATCATTAGCATGAATGTGTCATCTAACCCCCCCCCCCCCCCCCGTTAAAAAACAACCGAGTGATAGACATTCACTTGGTGTCATCATCTGCCTGTCCTCGGGGCGGCGTCACCTCCACATACGCCGTGACCTTGGATTATCCGAAACATGTCCCGTACCGTAGCAAGTGTCAGCCGCATGTTAATGACACACCCGGAATCCAATCAGTCGCTCACTGCCTCTTCCCGGGTTTTGTCGGGCTACCGACTGTTTTGCTGAATCGGTGATGTCGATAGACACTTCCCCGAGTCCGTTGTGTAACAGCGTTCTCGTCACTTATTGTTTTTGGGTCGATAAATTGAAGCCGACTGCATCAAATAAACGGGAGAAACGTCTGTGCATCGAATCGACGTAGCTGATTTCTGTACGGACAATTGGAATTGTGTTTCTTTCTTGTTTTGTTATACCCAATGTGTTGACTCTTTCTCTATAGTTTCTTTATTTCCTTCACCTCGTTTTGACCTGATCACAGTCTGGAACGCCATGCACATATGGGACACACATACAAACACACACACACACACACACACACACACACACACACACACACACACACAATTGACATGAAGATGGAGAGAGTGACTGAAAACCAGATTTGTCTCCCTCAGGACATCTGCACCTGCAAAACAGATATGTGAGGGAAGGGATAAAGTGGACAGGTTTTCCTCTCCGAAATAAGATATTATTGGAATGTGTTTGTGTGTAGCGTAGGCGAGCGACAATTCAGAATGTCCCACAAGCATGACGCCCCAGCTTCTTGCCTCCTCGTGGAAGTAAGATTGAGAACTGAGATGAAAAATATACCCCATATAGCATGCTTGCAGTGAAATCAATCTTCTCTCTCTCTCTCTCTCTCTCTCTCTCTCTCTCTCTCTCTCTCTCTCTCTCTCTCTCTCTCTCTCCCGCCCTCTCCCGCCCGCCGCTACTTCTCCCCACGCTTCCATATTTGTTTTAGTGCTATCTGATCCACGGTGGAAGGTATCAGATCTTATTGAGTTAAGCCAGTTAACGCGGCTGATTTTATTTTTTCCCCTCTTCTTTCATTCTACTACGTTTCGAGGCCGATCCTCCCGAGACGAAAGGGGGGTACGTATAGAGGGAGCGTGGAGGGAACCAGTGAGAGATACACACAGCTGTATGGGGGTGGGATGGAGGAAGGGTGGGGGGTAGGGGGGGGGGGGGCTGCATAGGGAGACTAAGTTTCACGGCACGTCCCCCACAATGACCACCACGTCCAGAGCGACTGCGGTATCTGGTATCCACCTTTATTGTGTCAAAGACGGATTGCCGTGGTTCCCAAGGGTAATTACACGCCTCAACATACCTCTCCACCGACCCCAACATACGTGTGTACTTGTTTTTACTTGTATTCATTTGGTTGACACTTGTGTATGAAGTGACGTAGTTAAGGTTGAGATCAAAGAAAACGTATGATCATTGTTGGAGCAACTACACATGCAAGTGGTGCAAACTACCACACACACGTTTAAGATAGCTGCAGGATTCGAAAGCAATGATTATTATTTTGAAAAACAACAACTAATTATTGCTTTCAGTTTCAGTTTTTTCACAATGGGCCATGGTGCGCTTGACTCAGGAAGGGAGTGGTTGGATTTGCACATTCTGGAACATTCAGACATGGCTTATTTCCCAGGTCTGAATGGGGTCAACGTGTCACGGTCGATAGAAAACAGAGGTCACTTAAGTCCCTTCCGGATCAGGTTCCAAGCCTGTATTGAGAGACGTACATAGCCATAACAAGTTATCAGAGCACAAAAGTGATGTCTGAATTAAATGTGCTCACGTTGTCTGATGAGCATTCAATATACATTAAAGTGTTTGTTTTCTGAAACTGAGAAAATAAACCAACAATTTGCATGCTGGCTATAAGCAGCTTGGTAAATTACTGAAATTATTATCAATTAATAGCTGTATGAGAGAGAGAGAGAGAGAGAGAGAGAGAGAGAGAGAGAGAGAGAGAGAGAGAGAGAGAGAGAGAGAGAGAGAGAGAGAGAGAGAGAGAGAGAGAGAGAGAGAGAGAGAGAGAGAGAGAGAGAGAGAGAGAGAGAGAGAGAGAGAGAGAGAGAGAGACTCGTAGTGTCTCCCTGGTTATTCCCCCAGAGCCCCGGTGGTCCCGCGCCAGGACCCAGCGTGGAGCCCTTGACGGGGGGATTTGTTCCGGGTGCCGAGTGGTGGGCGTCGGTGTGGAGTGATTAGAGGCGGTGATGCACTCTGACAGGCGTGCATGATAAATGGCCCTTTGTGAACGAAAGGGCGTCCCTCCACCTATGGATGAATCCCCATGCGGCCACCAGCGGTGCTCCACCACTCAAACTAACAGGGCCATCTGTTTAAAACCACGCTCACTCCGCCACACACACACACACACACACACAGTGTGAAATGCAAGCTATCGGATGCCTGATTGCGGTCACTGGGGGAGTTGTCATTGTCAGTGAATCAAATGAGATGAGGGCCAAATGCAATAACGGGCCTTTAATTCCCCCCCCCCCCCCCCCCCCCCCCCCCCCCCCCCCCCCCCCTGTACCGGCGGACATTAAAAGTGGCGGTTCTGCACCGGGGGTCCGTGCATTCTAATGATGGACCGCCGAGGATGACGAGCGCTTAATGAGAACCGGAGCGCCCCGTTGGAGATAATCGAGTCATGAACTCCGCTCATGAGCAAACGGGCGTTGGAATGATGGGATAAATACTTTGATTTTACACGTTTCTACTCGTGTGACTTTATAGTGTCCTCGTTTTAGGGATGCTTTGACCTCTCACTCTAAGGCATATTATTGAGATGAGCACCCAGCGGCAGCAGGGGTGGGAGTAAAACCAATGTTTCCATGGGACCAATGCAGCGTGTACTGTCATACCATTTTGTCAGCCCTGTGAACAATTGCGTGTGTTGTATTGGTCTATATCTATTGGTGAAACAAGGAGGGACCGCTCATAGATATGTACTTTACTTGAGTGTAAAGGTGCCCACTCGTAACTTAGTAAGTTGTGTAGTGCAGATTTGTCATCTGATGCCCTTCTTGAAGAACATTGTGTCTTCTGTCAACAGAAGCCCAAATGACCGTAGTCATTTCTAAAAATGGGGTACAATCTAGAGAATAACAAATGTAAGTTGAGTTGCAGTTGTAAGTCTATACAGACACTACAATGCAATGTAGTTGCACTATTTCTCTTTTTTCTTGAATTCTTGAATTAGCTGTAGTAATACTGATGAACAGAACCTCTTCATGCTAAAGCCTTTTCAGATCTCAGGATGTTTTGGGGATACATGGCGATGGCTACAGTCCCACATGTACAGAAGCAGACACACACATACGCCGTCTCACTCACAGACTCACTCACATGCACACACACATACAGAATGATGTTATATATTTTACCAATCTTGCTCTATTCGCCAACCAAATTAATTCTTTCTAATTTGGAGCTTCCATTGGTCAACCCCCTGCAGTGCTGCAATTGAGCTCAATGTGATGTGTGTTTGTGATGCTGCACATGTGTGTTTGTGTGCGCTTGTGTGTGCACGTGTGTGTGTGTGTGTGTGCATGTGTTTGAATGAGGGAGAATGAGAGTGTGAATTTAAATTAACTTGAGGAAGTACCCTACAATATATTTTAATTGAGAAGACGGCCTGCAATCAGCATATTCTTCCAGGAAATCATTAAATCATTTCTTTCAATTTTTCTTTCCATCTCCCCACACCCCCTCAGTGGTGATTAGCATGGCAATGATAGACGTTTGATGATCGCTAACAGAATAAATCTGACATCTGTAGTCTCCCCGTCTCTTCCCCCTCCATCGCTCCCTCCCTCTGTCTCTCTATTTTGCGCTCTCTCCCTTTCCCTCATTTAATCTCCGCTTCCCCCAGGTCATTTTATTAATGCATTCTCATTGAGAATAATATGTTATCAGTGTATAATATGAATACATTTTAGCAGTTTGTGTGTGCGTGCGTGCGTGTGTGTGTGTGTGTGTGTGTGCGTGCGTGCGTGTGTGTGCGCTTACCAAGTTCCATATATGAGGGTGATGAAAAGCATGGCTGCTGGGCTCAAATAACCTTAGGTGGTCTTTCTCTGTGACGCAACCAGACACAGAATATCAGGAGCAAGACGTGTTAGATGTAGGAACAAGACATGTTAGATGTAGAAGTTTTCTATCAGGAGACAAATGAGGTCCAATGCCTGTATTAACTCTCATCACTCGTAATGGTGCCCTCAACAATTTTTAACAATGCAAAGTTTTAGCTGCCGGTTAGATTCCGGCTAGCTCGGAGTTGCAATGCAGTAGTCACCAGAAGGTAGAGAAATCCCGGTAAGGAATTGAACCAGCCACCCTCAGACCCAAGACGACCTGTCTAAGGTCTGAGATTCATCAACTCCTCCCTGGCAACAGTTTATCCTTTGTATCTTAGTCAAACGGTTCTTTGTCATTCATTTTAAATTGTAAAGAGCCTTAGGGGGCAAGCAGTTATGCAAGTCGTCTATTTACCTTTGCTTTTTAACTGATGAGCTAGCTTTAACAACAATTTAAACATGAATTGACTAGCCACACTTCTAAACTGCTGAAAAACCGTTTAAAGGTAATCAATTGTTCTCCCCAATTATTTGTTGAAAACGTATCCAACAAGCCATCACTTTCAAAGCAAGTTGATCAAATAGCTCTTGGGCTGTGCACCTTTCACTTGTACAGACACTCAGTGTCTTGAGAAAGTGGGCTTGAAGGCCTGAGGCATGTTTGTACAGACAGTCCCCTGAGTGAGTGAGCCGGATATAGAAAAGACAGAGCGGGAGCATAGACTACATGGTGGAGTAGATATAGGCCCTTGCTACGTTCAGCTCAAGCCATTAAACTATTGTTTGAATGTAACCAGCCTAGACTAGTGACCTGTTTGTTGGAAGGAAGCGGTAGTACACTGCTTTTGTCAAATGCTGTAATGCTGGTATGGGGACTTTCCATGCCTATGGTGGGAGTTGATCACGGTTAATGACTGGTGATGTACCCCACGTCCAGCCAGCAGTCTGTCAGCAATGCAAATCTCGCAAGTTGGTTTGCACTTGCAGATTACCGATGGCTTTTGAAGCCAGGACATACAGGACATATCTGCACCAGGTGTAAGTACCTTGATATGGGATGAATATCGTTCACCTGTTTGTGGGTCGGGATTTAACATTTACTTACGGTTTAAATGCGGTTATAAAGATAGCAGAGTAGTTCAGCTCCTCCCATCAGCTGGATGTGAGTCCTCAGGTGTCAGCGGGGAGGTGAGGTGAGCGGGTTTCTCTGGGGTAGACCGTATGAGCTGAACCTTTGGTGAACGGCGACGACCACAACGCCAATACTATGAATATCATTTCTATGCCTCATGCCTAACATTGTCTCCTGGGTGGAGAATCCATGAATTTCAAATGTCCTCCAACCTGGGACCTCCAATTTGATGGGATGAGATTCTTTTTTTCTTCATTTTATTTCTTTTATTAAACGGACTGGAAAGTGCTTACAATAGTTTATAGGAAGATATCGCGAGAGGCTAATTTCCTTTTTGTCATTGATCAATGGGGAAAAAGAGTGGTCGTGTTAAATATTTCAAATGGTTTCGTGCATAAAACGCCCTTTCTGTTGCTGTTTGTTCTCCACTTTCATCAAGGGGATACTTTTTCCCCCTAATATGCATCTGTTTGTCTTTCTCTTGAGGGCATCGCAACATCTGTTGGGTCCTTGGTTACTGTTGTTTTTGTTCTTCAATGTTTAATGCGTCTTTTTTTCAGCTCTTTAATTTGCTTTGAATTATTTAAATTGTTCACTTCCTTGTGCTTTATTTGATTACCTTGGCCGCCAATTGGGACTTCCAGTGTCTGTGTGGGGATCTGATCACAATCCTATCATGACTTTGCATTCATACACATCTGCACTGCATGTACAAGACTGCTTGAACTCTCTCACTCACTCACTCACTCACTCTCTCACTCACTCTGTCACACTCACTCACATACACACACTCACTCACTCACATACACACACTCTCTCTCACTCACTCACTCACTCACTCTGTCACACTCACTCACATACACACACACACTCACTCACTCACATACACACACTCTCTCTCTCTCTCACTCACTCACTCACATACACACACTCTCACTCACATACATACACTCTCACTCACTCACTCACATACACACACTCTCACTCACTCACTCACTCACTCACTCACTCACTCACTCACTCTGTCTCACTCACTCACATACACACACTCACTCACTCACATACACACTCTCTCACTCACTCACTCACTCACTCACATACACACACTCTCTCTCACTCACTCACTCACTCTGTCACACTCACTCACATACACACACTCACTCACTCACATACACACTCTCTCACTCACTCACTCACTCACATACACACACTCACTCACTCACATACACACACACTCTCACTCACTCACTCACTCACTCACTCACTCACTCACATACACACGTATTCTCACACACACACAGCTGACCCGTTCTGTGTTGCTCCGTGCAGGAGATGGCGAAGGTTCTGAACCACCCGCGCGTCTACGCCTTCCTGCACGTGCCCGTCCAGTCGGCATCAGACAGCGTGCTGATGGACATGAAGAGGGAGTACTGCGCTGACGACTTCAGGACAGTCGTGGACTTCCTGAAGGACAGGTGAGACCACCAGAGGGCCTGCTAGACAATAGCTGGGGTTGGGGTGTTGGAAAGCCGTTCAACCTTTTGTACCGACGAGTTGTTCTTATTGTTTGGGTCTAATTGTATGGAAAATGCGAAATTGAGAAGATTAACTCTCTATTGTTGGATTCATTTTCTACACTGTTGTTCTATTATCACTCTCGCTCTCTTCTGCACCATTTCCTGTTGCTGTAAACTCTCATCTCTCTACCGAGCCATTCCATGCTCCGTTCTAATGCTGCGTCATCGCATTTTAACAGGTGGAGTGAGTCATTTGTTGCTTGCTTATCACATGCAGCCCAAAACCACATTTTATATCCAATTGATTATTCATCTGGCTTAAATGCAAGTGGATCTCCCGGCACTCAATCCTCTTTCTGATGAAATATGTTGTCAGATTATTCTTTGAGTTGATTGGAAATAATCCGTCATGGAACGGTGGTTTGTGATTGCTCCATGTGAAAAGGATTGGTGAATGAATGCCACTATATATTTCTTTTACATTATACCGTGTTATCTTTGAAATTATATCAGGCCAGTGTAAGATGTTGAGAGGATTGGCTTCCTGCTGTCATATTTTACCTTCTTATTCTTCTTGTTCGACTTTTTAATTATTAAGGTTTTTGTTTTTTGAGATAAGATTATGGTTTTCGAAAATGTTGAGTGTATGTGTGCGTGTGTGCAAGACATTTGTACCAGTTATGTCACCAGTTTATGGTCAACAATGCATGGGAGATTGCAGGTAAAAAGGATATCACTGCATAAGCACAAAATCACAGTTTAATCATCATCTACTTTGATTAAATATCCATATAGGCATTCAGAGATGCCTGTGTCATTCAGGTCAGTGAACACTTTATATAAAATAACATTTACAACAAAACCGGCTATCAGTCTGTTGTTTTAACGCATATATAATGAATAGTAAATCAATACAGTAATGTAGCGCTCTCACGTGTAGGTCAACACTTCAGGCATGGCATATTGGCGAGCTTTTCTGCATGCATATTCAATCTTGAGATCATGACCCTTTCATCCGGTCACATGCTTGACCTGCGTTTGGCTGCACCATGCAACAGTGTAGAATGGTGGATGTTCTCTGACGGTACCAAACAGATCACAACAAAAAGGGGGGATCATACTGTACATGCACTGTAGCCTAGCTTCAATCATTTATTCAACACAACCATGAATCCAAATCAAATATACATTGAGGTGTGCTGTTCATTTTTATGTTGTATTTTGTTCGTGTGTGTTTTGAAAGAGTAAATCCTCCGCTATGGTTTAGCATCTACAAGGTTATACCAGACAGATTGTTGAAGTCAATCTCATAAATATTTCATCGTTCCCTATACGTCAGTATAGTTAGATGTTTGTTCACGCTTTTCTATAGTTTTTGTACATTTGGCTATTACATATTTGGTATGATGTTACGCGACTCTAAAGCAAAGGTTTTAATTACTTCCTACTGAAGCGGAAACTGATGCAGTGCTATTATAAGCCAGTGTGTGCCCACACACATGCCTGTTTTATATCTTTTCATTTTCACTGTTCTGTTAACTGAAAGAGGGACTAAGGGACAGACACATTTGATGTGTTTGAAGCTGGACTTTGTCTTTTAGGAGTGTGAACTGACGTTCTAATGTTAGAAAGAACACGCTTCACAAGGGTGGTAATTGCCGCCAATGTGTCTCCATGTACCTCATTGTTTATTCAGGGAGATACCTGACCACACACGGGCGCACATGCACACACACACACACACACACACATACACACACACAAACACTTACTCACTCATTCACAAACTCAATCATGTGTACACACACACACACACACACACACACACACACACACACTTACTCACTCACTCACGTGAACACTCAATCATGTGCACATACATACACACACACACAGCGAGTTATCTCGCCATCAGATCTTGTTTACTTAAACCTCTTGGCAACCCCGAGGTGGTCACTGAGTTGCTGGCTTTAGTTACACACTTGGCCGCTCTTCAGTCCCACACACTCTCTGTCCATATGTGAAATCAATACCCATACACACAAACACACACGTGCACACACACACACACACATAAACGTGCATACACACACACATTGGACAAGCCACGACACGCTTTGTCTGCCTGCCTGTCTATCTGTTTCTATTAAAGAGTTAAGGGAAACATGGGGTGTGGGAGGCAAGCTGTGTGTGTGTGTCTATGTAGATATTGTAACGTCTCAAGTTCCTTTTAGTTTGATTTCTGAAGTCAAAATAGGAAGCCGCGTCCATTTCCCGCCCCTGGGATGTAAATAGAACGCTACATATGCGTCTTGCGAAGTCAGATGCGTTCACACTTGCGCTCGATGTGGTGAAAACATCCCAGAAGACCTCCTGATGTTGTTTGACAGATCTGATCACAGATGCGTCATGGAGGCATTTACACCTGGCATTGTATGCGTTGTCTGCGCTACCCGACTCAAATCCGATTGGCGAAGAAAATGCGAATGCTCATACCAGGTGTAAACGGGGTCCATGAGGCACCTCTTGAAACCGAGTATTCAGAAGCGCAATAACGGCGGCAAGTGGAGACACAACATACAAGCGCGGCTCCAAATCCTGCTGCTGCCCGTCCAAGCCTCTATCTAGGTACTCCTTGCGTGACGTGACTCATCAAAACAATGCGCTGACTAAGTGGCTCAAAACGAGGGTTGTAGTCATAGCGTCGGCCTCCTCTGCTCCAGGCTATAAGATCATCTGTTTGCCTCTCATTTGTTTGCATGATTCGAAGCACACACCAGCTTTTTTTCTTTGTTTTTTTTTCTTGTGGGTGTTTGCGTGCAGGTCGCCTATGACAGCACTGAGTCACGGAGCACTGTTTACCGATTCACCCTGTGCTGTGTACACAGGCGCCGCTGTGTCGGACACCCTAACAACACCACGGTGTGTAAAGGACACCCTGAAGTTCACGTATGACGAGAGTCTGTGAAACCTTGGAGACCTGAAATGGAACGAGAGAAGGATGCTATTTGCTCGTTGTTTTTCTTCTTCTTCGTCATCAGTTACTGATTGAGAGATTATGGCTGTGTGTGTGCGTGCGTGCGTGCGTGCGTGCGTGCGTGTGCTTTTGGTGTGGGAGGAGGGGCATTCTTCTAAAGTTTGGTCTACATACATAAACTTGACTTCACTCGGGTCAGAGCTGTTTTGTGATGAGTCATGCGTTCTACTGACAACAGATACCTAGAGCCATCAGGTGAGAATATTACCTGACTGGGGACGATTAATAGGCATTAATTGCCGTCGGTTTGTCTCGATATGTCATTGTTTGCTCTGAAGGATACCTGGCTCCATATACACATACACACACATACACACATACTTGTGCCGACACACACACACACACACACGCACACGCACGCACACACACACACATGCACACATGCACAGACATACACAGACACACACAGACTGGAAGGAAAATTTACTTTTTTCTTATCCAAACGGCTGCATGCCAAGACAGCTGCAAAGGTCACAAGGGGTCAAATGCCTCTGGGCTGCCTTATCAGGTGAACAGAGTTCAGTGTTGAACACACCATGTTTCCTCAACCGCACTGTGCTATTACTTTTTCTTTGGCCGGAACTTCAGCAGCTGGTTTCTGTGTTTTATTGTTTGGAGTGGAAATAGATAGTTTTACTTTTCAACTATCTTTTATATTATAAGTCATATTTTCCTTTGTGTTTTTTCTAAAGTAGAACAAACACATCGTGTTGTTATGACCCCCTAGTCTATGGGATGGAGGCGCTGACCTAACTATGGGGTTTAAAAAATAAACAAGGAAATTTATTGACATGAGGGGCAAATAATTAGCATGAGGCTGGTCAGTGACCATCCGACCACTACAATAATTCAGGATGAGCCTCGGCCAAAATAATAAACAGAACCAGGACTTACCTCAAAACAATAAAAGAGTTGTCCTAATAGCTCAACAACATAAAAACGATAGGTTAGCATAGCTCTCTAGCTTATCAAAAACAGTTACCACCAATGGGCACCAATTAAAAGGCCACTCAGCCCTACAGGCTTGAAATGAAATGACCAAATTTAAACTAAAGTTAATAAAATATCAAAGGCTAAATTTAACACAATTAGCAATGGCTGAACAAAACATAAAACGGGTGACCATGTGGGGACAATAGCAACTGCAACTACAGACATCTAGCAACAACAGCTAAGCTAAGGCTAGCAGGCAGGCGAGTCAGAGGGCGTACAGGAGTAACTAACGAGTCTTATACGCAGAAAGCTCACCGCTCATTGGTTAGATGCATCCACCAAGGAAAACAGCATGAGTTTCAACCAGCCGTATCCGAAGGCCTAAGAAAAAAAGTGCAGGGGAAGGCCAAAACTGAAACGGCGGAAAACAAAACCCCACACATACACAGTCACGTAGCATGCCTACTACACTATGTTTATTTCTTCGAGAAAGTCCATTGAGCGGCTCATCGAGACCTGACGTCCTAATGGGCTGGCGTTGAGGTCACGGCGACCAGCGCGTACGCCAACGCAGCTAAACTCCGCGCTACGGCTCATGTATTTAAAATCAGTCCCGGTTAATTCCATGCTGGTGGAATGGCTGGTCAGTGGCTGGGAAGGGCTTCTGCTGTGTCGGTACACGCTGATGCAGAGACGTAGTCTACACATGTGGTATATTAACACGATGGTGTTCAGTACGCCCCGGGAATGGGCTATAGCTAAACTATCCATGTCTACGATGACGTTAATAATAGAAGAGAAGCGAATAGATTGTACAGCCAAAGCTGGATAATTGTCTTTGGCCCCATCTGGGAAATACTTGAAGGTGATGTGATGTTACTTTTTCTTTCCCTCCTGGAGTTTAACTGCTGTATGTAATGGCATTTGGGATAATACATCCAAATTACACTCCATTAATGAATTACACAAATGGGTCTTTGGTATGTGTCTCCAAAAAAAAAACAGGAGTACTTTTTTTTTTTCATTAATATTGTGGCATATTAAATAGGCTCTGGCATCATGCCATGGAATAATACCCATATCTACGATGTCTATGGTGGGTTAGACATTAAAAACCTGGTTTCTCTTTTGCTGGAATTGTACATTGTATGGCTTTTTAACAAATGGTCACAACCAATTGACGATGGCGTTTGGAAATGGCCATTCCCACACTATATTGTCAACAACATATATGTCTGTTTCAATGCTTAAGCGTGTGCTATGTCAGCCATGTCACAAGACAATAGGAACTGTGTTTCAACACTGCGGACATGCTGAAAGGCATGGCGGATTAAAACTTACTGTGGTCTGAGTGGCAAATTATCCAATTTCCTCCCCTCAGAATGAACGAATTGTTCTCTGCCATACATAATTCCTATATCTGGTGAAATAATTGTTTCATTAAAGCGGTTCATTTTTACTCCATTCCACCAACACTGGCGATTTTATTTCTCTCTCTCTCTCCCTGCACAATTCTCTCTGATCTCTCATCAATTAAATTCATATTATGAAGTTCAGTCTTTATGTAATGATGTATGGAGGAAATCCTATTAGGTGGAATAAGGCTGTTACAGGCCGTGCTAACGTATGGCATGCGGTTGGGTCAAATTAGAGTGCAACAAGAGAAAAAAAAAAAAAAGGACTCGCTGGATTTGCCAGCTGCTCGTTGATGGTTTTGCTGTAATAATCAGGTCTGATTTCCCCAAACAGTTCCACTATGATTGTTCCCTCGCAGTCTCCGCTGAGAGAGAGACTGACACCCACACACACAAACACACACACACACACACACACACACACACACACACACCTTTCTTGCGCTTATAAAATATTACAACAAATAATACATTCTGACCACATAATCATTTTTACTGTTCAATTTGAATCTCTTATGTATACTTCTGTATTTCCCATACAAATGAGGCATCTAATCATGTTTTCACCTTTCAATTGTTCGATTGTAGCAGTTAAGTGTCCCACGGGTGGGAAACAAATGTAAATCTATAAAACGTATAGAATCTAACATCCTAACCAATTCTGACCACATAATCAGGATTACTGGTTCATTTGAATTTCCTACGTACAATGTTGTATTAGCTACACAATAACATGTAGTTGAGTAGTCAGTAGTCAGTTCCTCAGCCTTTCCCTTACTCCTTTGTTTGTATAACAAGGCCCATCAGGGCCAGCTTAAGAGCGTCCACATGACGCAGACAGCTGCTCCGCGTCTTCAGTTGTGCTCCTGAGGGACATTGGCATTTGAGCTGCTGGATGGATGCTCTCGGGTGGGTGGTGGTGGGGGTGGTGGTGATGGTAGAACTAGCTCAACGTGTAATTGATTTATGCGGCACCAACAGCTGACCGTTAAAGTGACCCTTGACCTTCCAACATGACCTCTGATGCCCTAGCTATCCCCTAGCTACTCACCCTTCACAGCGTAATGCTAATAACCAGGACAGCCTTTCACGTGCCTCACTCTCCCCTGTTTTTAAATAAGGGAAATCACGCATTGTTTGCTAGCTAGCTAAAACTCTGCTATTCATGTTGAAGCCGTTCCTCAAGGCAAAAGCACTATGCTCATCGGTTCTTTTTATTTCTGATAATTCTGTTTTGTAAGCGGTGCATCAAATTATACATTATTATTATCATATCAACAGATCTCAAAGTTTATGAAAACAGTTCTGTGTTCTAGTTTGTAGTGCTGCACCAGAATACATTATATTTAGAGGCCTCACTGCCCTGGCATGAAAAATAAACTTTTTGAAATGTGCACTTGTTCACCCTTCTTTGTTAGAATTTGAAAACGTTTGCACCCAGTTCACCTAATGATTCAAAGGCATTGCTGACGCAGGCGTTATTTTATTGCTGTGTTTATCCAAAAAGCCCTAGAAGATCTTTTAAATGCTATGTTTTGTTTGTTCATTCCCAAAACCACATTTTAATTCCCACCTTTCTCTCTCTCTCTCTCTCTCTCGCTCTCTGTCTCTCTCTCTATGTCTCTCTCTATGTCTCTCTCTATGTCTCTCTCTATGTCTCTCTCTCTCTCTATGTCTCTCTCTCTCTCTCTCTCTCTCTCTCTCTCTCTCTCTCTCTCTCTCTCTCTCTCTATGTCTGTCTGTCTGTCTCTTTCCCCCCCCCTCTATGTCTCTGTCTCTCTATCTCTCTCATACACACAAAGGCAGCATATGCACAGCTTAGCAGTTTGGGTGGTCTATCAACAACTTATCAATCCAATGTTGGCCCAGTAATAAAGACAACAAAGGACCATTTATCAGATCTTTAAACACACAGGTGCTACCAGAGCTAGCTGGAGAACAAACCCCACTGCTGATCTCTTCCTAGCCAGACACATCCCCAAAAGTCCACTACCATAATCTATGGAAATCCCTGGAATGTGTGGTGGTTTTATCCTGTCCTGCTAGAAACAGTAAAACAATATCCTAACAGGACCCATGTCTTGTGTAGTAGCTAGGTGTGAGCTGAGTTGAGGTTAGCATAGATACAATTCACGTGGGACTTGATACTTGATTTTGTAAGGGATTATTTGTATTGATAAAACTGTTTAGGAGACACAATGCCATAACACAGTGCCTGTTTCAAATCAGTGAACTGATAGACTTCAAGCAAAGTTGGTAAAATGTGTCTGATTTGCATCAGTATCAGAAAAAAAGAAACCGGTTTCAGTAGACTGGCTAATCTTTAGTACCATCTTAATAAGTGTGAGCCAAAGTCCACTGAGCATCAGTTTTGCAATTTTGACGTGTATATTTGAGGTTTCACAATTATCAGATATTAGTCAGATATTATCATTCTGCCTCATTTGGTTATTTGTGTGTGCGCGCATGTGTGCGTACGTGCTTGCGAGAGGGAGAGACCGTTTTTTTTAATGTGCTGATAATTGAGGCATGCCGGACATCTCGCTGGTATTAAGGGCCGCTCAAGTGTCTGAAGTGTGTTGGTGCAGCATGGCGTCGCAGACAAAGTGACGCTAGGACTCTTGACACACTGCTGATGGGCCTGCCCTCTCGCCCCACTGCCTCGCTCCAGTCTCTGCCTGTCTGGGGGAGATGCGTCTGATAAATAGCTCCCAGGCAATTGTCTGCACTTTTTTTTTGTTTCATGTTATGGGTTTCTGTGTGTGTTTATTTGTGCTTGTGTGTGTATTTTGGCCTGTGTGTTTCATTAGTCATCCCTATTAGTCACGTTGAGCGATATCCTGTACCCCACAAACGCACGGTTTTGTGTCAGGCGGGATAAGTCTCTCTCTCTCGCGCGCTCTCTCGCGCGCGCGCGCGCTCTCGCTCTCTCTCTCTCTCTCTCTCTCTCTCTCTCTCTCTCTCTCTCTCTCTCTCTCTCTCTCTCTCTCTCTCTCTCTCGCTCTCTCTCTCTCTCTCTCTCTCTCTCTCTCTCTCTCTCTCTCTCTGTGGGTGCTGTTTGTTTTCCAAGACGCAGCGCTAATATTAGCTTACAAACACAACTGGGGCTCTGACACGCATGTAACCGCACAGGTTTACGGTATCGAGCCGACGGGGCTAATGTTTCACCCAGGGAGGGTGAGGGGGCGGGCTTAACGGCTACCCCTCCAGGCAAGGAAAAAAACCAGCAGATGGAGAGAGAGAGTGGGAGGGAGAGAGAGAGGGAGAAAAGGGAGAGGGAGAACAGGGAGGGAGAGGGAGAAAAGAGTGAGATATAGATAGGGAGGGAGGGTAAAACGAGAGATAGTTAAATAGAGATGGAGAGAGAGGAATAGAGGGAGGTAGAGGGAGGGAGTCGGAGAGAAAGGAAAGAGAAATAAAGGAGAGGGAGGGGGAAACTAAAGAAGAAAGGGAGGTGGCGACGGGAAAGGTTTAACAACACAAAAGCCACTTTGGCGCTAAAAAAGCGAAATAAACGGCAGCACCGGCGGGACAACTCGTTGTCAAGTGCCGCCTCCCATTCTCTCTCGCGCTCTCCCCCGTGCAAGATGAGTCAGCTAGTCAGACGAACCGGCCCCTGTGTGCGTTGACTCATGCGCTACATGCCAACCTAACCCTGACAAGTAGCATCTGAAAACCCATCTTCCATCTGAAACTGGCGCACAACCCCACACCTGCGTTTGACCCTGAACTGCCTTGCTTGAGAAACACTCAGCAATTGATCAAATAGACATTGCTTTGTTTTGTTGTCTGAGGGTGGTTCAAGTTTGCGGTGTGGTGTGTTGCCTACCATTACCTTTTCATGTGGACGTCAACAGTGTACCCGGGGCTGCATGCCTGTTTGGCTCTCCCAGCTGCCTTCCTGTTGATACATGTGTCCAGAGGGCGGATGGGTACAAGTTATTTTTGACGGGGGACAGCGTGTGAGACAGATGCACCCACTCGCAGATGGGCTTGCGGTGGCTCACAAAGTTTTGGCCTGCTTCCCTTCATAGTCACCTCACAGATGGCTGCCAATCAGGCAGATCCGACTTTGAATCTGTTGAATCTATTTCAACTTTTCAATATTGTTCCTTCATGTTGTGGTTCATACATCGCAAATGTCTGTGAAGCAGACCCACAAGTATTTTCCCTGTTCATTTCCTTTTCGGGGGAGCTCTTGAGTATTTCTTCCACTGAAATATCATACGAGGCAGATTTTATAGTATTCATTATCAATCTAAGTCATATCATTGGGCTGAGAAATCGGGCAACACTGATATTTTATTTTAGTTGTTTTGTTTTGTGTCATTGAGTCCAAGAGTGGGAGTAAAAACAAGAGTGAACCTTCCTGTAGATCTTCCTGTGTATGTGTATGTGGGTGTGGGTGTGTGGGTGGGTGTGTGTTTGTGTTTAAATGTGTGTATGTCAACAAGCCCAGCTTTTCGTATTGGCTTGGGTTTAAAAAAACAGGAAACCCAACAGAGAACGACTCATTAACTTCTCAACAACGTAAAGCTCAGGTTGATGGTGTGTGTGTGTGTGTGTGGGCTTGTAGATAACGACTCCTGGCAGTTCCCACTGCATCACCCTCTTGTTGACACTTCCTTTGGATTATACCCCATTTCCTCTCCGCAAACCACACGTTCGCAGGAGACGGAGAGAGGGGGGGAGGTGAAAGAAAGGGATTTGGAGAGAGGGAAGAAGAGAAACCTTCGAAATTTGGGCTTTTGTGAATGTGCACATATTCTACTTTGTGTGGGCCCCCAGGGCTCTTGACCCAATCAACTGGTTTTGTTTAATCTGTCGAGAGAGCGATATGCTCATGAATTTCATGAAAACTCTTGGAGAAAATGTATCTCAAGTTAATATGGATGGGGTGAAAAACAGGTGCACAGGAGGATTGTTTACACTAATGTTAGTGAGGCTGTGTGTGTGTGTGTGTGTCCTAAGGACTTGTCAGAACAGCGGTGAAACTCTATTCCTCCCAGTGGTCACACATAGCAGGTGGCAAGACAACAAGCTCAATAATCTCCTCCCACCCAGACCCATTAAAACACACACACACACACACACACACACACACACACACACACACACACGCACAAGTTCTCTCTCCTTCTTTCTCCTTCTCCTTCTCCTTCTCCTTCTCCTTCTCCTTCTCCTTCTCCTTCTCCCTCTCTCTCTCTCTCTCTCTCTCTCTCTCTCTCTCTCGCTCTGTGTTTTGTAATATCTGCTGGGGAACCATTTCACTTTCCTTTCACTTTTGGGATTCATATCAAAGTTAGATAAAATTAACTTTACCCACCTATTGTCATTAAAAAGTAATAATCCTTCTCAGATGAATTACATATTTATTTCAAGTATTTGATTAATAGCTGAAATCCCGCCAACGGTTGTAATGCTTGTGTGCGTGTTGATGTGTCAATATTAGTTTCAGTTGACGAGGAAGGTGCCTTTGTCAACCGCCAATACTTCTGTGCCTCACTTAACTCTGACGTGTTTGTTTGACTTGCATGCCTATCTCTCCCTCCCTCTTGTCTTTTCTTTCTTCTCTTCTCTTCTCATATCTTATTTCTCTTTAGTCATTCTTTATTTCCACTGTAATCTCTCCTCCCCTCCAGTAGGCTCGGTTTTCTCACGCATAGTTTCACCATCGGCACATCATGGCCGTTTTATCTGTGTATGTTTGTGTGGGGGCCATGTCGAGTGAGGGTAAACATTGATAGGAGTGTTGTGTGATGGGTGTCTCTCTCGCTCTCTCTCTCTCTCTCTCTCTCTCTCTCTCACTCTGAGTCTCTCTCGCTCTCTCTCTCTAACTCTTTCTCTCTCTCTCTCTCTCTCTCTCTCTCTCTCTCTCTCTCTCTCTCTCTCTCTCTCTCTCTCTCTCTCTCTCTCTCTCTGTTGTCGTCACTTTTGTATCCGTAATACTGTGGTGGAGCAGGTTTTCTTGCCAGACAACACAAGAACAGAGAATGTTCTCAACCTTTGTCATGTTAAGCATTACTAAGCCATGTGGTTCCCCTGGAGTTCACCCTTATGTAACACCGCAGAAGTTAATACAAGAGCAGCAACTTCTGGAGCATTGAAAGTTGGGGCGAACATTAACAATGAGTTCTCTGCAGTTTTGTATGTTGTTCGCCTTTGGTGGCGATGTCTGTTGCTTCAGCAAAGGTTTCTACAGGTTAATTAATCCTGGTTTATTTTGCCTCATGAACACTTTGACCTCAGCGTTCTGAATTGGTGAATCCAATGGTTTGTTTATGAAGTATTTTACATGTTTCAAAGGGGTTTCTTTCTGAATCAACATGTAATTACATATCCTCTGCATTTCTTTCATTGCAAATTGCCACCAATAATGTGTGGAACAGCTGTTTTGATATTTTTTTTCTAATTAATTAGATTTCTGAACTGTATGATTTCTGAACTCTATATGTAGGCTAGTTAGTTACTTTAAAAAAAATCTGATATTGAAGAAGTGATGTGAAAGGACAGTGAAAGAATGTGAACAATTTAGAGAGATAAAAGGTAGCATTTCTCTCTCATTGCCCATGCAGGATCAGGGGCAGTTGTGGAGTGCATTCAGTGCTGTTATTGTCTCATAGACATAATGAGGAGGGATAGGATATATGTTCTCATTGAAATTGCCGAGCATAGCTTTAAATTTGTTTGCCTTTTTATAACCAATCCAGTTACATTCTCTGCACAGGGAAATTATCTAGGGTTGATTTATGTAGTTAAACTTGGTCTCAAGTTACAAAAAAAGAGTCAGAATAACATGCAATCAATGCTTCCGCAGAGTATACCAGGTAACAATGTATTGCCATTATACGTTTTTTGTGATTATTTAATATAAAAGACATGGAGTCATTGGGGTATTTGTTGAAACACTGCAAGCAAAACCTCAAACCAAAATTGACATGGCCTTTCTAATATATTAACCAATCACACAGTTAAGTTACTGTACAAAAAGCACTTAGCAATTATGTGGACTGCATTCAATGAACTTTTGGCCTTCTGGCAACTTATTTGAAAATATGTTTTCATTGAATGTGCTTTAATGCTGCAAAAATTTACTTTGTATTTTTTAAGAGGTCAACAAGTACGCTCAAAGCAACTGGGTAAACAAGTCCCGGTTTAATGCTGTACATTTTAAAACATGTGGCATGTAATGAGAAACCTAGGCAACAGTGGTCCACTAAAATTAAACCAAAAGAGTTATGTGAGGTACAGTGGGTCACTGGTGGCTCAGACGAGGGTTGAATGACATCTTTAAATCGCAAGTGTTTATGAGAGGATTTTAAAAGGTGAAATCTCCCAATCTTCAAATGCAGGGTTAACATGTCTTCATACAGGAAGGAGGACCTCAATGCACGCCATGTGCTGGCTGCTCCCTCTCTGTTGGGGGGGGGGGGTGGCTGCAATCTGCTATACAGTTCCATCAGTTCATCTGAAATACAGTTTCACCACCTTATCTGAAATACAGTTTTGACACTTCATCTGAAATACAGTTTCACCACCTTAGGTGAAATACAGTTTCACCACTTTATCTGAAATACTGTTTCACCACTTCATCTGTAATACAGTTTCACCACTTCATCTGAAATACAGTTTCACCACCTTATCTGAAATACAGTTTCAACACTATCTGAAATAGTTTCACCACCTTATCTGCAATGCAGTTTGACCACGTCATCTGAAATACAGTTTCACCACTTCACCAGCAATGCAGTTTTACAAGTTCATCTGAAATACAGTTTCACCATCTTATCTGTAATACAGTTTCACCACTTCATCTGAAATATAGTTTCACCACTTCATCGTGGCACTAGCCTTGTTCTAATTTTGCTAATTTTTCTGCTGCTAGAAAAGGGTAATTGTGTGAGCATACCAAAAAATCTTCTCCCTTCAGTGGTTGTAGGCTTGCAACCAACTCCGAAAGTTTGTTTCCATCTGTGAAATCAAAATGCTGCCACTGCTTTTATTCTAGTAAAGTGGCAAATTAAGTGGAGTAATTAATTCAAATGAGAATATATTCAATCCACTTGACTTCTGGGTTGTTTATTGTGAGTTTTAAATTAAAAATGTCTTTCACCCAACATAAGGACTGTTTTTTTACATACTCAATTTAAGGAAAATGTTTCTTTCTATTTGACAAATGAAAGCCTATGCACTGCTTTTTTAATGAAGTCAATTCTCACATATGGCACTGACACACACATCTAACTAACCGACCCTTGGTGTAGTAGCACCAAGGGACTTTTCCTTATTGTTTGTGTACTATGTATGTTTCTTTTCGATTTTGTGTGGCTTGCTGCCGTGTGTGCGCGAGTTCAAGATGGCCAGTGTTTGTCGGGTTCATGAGAAATTAATCATTCTATTTAATCTCCTCAATGCATCTGCTTACAGCTTCAAAGACTGCCTGATGAAATATATCATCTCAGAAAAAAAGGCTGCAGGGGGAGAGAGAGAGTGAGAGCGTTGGAGACTTGGCCAGAGTGGGAGTTACCGAGTGCGTACCGAGTGAGAAATGGGTAAAAAAAAAGAAGCATTAATGATCTAAGGAGAGGTAACTGTAGGGAGGGGAGGGGAACAGAAGGAGGGAAAGGGGGAGCAATGAGGAGATGGGGGGATACTCTTCTACGTGCTCAGTCCCGCCTCCGTGCATGGCACAAATTAAGAGCCTAGATATAACATGCTCTCATGTTTACGGACATAGTCATATGATGTTTATGTGTGTGTCTCCTAGCATTGGACTGTCTCTGTGTGTGTGTGTGTGTGTGTATGTGTGTGTGTGTGTGTGTGTGTGTGTGTGTGTGTGTGTGTGTGTGTGTGTGTGTGATCTCCCCAGTGCAGAAACAGGGATAGGAGCGCACAGATTTTACTGAACCATATCTCCCTGCCCTTCTTTTGTAAAATAATATTTGAAAGTTTCAAGTCAGCACGTCATAATTTAAATTTGGCTATGTGACATGGTGATTGGACATGGAGTAGGAGTAGTAGTAGTAGTAGTAGGGAACAGATCACTGTGTGCATATGAGCACCTAGTGGATTTTGTTGGGGTGGGATGTGCCAGCAAATCCCCTTTCCTGCCTCATGCTACAAAGGCAAATTGTACTCATTTCAACAGACTCAACAACATGTATGCATTTCAAAGCATGACCTTTCAGCTTCAGTTCATGTTGTCTCACTTTACGTACACCTCCTTTGTGTACGTGCCTCTATGTGCTGCCCTACTCCCTAGATAGATGCATCAGATGCAGAGGGCTAACGATCTCAGCGTTCGTTTCATTGCAGATTATATATATATATATATATATATATATATATATATATCAGGTTAGTCACTTATTCATATGCATTATTCTGGCACACATACAACTGAACAAAGTAATATTGATGCACTTGTATATAGCTGTATAATTGTATGATTTATATTCTCGTTTTTTTATACAAGATGTACAAGATGGTATGCTCTTCGGCCTAGCAGTACACACTGCCAGCAGAAGTCCCACTGTAATTCCTTCCGACAGAGTTGGAGCACGCAACAAAGGGCTCGGGAAGACGGAAGGAGGGCCGGGTTGAGGGTTTAGAGCCGCATCAAAATGGGGGAAAAAGAACAAACGAAGTATTGTTATGCAGGGGAAATTCTTGGCACAAGATGATTGATGGGGAAGGTTGGCGGTTTTGATGATGATGATGATGATGAGGAGGGCGTAAAACTCAAAGGATCTGTCGGGACTCGGCTGCCGCCGCCACCGTCTGCGTGTCATTTTTCACACACATCCGCCCGGCGCGACGCTTCCTTTCCGTTACGCGCACACATGGGATCAGATGAGATGAGACTCGGCAGCAGCTGTGTCAAGCCCAGCTACAGGGAGATGGGAAGGAGGAGGTGAGAGAGAGAGAATGAGAGACACTCCTGGGCCCTACTCTACTCATCACCTCTCTGGACCCACTTCTCAGGTGTGTGTGTGTGTGTGTGTGTGTGTGTGTGTGTGTGTGTGTGTGTGTGTGTATGTGTGTGTGTGTCCCCACCCTCTTACAAGTCTTCCCACTTGGCTGGGGCTCTTATCAGCCATGGGTTCTGCTTCTCTAACGTGGAGGGTAGACCTGCTGGACTTGGTCCTGTCTGACCCGTATCGATCCGGCTGCGGCCAGGCGGACACAAAGGTCAGTATCCACAGGTCTGAGCTCGCGTGTTAGACGGACATTAATGAACGGACACACTAAGACCCACGTTCGTCCATGGGAGTCAGCGCTTAAGCGGTCTTTATTGACACCACCGGCGCTTCCACATCGAGGCCGGAGTCGGAGTTGTCCTTGAGCTCCGATATCAGCGGCATGGTGTCATCAAAGCGTTCCCAATCGGGCCTCATCAGACCTCGTTCGGAGGGAAGTCGAACCGGATCACAGCCTGGACATGGACACAGCTTTATCCGGCCAATTACCTGCCAGCGCTTCAACACACCCGCCGCCACCTTTACCCCCTCACCCTCATCCTTTTCCTATCAGCAGATGTGTCGCGATGAGGAGGACCCCCTGCTCACCCCACCTCTCTCTCTCCCTCTGTCTCTCTCTCTCTCTCTCCTGCTTAGTGGAGCTGCCGTCCATCTGAGCCATTAGCTCACCGCTAACACTGCTGGCACTCGTCAGTGGAACATCCCCCGTCAGAATGTCTTGTCCCTCACCAAGTTGTTTTTCTCTTTTGTCACTGCACATACATCACAAAAAACATAAATCATTATGAATATGTTTTGTTTGTCATAAATAGAGAAATGATTTAACCTATGCCTCAATGAGGCAATGAACAGGAAGATTTAGTTGTGTGGACCATGTGAATTGTTTTCTGGGTGAAGAGATTTGCTTAAAGGGAGAACAAGGCGACACTATGGGGATAACTGGTGTAAAATGTGTGTTTTCGTTGGCGCGTATTCACAGCCAATTGTTCCTGCAGTTATTTCAATTATCACACTGCGATCTGGAAGATCCCTACTCTCCAAGTCATCATCTCATTATCAGTCATTATCATTTTCTCTTGCCAAAACTGACACATACACAAACACACACACACACACACACACACACACACACACACAATATTGTTAAGGAGCGAGACGGTTTTCCTCAACTTTGGCTGTTAACCACATACTCCCACATCCCTGCACTGGCTCTATCTCTTTCTCTCTCTCTTTCTCTCTTTCATTCAACACCTACGGATGACTGCCTCCAGTGTGCTCCACATTACCATTTTAGAGAACACACGCACACACAAACTTAAATATGCACTCACTCAAACACACATACAATCACCCACTCTGCAGCACAGATGGGTAGTGTGTTCTCTGACAGATGAACAGGTAAATGTTTACCTTCCCAGATCGTCTCTCTTCGGCACTCCTTTTTCTCTCTCTCTGTCTGTCTGTCTCTGTCCTGCTCCCTCCTCCCCCCTCTCTCTTTTTCTTTTTCTCTGTCCCCCTCATCTCTCTCTCTCTCTCTCTGTCTCTCCTTCCCTATAGCTCCTTGCTGCATACATTGAGCTTTTTTTTTGTGTGAGTTTTCTTTTGTTTGTCTATTCTTTCTTTTGGAGACGGCTGTCCCATTGGTCTTGCCTTCATCTAATCAGTAGGGCTGCTCACACACAGCTGTTGTGCTGTGAGGCAGTCACAACACACACACACACACACACACATACATTAAAGCCTAGTGTGGCAGCCCCATATGTGTGTAGGCACAAACGAGCAGGTGATACACCTGACACTTCGTGTGTATGTGTGAACAAAAAGTTAGTTTTGAGGTGGTTTACATTGTGCCATGGCTGTGTTCCTGCCTGAACTACTAGTACTACTACACTAATGCTGCAGACGGACACGTCGGCAGCACTCATGCGCACACACACGTCGGCAGCACACACGATGTGACAGGGATCACGCAAATCAATACATACACACCGAATTCAAGGATTTACATTTCATCCATGGCATTGAAAGCGTTGACACTGCACAGTGTCAATGCACACACACTCACGCACGCGCACACACACAAACACACTGCCTCCATTATTATGTTTGTCGAGATGCTGTTTGTCATTAGCGTATTGTGGCAGTTGGGCTATGCTTGTTTAGAGGAAGTACATCATGCCGTTGTAAATTGATCATTGTAACAATGTTCACTGCTACACATTTTGTAGGACAATGGTACATGAAGCAGGTGATCCATGCAGGAGATCTCCCTGAGTTTGTGTGTGGTGATGGCTGGTTTAACCTGTGCACATGATTTCTCAATGCACAACAGGTGTGCAGCCTCACCCAGCGCCAGAGTCCAAGCAGTCTGACTCGGGCCAGGTGAGGCTGCTTAAACCAGCCATCATCCACCCACACTCCACAGATATGTTCTCCAGTGATCTGTTAACACTTTTTCAGCTTTTCATCTTTTCACCCTTCTGTATCTCACCACTAAAATATAGCTCCTTGTTCTAAAAGCAAAAGTCCACTAATGTGTAATCATTACCACGTTAATTTTCTGTTCATTTATTCAGTCATTTTTTCCACGGTTTTTAATTTGAACTACAACCCATCGCTCTGCACCCACCTTGTCAAGATAATGTCTAATTTACTACGGCTGTCTTTACTCTTTGTGACTCTGCCTCTCTCTCTCTCTCTCTCTCTCTCTCTCTCTCTCTCTCTCTCTCTCTCTCTCTCTCTCTCTCTCTCTCTCTCTCTCTCTCTCTCTCTCTCCCTCCCCCCCTCCATCAGCCTCCCTTACCCTTTACGTTCATTAGTGTCACACATCACACCCTCGTCACCTAAAGATCTGGAAGATGGAGGTGTCAAAACCACTCTGCGTGTGTGTGTGTGTGTGTGTGTACAACGTCCATCATCGTGTTTTTTTCTCACCCTACACCTTTAGTGAGCCATTTCTCACTGCTATGTAGCTCACTATTTCTCTCTTCCACTCGTGTGTCATCGCAGTTTCTCGCGCAGCTGGTGTGCATTATTTGGCACCTTTTACATTAAGTTCGGAAGCAATTTATTTTGAGAGACTCGCACTATTGCCTTAATTTCATGGAAGCGCATGCTTCTTCTGTATTGCTCTGTGTGCAGACTGTATACACACTCACAAATAAATGCTTATTAAAGGGGTAATGAACCCAAAATCTGTTTTTGTTTTGTCTTAAACATGGTTATATGTCTGATATGATCTTCATATTCAAAGATTTGAATAACTAACATTTCAAACATAATGGATATTCAACAGATATTCACGCTCTGGAATAAATGGGCTATAGCAGTATAGGCCATTTTGTCACTGTTAAATACGACGGTAATTTAGAGTAAACAGGAGTAAAATCCTAGGTCTTGCCAGTCCACGCCAACCAGTTTGTGAACGTTCTGCTCTGCTGTGAACTCCAGGTCAGTTCTTTTCACGACTACAAGGTCCACCAGTGGCAAGGTGTGTGTGGATGTGTGGAGCACATGGTTGTTGCGGTTGTTGTTGATGGCCATATACCTATAGTATAACACAACAGTGTGTGGCGCATTTCATGCACAGATTTGCTCAATATAATGTTCCTAGCTTTAAAAAAAAAGATCACAAAGTTGCTATGGGTCGTAACCATGGTGATAACACCTCCCCCTCATTCCTAGAACTCTCAGCCCAAAGCAAATTTTTCCATATATCAGTGTTCAAATTTGAGCTGAAACAAGGGGTTCACTTTCACTTCAACTCTTTGGTTTGGGTTATAATTGTACCTGTTCAGAAGAATATTTGAAAGAATATTATTTTGTTTTTTTTAGTTGTTCCTTAGGAAACTCTTAACCGGTCAATTCAGTTGGCTGGCAGAAATGGATGCAAGGCAGACCTTTAGAGGGCCGCCATACGTAGGACAACACCGACACGATCAGGCTCATCAGACCGCAAACCAGTGATCGAGAAGTTCCCCTTTTTTTCAGACTCTTTCACTTCATTTATTGCAGTTAGCGTGGCATGATTGAGATGATTCTTCTATGCGTGTTCCTTGAGGGGACAAAATGTATTAGACCATCATTTAATGTAATACTTTTGGATGAGAAGTGCGTGATAAGCACTGTGAAAGGTTAGCCCTGATCATGGGAGGAATGTTAGTGTTTAATCCATTGGTTCATTCCATGCAGATTCTCGACACACTCCCAAGGGGTAGTCAGGCAGAGGAGAGAGAGAGGTCAAGGATGCCTGTGCCTGCAGGCTATTGGTTAATATTAATGACTGTCAGCCAATTGGAACTCATCAATAGGTCAGGGGTTATCGTTCAGGGGCAGAGGCATGAAGTTAATGTGATTAAAGATGCATCTTGTTGTCGATAGGAGAGAAAATGTATTTTCTTTCCTTCTCCTTTTTTAACCTCTTTTGTTGGACGAGCTCTTGTTCCCTGTCTAGTTTCCTGCAGTGATGTGTGTGATAAGCTATTGCTCTGCTTGTCTCATATGTCTAAATGTTTGTCACATGTCTCTTATAAAGATCCATATCTTTGTGTTCCTTAATCATCCTTATATATTTATTCTGGATACTACTGGATCTATCAATACCCGTATATGAGAAGCTTGTGAGTGAAACATTTCAGAAAGTCCGACCCGTTTCACAGAATTGGAATATAAACTAGCAAGCGTGCTAGCTAGCGGCCTTCTATAAAGCTTAACAGCTCATGCCACAAGTAAATAGCTTATTTTTAATGAATGTGTAATGAAAGGAAGCAGCTTCTGGATGCCCCTCTCCCTAGCATCCACATCTTTGGCTGTTAATCAATAGTTATCCTCGCTAGCATTGGACATTGATTTTCAGGGTGGTATCGACTTCTGTTTTCAGATCTACTCCGGAAAAACACAGGAGTTTGCTTTAAAGGTATGATGTCAGACTTTTGAAGCAAACTGCTTGTTGGAGTGCTTCTTGTTGCCAGTCGCAAATAACTATTGTGGTCAGTTTATATTCAACCTGCAAGTTCAGGTCATCTCCTGTCTTGTCTTTGTGTGAATTAGTTAACATGTACAGAATATGCAAAGATGTCAGTATGTATTGTGTTTCAACACAATGACAGTCGTCACACACTCAAAACTAAATGTTCACACCCTGCCCCCCCCTAGTTATGGGGCCCATGCGTGTACTTATATCCTCCAAACGTTGAGGGCAGAGCAGCGATGACTTGTTTCTTATAGAATTGATGGCCATTTTGCCATTGTCAATACTGACAGAAGTCTCAGAGCTAATCGACTCATCCATTCTCATTGGCTGGGATTAATCCAATGAGCCGACAGGTCGATAATGAATCACTAAAGACTGTTGGCTGAGACTGCTAATCAGATTGTGATTTGTTGAAAGACTGCAGGGAATGGCCTAGACAAGCTTAAGACGGTCTGCTTTTCAATACCCAGGCCTCCATCGACCCATGGGCTCCAATTAACCGGCTGTCAAAGGCAAATATCCAGACCCATGGTCAATGAGTAGCACTAAAACCAAAATTTGTGTTTCTTTACATCCGTGGTCCGACATACAGTTCCATTCAATAGCATACCACTGTATACTTAACGTTTTATAAAAAGCTTTATTTTTATCAAGCCTGCATCCCAACAGTGTTGCAGCTTAGTTTTAAACGAAACTTTTCAGCAAATGTAAAAAAAAAAGGTTCAAATAATAGAATGTCCTGCTTCACCTCAGATCTCTCAATAGTTGTAATTTCTGAGTGTAGAGGGATTGTATAAGTATAATGCCGGCATGTACTGATTCACACGGTACATACCTCAACTCCCACTGTCTGGCTGCCTTGCAAAGGACACAAATTACCAATACAAAGGATTTTCTCTTTTTAAAGCAACCTTCATTTTCAAAGGCAGTTGAAATATTCAATTCATAATAATGGACTGAATGGTTATGCCTACATATTAAATAATTAGCGCCTCTGGTTGCCAGAGAACAAAATTAAGAACGCCCCTGCCACAAAAATCGTGAAACTGTGAGATTGTCTTTATTTCCCATTGACACTCCCTCGACCCCTTCCAGGGTTCCAGGTATAACCATCGCAACGGACATCATCTGCGGCTTCCCAGGCGAGACGGAGGAGGACTTCCAGGAGACGCTGGAGCTGGTCAGGCAGTACCGCTTCCCCAGCCTCTTCATCAACCAGTTCTACCCCCGGCCCGGCACCCCCGCCGCCAAGATGGAGCAGGTCCCAGCCCACGTGGTGAGTTAACACAGCAAGCACCTGCACATAGACCCAGGGAAGACAGAACCAGAGCAAAGAACCAGAGATTGAAATGTACTATTCGTTTTTAAGATTTGATTTGAGATCTCAAAGATTTCCATGAAATGTTCTTCGGCGACACCTTTGGTGATAAGCGCTAATTTTATACAGAGAGATACAAACAGTGTCACCACCGACACCCGGTTCGTAAAATTCATAATCCTGCAAATGCAAGGGCTTTCATCATTGGGCCATAGGCTCATCACCATTTTGTTACCTCATCGGTGATAGAGAGTGACTTAACAGACATTTATTAACATGAACATCTTCGAGATTGCCACTATAAAAAAAGAGTATGTGCTATTTATTATGCAGTCATTTAGAATATGTTTTTATCCATAGCGGTTAACAGCAATACAGTGATACTGGAAAGGGTCTTGCTCAAGGGTAACTGCTTCAGGTAGGCTGCAGACACTGGGGATCAGAACCAGCACCTTTTGGCTGGCATTTGAATACCTTAACCACTACACTATCTGGCCCCCTTGTTATTGTGTGTTTATGGAGAGATAGAAGGAGGGAAGGAAGCAGACACATGTTGTAAAAAGACTGCAAGCATGTGAATCATTTTGGGTAAAGTCAGTGAAGTGGTAGAGATGTAAATGAGAGAATTGATAATTATGGACTTGTGTTCGGCGCTACATTTAACACGCATGCTCTGACACACTATGATTTGTAAAAACCATCCTCACCGTATTTAATTCATACTTTGTTATTGAATGCAGGGCTGTGTTTTACTTCATCACTTCACCAATGTTGTTTCTAGCGTCTTAACGTGCGCGATAAGGTTCAACGGTGACGTGAAGTGACAGCTTGAAACCTAGCCTCCCTCCTCTTTCCTTACCTTCCTCTGCATATGGGATTTCTGTATGTGTGAGTTTACCCGTGGTCTATTCCCAAGAGTAATACTCCCACGTTTCTTTCAGGGAAGTGCAGGCCAACCTTGTGTCATCTCAAAATGTACAAAAGAACGCTGTTCCAATTCTGTCATAGTTTCTGAAGAATTCTGATGAATTTTAATGTTACTAATCCTGCAAGCTCTTTAAGGCAGGCATCATCTGAAAGTGTGTGTGTGCTCGTGTCTTTATATTTTTAGGTTTTATCTTTGAATGTTTTTTTCAGGCATGTTTGAATAAGTGGGTACTTTGAAATGCTAACAAGTCTGACAGACAATGACATGAAATTATATATTTATTTAGAATACAATATCGAAAATGTGCGCTTAAAAGTATAAAATCCAAGAACAACTCTTAGCCTTGGCTCTTGGCTAAACAGATGTATATATAAAAACATTAACTTATATTATAACAGATGGGTTTGTGTAGTGGTGTTTTGTGTTAATTGCAATTTTTATAGTGAAGCAGTATAAAGTACATTTCAAAGGCGTCATTGCAAAGTGTGCCACTCAATAAAACCATAATTAAACTATACAAACACCTAAGCTGTTTTGCAATGTATAAGTTAATTAGTTTGAAATCTGAAACAAAGCTGCAGACTTCATTTCTACAAATTAACTAGAACTAGAAAGTCATAATGTAATACTTAATATATACAACACTAGTGACATTATCTGCTATTCTAATATAGAAGATATAAACAAAAGCATGATGGTAATTGTATTATCATTACCAAGGGCGCTAACCAATTTGTTTCCTGCTTGCCAATATGGCCGAATATGTTGACATTTATTGGCAAATGGACAAAAACAACAGCCAGGTGGAAACCGGTTGGGATTCCTGCTTGACTGCAAGAGAAGTTATTGGCCTTTAATCATCTTGCTCAATTTGCTCTTTGCATAGGTATTTTCTGTGATACAGTTGGGGTTGTACTGTGATTTAGCTGTATAAGTTATAGACTCTTTATTTTAAAGGCCAGTAACCCAAATACTCAGTATGTTTACATGCAGAGGGGAACCCGCTTCGGCGGGGTAACCAGGTTACGGTCGTTATCCAGTTGCGGGATTAGCATTTCATTATCCCGTTTTACATGACACTACGGTAACCCGGTTATGGAAGCAAGTTGAAAAACTGACAGGCGCACTAAATTCAACCATAACATTTCAAAGACAGTGGATTTCACACAGATATGCATGCTCTGGAATAAAGCGATCTAAAGAAGGAAAATTATCTCATGATTACAAACAAAGCGACAATTAGGAGAGTACTCAAAAGAGATGTATATGAAACATATATTTCAATATTTAGCGCCCCCCCCCCCCCCCCCACACACACACCCCCACACTAAAGGATATCTTTGTGATGCACAACACAATGCAACAGCTACAGTTTCTTTTCCTCCACTTCAGAGCATCAGAATCACATCCAAATTCACAATCAAAGCTCTTCTGCCATCGCCTCCCCTCCAACTTCAACTTTGTTCTTCCAAGTTACATCCTATATAGCCATCTGGCTGACAGTGCTTCCCTCTATAGGTCTTTCTCTCCTGTCTCCACTGTTTCTATCCTATACTCTCTATATCTCTCTCTGATTCTCTGGCATGCTCGCTCACTCGCTCTCTCATATCAAAGTCAAACTATGCTTCTTTCAAGTGGAGCTTCTTCATATGCCATTCTCTTTCTCCCTCCCTGCTCCCCTGCTCCTCCTCCACTCCTCAGGAGCAGAAACCTGCTGTCCTGGAGGCTCTCTTCATCCCCAAACACCCAGCCAAACGCCCTGAAACCCCCTTACCACTACCCCTCCCTCTCCCTCTCTCTCTCTCCCTTTCTCCCTCTCTCTCTCTCCCTCTCGCTCGTCTTTTATTTTCCTACTGTTTTCCTTCTTATCTTTGTCTATCTCACTCTCACTCACTATCCCTTTGCTCTCAGGTCTCCTTGTCCGTTTTATCTGGCTTTTTTTTGCCGTGGAAGCACTCATCTGGGCCTTGATTTGGCTCCCCAGACGGCCCTGTGTGTTTGATAGTCAGGTAGCTGTAGCAGTAGTCTGGTGCACTCTGCCTGGAAACTCACTCACGTTGTCTTTGCTGTTGTTCTGGTCTGTGTTGCCCAGCTGAAGGCCATCGACGTGTGTGACAGCAAGGCAAATGCAGCAATGTATCCTATTTCTATGAATGTTTTCAGATATTTCTTTGAAGGAGATCACATGAAGCAATGTTGTATTAGCTTTAAAACAAAAAACAAAAAATATTTCCTGGAAATCTGTGATGAAATTAGTCAGAATTGGTAAAAAAAAAAAAAAAAAAGTTTAGTACTTGGCAATCCTGAACATAATCCGGCCAGAGGCTAAATAACCATAAAATACCTCCGGATTTGGAATCCAAACTATATTTGATCATCGATTTAACATTAGATGCAAGTGACCATGTGTATATGGATCTATGTGTGTTTGTGTGCATTAGCGCATACATAGACGTGTGGACATGGAAAAGGAGGAGGCAGTATTGGAGCGCTCACTAATACACCTGCCTTGGTGATAAGGGCTCCGTATCATGCACCTGTTCACCTGCATTATATACACATAGAACACACATGCACAATCAAACACGTTCACTGGTGCATGCCCACCGCTAGCTAATACACACGTGCATGGACACACACTGTCACAACTTACGCATATTGTTGTGCACCTGCTACAATCTTTGTTTGTGCGCACGCACGCACGCACACACACACACACACACACACACACACACACACACACACACACACACACACACACACACACACACACACACACACACACAAGGGTCACTCATTAATAAAGTGCACCAGATGGTTTGTCTGGCGAACAACAGTGATGCGAGTCCAACGGAGCGAGAGATGGATGGATGAAGGGATGGTCAGATGGGAGGAGGGCGGGAGGAAGAGGGCTACATGGAGGGGAATGTGAGATGCTAGTCTCAGGGAGGAACCATAGGTGGAGGTCAGAGATTCAGACATCAAAAAACCATACATGTAAGCAGTTCAACGTGTGCATTCTATCTTAGAAAGCCAAAACATGAAAACAAAATAAGAAATTGCTGAGAGAGAGTTGGAGCCTGATATCCAACTGCTTGGCTCGTCCATGTATTTGAGTTTTGTTTAGTTTGTCCCGTAATCTCTGCAGGGTTTAACACATAACCTCATCCCCCACCCCCCTTCTTCCACCAGCTCTTAGGTACCCCCAGTGATTGCCAGTGATGAATGAGCTTTGGCCACAGAAACACAGGGATGGGGTCCTGGGGGTGGATGGGGTCTGGGGTGGGGGTGGGCTGCAAGGGAAGGAAGACAGAATGAGGAAGGATGGATGAGGAGGAAGGTAAACTGTGGAGGAGAGCAGAGCGGGAGCAGAGGCACAGAGGAGAGTGGAGGGGAAGGAGTGCTTTGACAGCAAAGAAAGAAAAAAATTAGTATCCTAGCGCTATTAGCTTGGGTCTTCGTAATCATCCTCAGGTGTATGGAACTTAGCCTTGATAAATTGAGGCAGACTGCGTGTGTGAGCTTATGGCTCTGTGTGTGTGTGTGTTGCTGGGTCTGTGTGTGTGTGTGCATGTGGCTGTGTGTGTGTGCGTCTACTACATTTGTATGTCTACACATGCGTCTCTTCGTATGTGTGAACGTATGTCAGGGCAGCAGGTCTCTTGGTGAGCGAGGAGAAATGAGGAAGAAAAAAAGAGAGCGAGATATGAGACGAGAGCAGCTGTAGAGAGAGGGAGACCAGTAGTGGTAGAGGGAGAGAGAGAGAGTGAGAAGGGGGTGATTAACTGCTCTTGTGGGACGGTGTTTTTTAATTTCCCCTGGTTGTAATTGGTTAAGAACTCCATTATTCCGTCAGGCGGCGATGAGACGGCTGGCGGAGCGCTAACAGCTGGCCGGTTGCTATTAGCTCCATCAGCCCACTGCACCATCATTTATCTACGCTCGGACACACACACACACACACACGCGCGCGCGCGCGCACCCACAACAGTTACACACACCGCATGCACACAAAAGATACACAGACAGACACAGCGGCGTTCATGCATACTCTCCATTTCCATTTCCTTTTCCATTTCCTTACACACTCTCTCTTTCCCCCGCTTTTACTGTCAAATTACTAGTCGTTAATTGCATACATCAGGGGACATAATGGCATGCTAAGGTATGCTAAGTGCGGTATTAAAGGTAGAGCTAACGGTTAAGTTGCTGTCTGGGAGCACGTTTGACTGACCATTGATTGATGACAACAGACTCCTGGCTAATAGTCCAGGACCTCCTGTGGAACATTCTATTGTAGCCCCTTCATTTCCATATGGACACAGAAAATACTTTGATCTTCCCTTTTGAGACGAGGGCGATTCGACCAATAGTGTCAGTCCGTCTGTATACGCATGCGTCTGTCTACGCTGGGAAATAAATGTATACAAAGTAGAAGAGACTGCATGATGTTTGTCAAATCAACACATACTGTCTTTTCACGATCAGAGGGAGGCAGCACCTACATAGCACATAGGTGTCGGGTTCAGCTGAAAGCCGGGTGCCATCAGGGACAGGGACTTTGTTCCCTGGTAAGAGCCTGAACCGTCCTCCAGGGCGAACTCTCCCGAGACGCCGTCGCCCCTGTGTGATCGCTCGCCTTTATTTTTTGTAAAATACGAAATGAATAGCCATTGTTTCCTGAGCTTCCTTCGTGCCGAGTCTGAGAAATGTTCAAAGGCTGGGAGAGGGCCTCCTTAGATTGTCAAACCGACAGTGGAAGATGAAGGTTTCTTTACAGCAGCAGGTACACTAAAGAGTACATGTGTCTTTGATTCAGTCTGCACCTTAAGCTCAGACAGACATTTTCTCCCCTTTTCTTTGCCCAGCTGGTACAGCTGTTCTCCTCATATTCAATGATTTAATGCATTAATATAAAATATTAATTAATCCCCACTTACACAAGGGCTGTGCTTGACGTCTTTTGCGAATGTAGAACAACCGGAACTTCAGTCTGGGTGTGTATTGAAATACAATGAAGTCCTCCATTTTTTTAATTGCAATGCATTTTGGCACTTGTTGAAAAAATCCAGACCCCAGGTCAGTCTCTATAGAGCATGCCCCTGCCTCCTTCTGCGCTGTAGTACTTCATGTTAATCATGCCTCTTTCAAATACAGCCATGAATCCCACCGTCACACACACAAACTAGCATAGGCTTTATCTTCCATTAAAAACAGATGCTGTAAGAGCTTTGGATCCTCCGGAGAAAAAGGTAGCATACCAAAAAAAAAGGCAGTTGGTTTCCTCTTATCTGCACAATCTGCTTGCTTAAATATTGAAGATAAAACTGGCTAATGTGTTACATTGAAGATGGGACCCGTCGTGTTTCATAGTACAAAGAAGGGTGCACTAGCTATACCATGAGAGGCACTGTAGGCATCACAACACACACACACACACACACACATACCAAGGACCTCTATTGTGACACACACACACACAAACATGCGTGTGCACACAAACACGCATACATGCACACACATACCACTGACCTCTGTTGTAACACAGACACACGAGCATACACGAACACACACACACACACACACACACACACACACACACACACACACACACACACACACAGGGAATAGAAACTGAAACTGTTTTTCCCTTAAGGCCAGTGCCCTAAGAGACCATAGTCACAATGACATTCACATACAAACGTGCGCGCACACACACACACACACACACACACACACACACACACACACACACACACACAGACACACACACACAGTCTCACACATACACAGCCATGGATAGGGGGTATTCAGTACTAACATCTGTCCGTCATTAGGGAGAGACACAAGGGCACAGACTGTGCAGCCAGAGGCCTTTTAGGCTTAGGCAAGGTCACAATTACCTTGCCCCCAAAAACACACAGACATGTATGCAAAGGAAGTGTGTATAGTACTTCACTGGTGGTTCTTCTGACTGGAGGACTGCAAAGTACAAATGACAGCTATGTCTCTTCTAGGCTTTGTTGGCTATGGTATTGATTAAAAAGGACCCACACGCACGCGCACATGCATGCAAATACATACATACATACACACACACACACACACACACAAACACACACACACACACACACACACACACGGTCAGGTCTGGGTTTCTCAGAACACTCAGTCTGGTTCACAATCAATTGTGCTGGTTCTACACTGCTGATTTGCTACCTAGGAGTCTAGATTATAAGGTGTGTGTGTGCGTGTGTATACATGTGTGTGTTCAGCATGTCCATATGTGCTCTGTGTTATGTCTCTCTAGTTGCTCTGTCTGTTTGTTTATGGTTCAGTTGAAGTGTGTGTGTGTGGGGGTATGTGTGTGTGTGCGTGCGTGCATGCATGCATGCATGTGCGCATGTACACATGCTGTTTGTGTGATTGTATGCACATCCATGTAGTGTCACTTCCCACTAGACGTAACATCCGTCTCTGGCGGTGCGAACAGATGGACCCAGTTGTAACAACCATCTTTCATCATCGCCGTGGTGACAGGCTTACGCACACACACACTCACACGCATACACACACACACACACTTACACCAAGTTGTCCGCTTCTGGCTTGTCACTGTACAGGCAAGATAGCATGCACGATTAACTTCTGTAGGTGACGAAATGAACACGTACACATGCAGGAACAAGGAGAGCACTTGAACATTTTACACAAAGACGAGCTCAGAAACTCAGTGAATGTTAGCACCAATTGTGTTCTCGCACACGCACGCCTGTGTGTGTGTGTGTGTGTGTGTGTGTGTGCGTGCACTAGTTCAATTGATCATGTCCATCTCAAAACTCATTCACCAAACCTAGGGGTCCTGACTCTATGTGAACATTCCTCCTTCCCAATGCTCATGTAACACACAGACACACACAGAGACACACACACACCCAAACACACGCACGCGCGCACACACACACATACGTACGACAAGCTAACTCTCAGACTTACACGCACAAACCTGTAGCACAGGGGATGACTGATGGAGAGACGGTTCCGTTTGAAGGAGAGATAGGTGTTGATGGCTTTCAACTAATGTCCTTGAGTTAGGTAGAGTGGGTTAGGGAGGGAGAAAGGGAGTTTGCTAAGGACCCATCCCATATTCCTTTTTTAAGACAAACAAAATAGGTGCATGGTCTTATTTGAGCATACATCAGCCAGGCCATTTTCTGAGCCCCTATTCCCTGTTTTGTTTTTTTTTGGATTAGAAGATGGAGAGAGCCAGTAGCCACACTCAGTGAGGGCAACTACAACAAAAAAACACCGTAATCAAAGAACAGCGAGAGAGATAGATAGAGGGAGAGAGAGATGGAGGGTTGTTCATGGGAGGGTGGATGATGGAGAACTAGAATGGAGAGGTGCTGTGACGCTGATTAACTCTGAAAGAGACCAGTGGAGGAGTTCACTGTGCTGCTATCTGGCGGATGGCAGGGAGTACAATAACCCCTTTAGCCCGGGCTCGCTTTCTTTCCCTTTTCTTACATTCATCCGCTTTATGCAAACCAATCCACTGCTTTGCATTTCATCGTTGCATCTTCTTGTTTTTCTCCAACATCGCCTCTTTTCTCCATGCGCGTGTGTGTGCTTTGTACTTTCCCTCTTTCCTCCTCAAATTCCTTTCTTCTTCTTCTTCCACTGTCTTGTTTCCTACAGTATATACCCTCATCCCCTCTGCCTACCCGCTCCCTCCAGCCTTCTCTCTCTCCCTCTGCCCTCTCTCCTGTTCTTTCCCGCCTCTAGCCCCCCCCTCCGTTGCTCCGTCTCTCTTGTCAAGGCTCCCCCCGCTCTAAACAAGAGATTAGAGGGAAACCAAAAGAACACAGCGTTGTTCGCTTCCCCCACTGTGAAAGTGCATGGTACATCCTCTCCATCAGGTTCATGCCGTTGTGTGCTTGGATAGAACCACCACTTATAACACTCACGCACACACACACACACACACACACACACACACACATGCACGGTCGGGCCGGGTCATAGAGGAGATGTTTTCAAATTATAATTACAGATCATTTTGCACAATATTATGAATTATAATAATTTCGGAATCCCATTGTTAACAATCCGAGGCCCCTTGCATTTAATGATATGGTAATTTCACATTTCTTGTTCGTCTATTTCTTTATTGTCTGCTCACATATTTCACACAGTGCAATGTGATCAATTACAGGAGGCATCCTATCTGGATTTAGACTACAAAACGAGGCGACGCGATAAGTCAAAGCGTTAATTTGACGACGACACGACACCAATCAAAGGGGATAAATAATATTTAACCACCTGCCCTTGCCCTGTGTTTTACCGCCGTGGCAACCCGGTTCCTCCTCCTGCTCCTCCTCCTCCTCCTCCTCCTCCTCCTCCTCCTCCTCCTCCTCCTCCTGCTCCTCCTCCCTCTGCTCCCCTCACACCTCAGCCCCTTGACTGCAGAAGCCTGGCCTCGGGCCCTCCTGAGCCTTCCACCATAATGACGACGATGCCTGCATGTGATAATAGGGGGCCCTGCACATACAGGCGGCATATCCTCCATGCACAGAGTTAGCCTGAGGAAAGCAGAAAATCCTTGCATCTGTGTAGACCGGAATAGGAGCTGCACTGGCATATAACTATCCTGCCCCCCCACCCCCACGCGCCCCCCGCCCGCCTCACCCCGCCCTTGTTTTGCCCCCTTCGGCCAGACAAGGCCCAATCAGTGGGCTAATTAGCCGTCTTTTGTAAGTGCACCCGCCCCCGTGGAACTGATTTCATTAACGACAGCCACACATCAAACATTCTGTCTGTGGCATTTTGCATCTCATTACGCATTGGGGAAAGAAGAAGGAATTTACAAAAAGTAGCGCACAAGGTTGGCACCGAAGCTGAGAAGGGGGTTATAAAGATGGAATTGGAAACAACTCTTTCTCTATTAATTTCTCCATAGGGCTGGTGGGCAAAGGCAATGTATGTCTCTCTCTCGCTCCCTTAATGCCAAGTTTCACTGATGAGGTGCTCTAATACTGTAGGAAATGTTTCTTGACCATTGGGGATCTTTTGTCCTTTCCTTTTGGTTAAATTGACCTTTTAAGTCGTATACGTGATGTCATTAAAGCGGTTTAAAGTGTCCATGTATACAAAAAGAAAATCCTTGGATAGAGTTTGAGACTGTAATAGTAAAGAAATGTCATTAATCCGCTGAATAAATCTTTACTTGCGGCAATTCACGTGTGTGTATGCGTATTATCCTAATAGCCATGCATAATAAAAATACATTTCAGAATTGTATTAATAAACTCTTTCGTAAGTAAGAGGTCAACATTATTGAACTTTTCTTGAAAAACAGTGCTAAACACAGTCATACATTTCCTTCTGTTTAATTTATATTAGTGAAAACAGATTGTTGACAGGTTTTATTCATTTAATCTACTTAAAGGATTTTGCCGGTTTGCTAAGACCCCAGGTTAATTGTTGACATTATGTCCAGATGTGAAACAGATGATTTTTGTTCAACTCACCCCCTCTCACGATGTTGGCGTGTTCTGAAATTGGGATGATCCATTGACATCCATTATATTCCAAATGCGGGTTTAGAAGCTCCCATAGCTGTAAATTTTGGTCTAACACAAGTAAGCACATACAAACTGCCCTGGCTATGTAGTTTTCTCCAATAGTGCCCACAAACAAACAAATCCACAAGTTTTGGTTCTGTATCATGTATTACACAGTTGTATTAATACAATTTAGCTAGTAAACTCTTGGAAAGGTTTGGAAAGACTCAGGATTGTTGGGTTGTCGTCTGAAGAGGGAAAATTGACTCGACCCATTACATCTGCTGACAGAAATGACACGAGAGTGCAGTGGATTTCATGGTTTCTGATGTGTAATGTAACTTAATAACATAAGTAGAAGTAAATTATGGATTGCTGTCACTTTAACATACTGTATGTGACAGCTTGAACCGGTTCACATGCAGATGGTATACAGGCCTAAGTGGCTGCGGTTTAGCAGTTATAAGGAATTATTATCCTTGTTCAGTTTTTTGTATGAATCAAATGGTCAATGTAAGCTCACAAGTTGTTATTTTTGTCGTTGTTTATGTCGGTTCTTTTTGTGTTTACAGAAAAAGCAAAGGACTAAGGAGCTGTCTCAACTCTTCCACTCCTACAACCCATACGACCATAAGGTAGGAGGTACACACACACACACACACACACACACACACACACACACACACACACACACACACACACACACACACACATTCATCCTATCTCCTAATAGGTTTCTGCTACTCTATCATCTCGTATCAGTCTACTGCTCTCTCCCTGCTCCAATGCTGAGCTTGTCAGCATTTGTTTTACATGCATGTCCTTAAGGGATCTTTTTTTGGGGGGGGGGGGGGGCTTTTCCCGCAGACTTTTCTTGTTTATTTGCCCTTTCCCTTTGAGTACCTGAGTTATTTACAGATGGCAACATACAAAAAAATGTCACTGCCTGTGCAGAGATTTGAAGAGAGGAGTTAAATACAAGTGTTTATCACAGCCGTCAAAGACACAGTGATAAACTGTCCCATATATTCCTGAGTTGCTTTAATACAGGTGACCTTTACCCCCTCACTATTCATACCTTTTTCTCCAGTCTGCCGTGTGCATCTTGTGTTTTTCTCCTCCAGCGCAATGCGCCGACGGTAATTAAAAGAATATGAGCGAGCGCACGTTTTCACTTTGGCAGGGTATTTAACTAGTGCCCTCCCACACATACCCCAAAAACACACACGTACGAACGCACACACGTGTCACACCGCGCCGACTGTGTTGTCGAGATAGGGAGTAGCAGTTTATAGTACATTAGCATCCAAATCAAATGGTTAGCGTTTGAGAGCATGCCTTGCTCGCGAGATCCCCCAGGAGTTGTCCAACTAACGAAGGGATGCAAAGTCATCTCTTTTTCCACTGCCCTCTCTCCCCTTTTCATCTGACTTTTATTGTTTATCTTTAATGTGCCGCTGGTTCGTGAGCTAAGGGCTCCCATCCCCCCACCCCAGTCCCGATAAACAGAAAAATAAAAATCATCGAGGAGTTATAATTGCTGTCACTGGGCTGACATCATGTAACCAATGAAATGATGCGAGGTAGAAGCGGTGGCAGGGATGAAGTCTGAGAATATGAATACACCGGTACATTATACAGTGTTTCATCGCTGTTATGACTGTTGTAACATTGTTTTGGCACTTGACGTGTGTGCAATTGTCCTACTTGCCAAGTAGGAGAACTTTGCAGACTGCGAAGCATCAAGACTTATTAAAAATACATCCACAGTCCCCCCCCCTCACTTCCTAAAACATTAAGGGTCAAATTATTCTCAAAGGTAACACAAAAAGAAGAATAACGAATGCATAATAGTGAACTGAAATGTTAATTATTTAAATGAAATGTTAACTGGCAAGTGTTTTCCTTAGTCTGCCCTTAAATCTAATATATAATGACGAAACAAAAATCGCTTGAATTGTTTGTTATTCATAATAGGGACAATTTTACGACAATTAAATAATATATTTTTGATGTGCAGGGGTGACTTTTCACTGCACCCCAGTGTTTACCAGGACTCACGATGCCATTGTAATGTGTCGTTGGACGGGAGACAACTTGGCTCCAGATGGAACGGAATTGGAAATGCCAGTGTTTTCCAGGCATTAACTGCTCGTACTAATCCTAATATGGACATGTAGGGGGTGTGGGGGGGTGGGAGTGGGGGGGGGGGTGGGGGGGGGGGGGGGGGGAGAAAAAGGCATTAATGAAGCGCTGAGTCTGGAGACGCTTGGGTTTGGCAATCCTTGGCGAGGCAGCCTCATTGGTTCTTTGCTCCAGGCTACCGTCCAACAGAAACAACACATGCAAATGAGCTAATTGTTGTTGTTGGGGCCCAGGCCCCTAGGTGCAGGCGTCTAATTTCACAGATAGGGAGATGTGGGGGAGTTAAAAAATAAAAAAACTCCCTCCTAGTATTTTCGTCCCTGAACCGTACAATATTATATATATGTTGTGTGTGTGTGTGTGTGTGTGTGTGTGTGTGTGTGTGTGTGTGTGTGTGTGTGTGTGTGTGTGTGTGTGTGTGTGTGTGTGTGTGTGTGTGTGTGTGTGTGTGTGTGTGTGCGCGTTTTGTTTGGGATGATAAATGTGAAGTATCCTATAGCCAGCTGGTGCTGAAGCAGCCCCATCCATCAGTGCTGAACAGACCAATAGACAGAAAGCTGGCAGGACACTTGGTCTGGGGCTAAGGCCACACGACGGACACACACGCACACACACACACACACACACACACACACACACACACACACGCACACACGTGCCAATTACAAATTACATTACAATATTGTATACATTTTAGATAAACATACGTACCTGTAATGCCGATTCTGACACAAAGTACAAATCATGTATTGAGATTCTTGTTTTATTTATCTGCTGGTTGCAGATTCACTTTCATGATGTCAATATCACATTTCTGAGTAGTCGGACATAAATCAGGGACATCATAATAAGATAAGATAAGGTAATTGTGTTGGAGGACAACAGAACAACCAGATCCATACGATGCGCTGCTGGCGTCTCTTAGGGGTAATGTGCAAGTTAAATGCCTTCGCTCAGTGTTGGAGGTCTAGGAAACAGCCCAATGACACACTTGACCCAATGTTAGCCAGCTGGTCAGGGGATGAACTTGGTCTGAACCTGGTCCGACCCGGGTCTGTTGGTCGTTGTGGCGACCTGATGTTCTGGCCTCCCTGGCTGGTGCCGTGTCCTTGAAAGTGAGAAATGTCTACAAACTTAAATTGTGTGTGTGTCTGTGTGTGTGTGTGTGTGTGTGTATGTGTGTGTGTGTCATGTGTTTGTCCTTGTGTAAAATGGCAAAATACCACGCACACATTTCCCGTCTCATTCTTTCTTTCTCATGTGTTTCAGTGGATTCTTATAACTATCTTTTTGTTTATATTTTTATTTATGCATGTGCTCCCTGAAGACCTTTGTACTTGCTTTTGCGGAGAGAAAAGGCAACTGAATTGCACCTGTACTTTTGTGTGATTGTGTGTGTGTGTCTGGCCATGAATGAGGCCCTATGGCCTATCACACCTCCCATGTCCAGATGGCTAATGGGTATGTCGCAACAAGTAGAAATAAACACATCATTAGTCTATGTAAACTTTCCACTCCCCGTTTAAACAATTCCTGTATGAGTTAGCCTTCCGAAAGAGAGGGAAACAAAGCGTTAATTAATGTCTTAGCATTTCTACACCCCCACCACCATTCCTGTGGCTTGTATTGTTTTTTTACACCAGAGGCAATCTTTTGTTATTGTGTCCTAATGACTTTAATTTTTCTGCATTGTGATGATTTTTTCCCCCTGTTAGCTCTCATTTACAGTGTTTCTAGAAGCTAACCTTTTGCCTTTCTCTCACTTGACATTTACCTCTTTTGTAACAGACAGCTCACCCTCTCATCTTCTGTTAATTACCGGACTATTCATGGCCGTGGGGGGGGGGGGGACTCTGTACACCTTCTTCCTGATGAGTCGGAGTGACAGAGAGAGCAAAAGAGAGTTGTAATGATTGTTTGCTTAAATTTTTTTATTCTGTGTGACATTTAGCTTTTTCTTCCATTCCATTTAGAAGAAAAAGGAATATGTTTTCTTTCCTCTGCTCCTCTGCTCTGCTGTATTTTTCTCCACTCTTTCGGTGTGAAGACAAATGGTTGGCCTCTTCTCAAAAATAAATCCTTGTTGCTTTGAAAAAGTAGGGAAATCAAGGACAGTATATTGGTTTATTCTGTATGCTTTGGAAAAAGTTAAAGTTGAATTAGTAGTAACCCGGGTCAAGAGGAATGACCATATAAGTAAAACACTAACTAACAAGAATACGTTTGCTCGATGCGTACCTTGATGCTCAGTATTTAACGGAAAGCAGGTGTGTGCGTGTCTTTATGTGTGTGAGAGAGGAACCGTAGAGAGAGCGAGTGAGCAAATGAATGTGTACTATCGGTGCCTTCCACTTAGCATTGTGTGGATAATTGCCAGAGCTGCATCACTGCTAGCCTTCCTAATTACTACAGACTCTGCTCTGAATGGGAGACTAATCACTACTTGCGTCTCCGGACACACACTTAAAGATGTCATCTAGTTGGGGGGGGGGGGGGGGGGGGGGGCTCACATAGATGTATCTGCGGTGTTTCCTAATCGGTCTCTGCTTTTACACATTTACCTGCTGCCTTTCTCCTTTAAAGCGACCTTAAGCGAAGGGTAGATTTTATATTATTTGTGTGTGCTTATGCATGTGTGTGTTTGTGTGTGTGCTTTTGAGAGGTGCAATGTAATATAGTACGACAAGAGGGTTGTCGCAACGGCAAATACCCTGGCAACTTTAAATACAAATGAAATGCTGCAGAAACATGAAATCAATAAATATGAATTGTCAAACGACATGCATGTACAGACACACGTGCACAAGCGCGTGCACACACACACACACACACACACACACACACACAGGCTTTCAAGCTATTTTCTTCCCTTGTGTATCTCTGTCCATGCCAAACAGATACTTTTCTGTCTCATCTACTCTTGTCTGTCCATCTATTGTTTGCCAGATTCTGGCACAGGATTTTCTTTAGATTCACTACGATACTATTGCTCTTGGAAGAAACCTTCCTTTTAGATGACTGAGCATCATCCCAAGCCTCTGTACCTCTGACTTACTCAAAGCTACAAGTTTCTTGTTGGTTGGTACCGCAGTACCCACCATCACCACAAGGCTAGACAGCCATGGTCCTAGTGCGTTCGTTCTTGACAGCTGATGGGTTTGATCACTAGCTACCCGTTCCAGTCTTCCCTGAACAACCTGAACAGGAACACATAACAAGCCATTGACAAATGTTATTCAGATAGGTCCTATTTTTATTATAAGAGAAAATGTTCCAAATCCTGCTATGCACATTAACCTGACTCACAACAAAGGTTACAGCCCTGAAGAGAAATCACAAGTCTATTTAAATGATTATATCAATTGTGTGTACATGCATTTGTTTTCCCTAGCCAAACTACTAGAAGGCATTTATGCATGCTACCAATCAGCCAACCATATCCACAAGGACTTCCAACAACAAAACACACAGAAAAATACATAATGGAAGCACTCGCATGCAAACACCTTTTAAACATACACCTCTAAGCTTATTTATTCCCTTCAACCATGCCTTAATGATGCCCTGTCAAGCTGCGATGTCGGCTATGCATCAGTTCGTTAGTCAAACGGGCCCCGTCCCCCTCCGCTGCAGTCCTATATCGTCGATACGACCGTAGAGTTATGTCGGATGCATGTATGGACAAACCCTGAAGCGGCATTAAAGTGATCTGTCCTTGCGACGCGCCGTGGCGAGGTCAAAAGCCCTTGTCCTCTTATGATTACCCAGGCCCCTAATGAAGCCGTGTGTGTCCCGCAGTGATGCCGAGTCATTACTCGCGTATCAAAGCATAGGCTGTTTAACACTTTGATGTATCTGTGCCGCGCTCGTTGCATAGGCTAATTGTGGCTAATATGGGGAGACACTGAGGGCTCTGACCTTTCGTTACAGTCCTATATGTTCCAGTGCATCCGTCATTGCACTGTATAGGAGCCAGTCACTGACATTTTGCTGTCTGGCACACAGCTACTGAAAGGCCAATTGCTTTAAGAAAGGTTTGCGAATGACAAACACTAACGTATATCATTCGTATGATACACACATACACATGTGTGTACGTTTTCTGTTCACAAGTATGGCCTAAATTCACAAACGGTGTATTTTAGGCACACACATCATTTTTCCATACGCACATGCAAGACAAATCTTGATAAATAACATCAAAAAGGATCAATTTGAATTAAAGCATATTAAAAGAGGGTAGAAGGCTTGCAATGAGATATTGCCAGTGAAAGAAAATCATATCGACATACTCCAACCAACATCGAGGTAAATGGCGAAACGGCGACTGCCATCAGAGACGTTGAGCCCCCCCCCCTTCCCCTCCCCCCCCTGTCGTGAGACACATATCTTGATCCAAACAAAGCTTCGGTTCCACTGCGCTCTCTGTGCCTGCGTCGGCTAGGCTTGAGGCTGGTGCCTAACGAACTATCGGGGATAAACAATGGGGTGCGTCTGCAACTGTAAAGGCGCTGAATGGCCGCATGGAGCGGACGGACAGAGAGCAGCCTTGAGCTGTAGCAGCAAGGCCCCCTGATGGCCTCTGGTCCCTTTCATCCGCCTGGCGTCTGACTGCTACCTGAATGGAGGCCTACTTTAGGGGGACTAGCTAGCGGCGACCGTCAGCAGGGGTAATTGGGCACTTATTGTTAGACGCTCTTTCATAGGGTAGTGTGAATGCTTTCTTATTCAGCATCCCCCATCCCCATACACACACACACACACACTCTCAAAGACATGCACGTGCACATACACACACTCTTTAACACATGCACACACACACACACACACACACACACACACACACACACACACACACACACATAAGCATATACACTTGCAGTTGACAAAAAGCTAATTTAGGTGGGAGTGTATACATGCACACGCACACACACACACACACACACGTGTTCATAGATTGGTTTGGATGGTATTTCATTTTCCACTAGCAATGAAAGCTCTTGGAAATGGCTGGATGGAAATGGAGGATGCCTGTTAGTGTTTGCTCTTATTTCTCTCTCTCTCTCCCTATCTCCGCCTCTCTCTTTCGCTCTCTCTCTCTCTCTCTCTCTCTCTCTCTCTCTCTCTCTCTCTCTCTCTCTCTCTCTCTCTCTCTCTCTCTCTCTCTCTCTCTCTCTCTCGCTCCCCCCATCTCGCTCGCTCGCTCCCCCCATCTCGTTCCTTCTCCTTTTTGGCTACGATTTGTCTAATGCCCCTATCGACTGTGATTATTTATTTATTTTTTGTCTTTCAAAGTCAAGCACAAATAAAGCAAACTGAAACAATGAAATGACCAATTGTTCTATTCAGGTCAGAATGTGTGCACAGTTTAATTTCTTGATTTCTGTGTGGCTCTAGTTGTTCTGACAGCAATTGTAATATTTATCATGTAGCTTCTGGCTATTATGGATTAGCTAGTTTTGTTTAGCAGGAAACCATGCCTTTTTGGTTTGTTTGTTTTGTAAATTAATTTAATCAGCAACAATGACCTGACATGAACAAAAAACCTGTGGTGACACTTTGTGTTCTTCAGGCTGCTACAACTCTGGGGTTTGTGTTTTGGGGTTTGAATGTGTGTCTTAATCTTTTAGGGTTTCCAAATCCCTTCTCTATCACCTCCGTTAACCCTACACAGACACACACATGCTCACACGCACCAACGCAAACACCCACACACACATAGAGGAATCAGGCAATCACATGCACAATAAAGATAAACAGCCAGCGAGATAATGGAGAGAGAGACCTTTAAGACGTATGGGGCTGCCTCAGTGAGTCTGCTCAGTGTTGTGGTTTTCCATTTCTTACTCCCCCTTACACACAATCTCTCCCCCCCCCCCCCCCCCCCCCCCACCAACAGATGCATCTTATCGCACTACCACAAGCTCAAGCACACACACACACACACACACACCCATATAGACACACGCATACATGTATACCTACCTTGTGAGGACACAGAGACACCTTCCACCAATCTTAGGTGGGATTTAGGTACTTAGGTACAGGATTAATTCCCTGTACCATGATGGATACGTAGCACCCCTTCCCCATGCACCGCCACCATTGTTAACAGCTGTAACTGCTCATTCAACAAGCTGTAAAGAGCTTATCACAGGCAGTAAATAAAAATGTTAACACCGGTTTAAATCTCCGCCTTTTACCCAGTCTTCGATCAGCCCGGGTGATTGGTTTGAATAATTTTACTATGAGCGTCGTAAGAGAACGAAACGCCAATTTGACGGAATTAATTTGTTCAAAGGTTTTTGTTCTCTCTCTCTCTCTCTCTCTCTCTCTCTCTCTCTCTCTCTCTCTCTCTCTCTCTCTCTCTCTCTCTCTCTCTCTCTCTCTCTCTGAGTCTGCCGTTTTTTAGCAAGGCGGAAACCTGCGACACAGTGTGTGTGTGTGTGTGTGTGTGTGTGTGTGTGTGTGTGTGTGTGTGTGTGTGTGTGTGTGTGTGTGTGTGTGTGTGTGTGTGTGTGTGTGTGTATGTGTGTGTGTGCGCGCGCGCTACGGTAAAATAAAATCGCACGTTGTTTTGTTTCGCCCTTTGTCAGGGTGCCATTCATCACTTGCTCGTCGAACTTCGGAACCAACCTGGGGTTAATAACATCGATCCGTGTTATCCCCGCACATCTGCTTACGAACTGTGCACTCAATGCCACCTCACTAACCACGCTTTGACACACACACACACACACACACACACACAGGCACTCATACACACACAGGCACACACAGGCACTCACTCTCACACACACACACACACACACACACAAGCATGCACATAAACACACACATGCAGGCACATACACAGGCACATACACAAATATACGCGAACATGCAGGCACGCACACACACATACAAGCAGTTAATCATGCACAAATGCACACACACACACACGTATGCACAACCCCACACACGTACCTGCCAGCACATATACACACCCACAAGAAATTAGAGAAATACAGTGCCTACACATACTTACTTTTAGGAGCACACACACACTTTAAGAGATACCCCCACAACCCCCCACCCCCACCCCCACCCACCCCAAAGGTGCACACACTGGACCAGTAAATGAGCAGTGTGTATAGGGCCAAATGTTGTGGGATCTCCACTGCAGACGGCTTCCTTCTCATTATGGCCGACACCGGGAAACTGGGACACAGCAGGGGAGAAAAAGTGATACATTAACTGTCAAACTGGTGTGTGTGCACATGTGTGTGTCTGCACACTAAGTATCTTTGTTCTTTTTGTATCTGTGTAGGCCTGTTATAAGAGACAAATATAGTTGTTGTTACTTTTAGCTTTACTTAAAGGGTAGGAAGCAAACAGTGGTCCATCGTGTATTTTTGCGTTTAACTGGCAGTTTCTGTTTTAACACAACCAAAAGGGACCTACACACAAATCACACAAAGACACACATGCAAATCGAAATAATTATATTGATCTATTATGAAGAAGTTGCTAGAGCCCAAGATGGCTGCAAGGTGTCTGTTTGTGTCCTTGGCCTTGAAGGGATTCAGGCCGGACGCGGCCCCGCGTCGATGAAGAGCATTCGTCGAGATTTCAAGAGGCAGATTTTCAAGTCATTTATTTCTTTTTTTTTCAACTTCTTTTTTTTTATTGTTGTTTCCATTGTTTGCCGTTTCTAAGGAAACAATGGAGCTTTCTCAGCGGCTTCAAGGACACGCTGTATTCGGAAAGCACCGTCTGGCTGCTGAAGCCCTTCTCGCTCCTTGATATGAGCGACCACCGCGCCATTACTCAACGTCTGGCCCAGGATGCCATGGACAGAATCACAAAGGAAACTATCGGGGTTTCGGGGAGAGAGGGACACAGGAATGTTTTATTTTATTTCTTTTTTGTAGGAATGAAAAACTGGAGAAAAGAAAAGATTGCAATTTTTCTCTTTTCTATGTTGTTGTTCCCTCGTTAGAGCACGCACAATTGTATGTAGGTAAAAGGAACACAATCACCCAGACACCCATTCACATCCCATCTCTGTAGCTGTTAAATTGTCCTCATAATCTGCACCGGAGTCCCCCCCCCCCCCCGTCCCCACCCCACCCCACCCCACCCAACAATGTGGTGTGTATAGATTAGTTTGTTTGCGTATTTTGGTGAAGCACTGTTAATTGGCTGTTTGGACTAATAAATAGATAAATAGCTGTAATTAAAAGCCGTTGTTAGTGTGTGTGTGTGTGTGTGTGTGTGTGTGTGTGTGTGTGTGTGTGTTTGCACGCTTGCGCCAGTGAAGGGTAGCAGCTAAGGGCAAACTCAATCTTGAGAGAATAGCAGTTCGTCAAAGCGCTCGGATTAATCACACTGAATCGGCCATTTGATGATTTAAGAATGAGGGAATATTTGAGTGGATCCCCTTCACTCAGAAATGTTATTTTGCTTATTGTCAGCATTGGTTGTAGAATGAATGAAACTGTACATTATACTGATGTAGGCACACTTGTCACTCCCATTTATTTCCATTGTATGGCGAAATGGGAGATTATTCCTCACTCAAGCCTATCAATGTTCAATCCCCACAAACTCTTAATTTAAACACTGTACGCTCTATAAACTATATGCACAGAATGTCACCATAGTAACAGTTTGGAGTTATTTTGGTGGAAAGAGTCGCTCTCTTAAGCCCAACGCACACAGAGAGCGAATTTCAGTTATTTGTTGCACAACCCATAAAATAGATAGAATCATATTGTTTTAACGGAGCAAAGCACACAGAGTGTGAAGGTAGCAGGGCTAGTCTTTCTCAAGTCTACTTTGGATGTGAATATTCAAAAACATTATTTTGTGTATGTCCCGGCACAGCCATGTGCTTTGGGCTTCATCTTCCTTTTTTTTATTCCCTGCTCCCTTTTATTGTCCTGTCCTCTTCCTCCTCCTCCTTCTCCTTTCCCTCCTCCTCCTTCTCCTCTCCCTCCCCCAGGAGCCTGTAAATCTTGAATTACGGAAAACTAGACGAGAATGACAGTACAAATGAGCACCTTATACCTCGCCCGTTCTTCCTCTATCATTATCTCTCTCTCTCTTACTTCATTATCTTTCCTCCCCTTTCGTTTCTTCTCTCTATTCATCCTCTCCAGCACGCTGTTCCCACTGCAAGCGACTGCTGCATTCTTCTTTCAACTGTCACTTACACTTCTCTCTCTCTCTCTCTCTCCTCATCTGCCCCATAAACTCTTTCTTTACTTCCTTACTTCTTTGCCTTCTCTCCCTCTTTCTTTATGTTTCCTACACCTGCTCTTCGCATGCTCTCCTTCTTTTTTGCCTTTTGTGACTCATCTCATGCACTCTTTGAAGACCCATCGCTGTGTGGCAGTCCAGACTTGTCCAGGCCACCCTTTGATCGTTTGAAGTCGAGACAAGTTAAACAAGCTGGATTATAAAATCCCATTTAAAAAGAGAAAAAAGCAAACGAATCCAGTATTTAAGTCTGTGCCTTTTTATTTAACTGTATTCTCTTTTCTCTCTTTTGTCCACGATTGTCGTTCACCCGTGAAGACAAATGGATCGTGAATGGTATACAGGAGAGCGCCTTTATACGTGGAATGCCTGGTTTGCGTCAGGTGTGCGGGAGTATATATAGTGTCTCATAATGTCTTTACCTAATGTATTTTTTAATAATACATCTATAGCTGTGTACACTGTGAGATTCATCTCAGGTCAACTCAGGGCATTTTGTCCCTGATTGAGAAAGGATCACGATGGGCTACTCAAGCGGTTGATTGAGTAGCTACTCTCCGGGTCAACACTGTACCCAAGAGTTGTCATGGGAGCCACGCCGCACACTGGCAACCCAGGACCTGCTCTTAGCTCATTAGCATTACCGTTTAGTCTAATTTACATATTTTACATGTATAAGGTTTTGAAGAGACAAGCCGGAGGCCCACGCACCGATTTCAAATGTTGAATTTTTGGTCTGTCTTTCGCTTTCTTTGTGTTTCTTTTTTTCTTTCCCCCCCCCCCTGTCTCTCTCTCTCTCCCTCTGTCTGTCTCTGTACACATCGATTTTCAAAGGGAGCGTATCCTTCACTTAAAGCCATATTGTGCCAAATTGTCTATCTCTATGCAATAGCAAAAAGGAAGTATGACATGACCTTCAAGTAAAAAAAGAAAAGCCCATAGAACTTTACAGTGCCGTTTCGCCCCTTACAGGTATTTTAAAGAGCGCTGCCACTTGCCAAGAAGTGCAAAGCACAACGTATTTCCCTTTGTGTTTTGTGTCACAAATGTAGAAATCTGACGTCTGGAAAGCAGCCAAGCATAATAATGGACAGACATTAAGGTACAAGGTGGGCAAAAGACTGAGTGAGAGCAGCCCACACCATCTCCGTTCAAAACCATGCTCTGCCTGCAGGGCTAGCTTCTTCCAGGAACTGCAGTTTCAACAAATTAAGTCAAAATGTCCCTGCAGCCCTACTATGAGATTGTGTATGTGTGTGTTTGTGTGTGTGTGTGTGTGTGTGTGTGTGTGTGTGTGTGTGTGTGTGTGTGTGTGTGAGTGCTCGTTATAAATACATATCTTTGGGTCTGCATGTGTATAAACTCCTGTATGCGACCCTACCAATTTTTTGTTTAATCATATGAGAGTGTGTGTGTGTGTGTATGTGTGTGTGGTGCACACTGTGTGCTTGTACATAAATGTAGGGCTTCGGGTCCATGATGGCATTTAGTTTGTTCCAGCTACTGCACTCTGATGCTGGGGGAGTGTGTGTAGGGGGTTGTGTGTGTATATGTATGTGTCTGTGTATGTTTAGATGTTAATCAGATTGTTTCAAGCTCAATTTTACCAAGACAACACGTGTAGTGACATCAAGCCAACTATAGCTGGAGGAGCGTGTGCCTCTTGAGTCAGTACAGTACGGGCTATAGGATGTTCCTGTCACATCCAACATGGGCTCCAGGGGAGTTTTCAAGGGTAAATACCGCCTATGGTCTGACCCTTGGCTCATGAAACACAAATACACTATTGTTATTGTTGATGAACCTTCTTCGGCGATGGCTAGTACGTAGATGGAAATCTTCGAGATTGCCACTTTATTCTGAGGAAAGGAAAAAGATAAATAACACATACACATACATATATACATATATATACATATATACAAATAGGTGTATATATATATATATATATATATGTGTGTGTGTAAATGTATCCCCTCGCGTGAGTTTTCGTTCAGTTATCCTCAGCGCATGTAGCGGCGTTTCACTGTACCTGCTAATGAAATGACCTGCGGGCCCCGGCTCATCGCGCTGGGCGTTCGAGTGCACGCCGGTCCCCCGCATGGACCATTTGATAACAATGGAACCTGATGCCTTAATGCCCTTGTAAATAGCGCTTTGCAGGCCAGGGGATGGTGTTTCACCGGGCGTTTATCGAGGACACCGGTTTTGTTTATGTACCCAGCGTAGCGTACGCAAGTAAACAACCTTTGTCAGCGAGCGGCGCGGGGCCCGCGTGCAGGAGGTTAAGAGGGTTTATGTAGACGATTGTTGTAAAGACGAATTCTTTTTTTCCCCCCCCCCACACCCCCCAGCCCCAACCTTAGTGAATTAGTGTGAACAACCACACAAAATGGCTGAAGGCTTTTTGTGGGAGCACAGACGTGGAATTGTTTATAGGCCTAATGTGTTAGAGGCTAATGTGTCAGTTGCTATGTCCTTCTTCAGTGGCCATATATAGATTTGAGAAGCAAAGGGACGTTTGGTTGGGGGCAAATGAAAGCATCAAGGTCAGTGTCTCACTTGTTGTTGCATTAGCTTGCAGCTTTGGAGACATCATTCGGAGAGGCGTTCTTAATACATAGCCGTTACCAACGGTTACAGTTGATATGCTACCTAATGTTTATTCCTCACCGTAACCAGAGGCAACTGCGTCTCCTAGGTTAAGCAGATAAGACTTGTGGTAAGACCTAAGGGGTGTGTGTGTGTGTGTGTGTGTGTGTGTGTGCAGACTTTCATTTCAAGGTGTTTATCCGTGAGAAAATACAGTCAGTCGTTCATGATTACACAAAATCAATGGGCATGCAAATTACAAAATTTGCTTTTCATTGAGTTGATTGTGTTTTTATTGTGTGAAATATACACCATTGTGTTGTACAGTTACCACAGCAGTAAATATGCTAGTCACATATATAGATGTGATTATGTTCTATATTCTAATAGACATGATGAATCGGATTGTCAGTTGGCAGTCGCTACATCAATATTTTGTGTGTGTCTGCCTGCCTACGTGTGTGTGCGTATTGTGTGTGTGTGTGTGTGTCTGCATGCGTGTGCGTGTGTTTCAGCCTGCTTGCGTGTGTGTGCTCGTGTGTGTGTCTGCATGCGTGTGTGTATGTGTGCGTGCGTGTGTGTTTCAGCCTGCTTGCGTGCGTGTGCACACGTGTGTTTGTGCTTTAATGAGGCCTACACTCTTTGGTGCTCTGCTTTGGGTGAACAGGGCCTCCCGTACCCAACAAAGACGTGTGCGCACGTGCGTGAGCCTCCGAGGTGGTGAATGCAGAGAGACTAATTTAGGGGGACATTCAAGTTTTACTCAAGCATTAGCAGGCTATTTGGCCAATCATAGGCACACACACAAACACACACACATACAAACACACACACGCACACACGCACGCACGCAAGTGCACGCTTTATACACAGCAGACACACAGAGCCTATTTAAAACCGCTCCCGCAAAGCCATGTGCCACTGATCGAGCATCTGCCCCACACACACACACACACACACACACACACACACACACACACACACACACACACACACACACACACACACACACACACACACACACACACACACACACACACACACAAGCAGGTCACTTCCTAGTTTGTGTACACATTCAGACAAACACAAAACACCAACCTCTTTTCCAATATAGCTTTGACTCAGTGAGTTTACACACACACACACACACACACACACACACACACACACACACACACACACACATATAAACACATAGTAGATACAAACAATTTGAATTGCATTCAGAGTCATCAGTCTCACAAAAAAGCACATATGCTGACAAACACACATACACACACACACACACACAGTTGTGTGAGGCCCCTGTAACCCCAGTCTGTTTAGACAGCAGATCAGGAGTTGAATGTATGCTAAATCAATCCAACAATGAGGCAGCCACACGCACACTAAGAATGCATAAAAAGATACAGATTCCATGGAAATCCATGACCCCCACAATGCATAGCAGCTGCATGCTGAAGCTCACACCCACACACACACACACACACACACAGGGGCACTATGAATATTCAAACGATGTTGCAGTCATTTGTATCAGCCCCTCATTTGCATTTCTGCTATTAGTCCACAATCAGGGCCGGCAGCGGTTTAGTGTGCCAGGAACCTGACCAATCCGCCTACGAGTAGGCATACAGTGACACACACACTGCACACAAATCCATAAACATAGAAATAAAGTACACACACACACACACACATCCAGTCACAAAGGAGGGAACAGACTGGGGATCCGTCAATTAGATGTTGGCAGACAGACACATAAACACATGGAATATCGCACACATGCACGCACGCACACAGTGGTTGTGATCTGCCCTTGGTTTTTAAATGGGGAAGGTACATCCAGATTACACAAACAGGCCTGCCAGCATGTTACATAAAGGTGGACATTGAAGTTGGGTGTAAGCCCGGCTTGTTTTGCTCTCTTTGAAGCCAACAGGCTGAACCATGGCACAGACAGAAAGCGAGTGTGTTCCCGGCTCATCTTGTCTTGACCTGTTTCTCTCTCTCTCTCTCTCTCTCTCTCTCTCTCTCTCTCTCTCTCTCTCTGGCTGTCAATCTCTCTTTTCTCCGTCTGATCACTGTGCCACTTTGAACGGCAGTTGCAGCTGTACTCTGGCAGGCTAGCCTCTTGAATCTGTGTTTGATTACTACCTGCTCTCTGTGATTAATAGTCATTATGACGCCGGGGTGTGTGGGTGCACGTGCGCCACCCTCCTTGGCTTACTCAGAATACCCCCGTGAATCAATCATTCATGTCTTTCTAGCGCTAATGTGTTCTCCTTTGGAAACATCCACCATTTAAAGACCGCGCTCGCCAAGGCGGAGACATGTCGGGGAAGTGCTTTGACTTTGTGCTTGATTTTTTTTTTCTCCTTGTATTGAACAGATTTTTCCACCCTTTTTATTTTTGCCTCTTGGCTCACAAAGCTAATGGAGAAAACCGGATGGGAAAGTGGGGGGGGGGGGGGGGGGGGGGGGGGGGGAAGAACAAGATAAATACAGATAATGAAGTTAATTTCCATCTGGTAGATGATTGGTTCTCGCGGCAACTGGTGATTGTGGAAGATAAAGGGCTTGATTGGTGGAGGGGGAGGGGCATCATGCAGCATGACATCATATTTTACATCTGTCGATACGGTGGCCAATTTGGTCAATCAAAGGCTTTTCTCGCCCGCCATTAAAAAATATTGAACATTATGGAGGGGAAAAAATGGGTGCAATAATATTTTGTCTCGTATACCAGCCTAAAATAATGACCTGAAGATTATACACCGGAGACAAAAATAGACGGTGTACTTTTAAGATCGATATTTATTCAAATCTGTATCAAACAATCTGACTTTGCTTGTCTAATCAATGTGCTTCAGGCTGCCCAAGACCCCGTTTCCACCTAATGTCAGCTTCTGATGACCAGCACAAGTACTATGGGTCCCTCACTGTCTCTCCAGATTATTACAATAGCAGCCAGTTTGCATTTGTTGCTCCTTCTCATCGCGACGGTAGTCTCATACAGATCCATACGAGAGGATGTATGTATGTATGTATGTATGCATCACATAGAGTCTGCATGTGATCCTTACGAATTGCCCGCTGGCCTGGGCCTTTGTGTGTCACAGCTTTCTGTGAGACCGCAGGCCACAACAAACCGCCATACCGCATTTGTCTTCACTATCCATTCTCCCTGTCTGTGCTCGTTTGTGCTACGTTTGGGTCATGTTTGACACAAAAGGAGGTTCATGCTATAGTCTCTATAATGTGCAAGCACTGCTTTTGCCAGAAACCTGAAACCCACTCTTATTTTCTCGAAAGCATTCTTAATTTAGTTTTCTGTGGACTTACTGCAGTTCAGAGTAATCTGCATTGCTTTGTTCATGCTTTATTTCATTTGCGTAAAACAATAACCTAAAACTAAGATTAAACTAAATACAGATGGCATACAATGTACCAATGACGTTTTTATTTTTACTTGTATGTTTTTGTTTTCTCTATGTGTTCTGCTTCATTCTGTTCAGAGGAGTGGAGACGGCGATGGAGCATCCATACATCCAAGGTTCTAGCGTCGTCTTCTCTCGCTGAACTGGCCAAATAAATCCAAATCAAAAACCTTTCGGGGGGGCCTAGCTGTACTTCATCATGCATATCATTCTGTCCAACGTCACCCCTCAATATGCCTACGGGGAATTACAATCGCGAGGGCTTTGCGATCGCTATGGATTGTGACCTTTTCACGCTGACTTAGAATTCGTACTGTCAGCGCTTTCCGACCCAATGTGCTCACAGTGGCACCGCTTCACGCCGTAGTGTGAGAGCTGCCTCGGGGCTGCTCTGAGTATTCAGCGCTACCATTGCCTCTCCTTACTGCTGACACCTCTCCGCTCCTCCCTATAAGGAAGCGAGCGGTTCATAGGCCTCTCTTCCAGCCGCCTCCGTGGAGACCTTTAACGTATACGTGCCAGCGACTCAGTCAGCGGTTTGTGACCCTCGCGGTCTGCTGCTTTTCCTTCTTCTTCTCCTCGCTGGACAAGCCAGTGCCCAAGGCAACCGGCGCTCCACAGCCAAGAGTTTTCCCTTTTTTGATGGCCCATCGCAGGCTTTTTTTCGTTGAGCTAATGCCGCTATAGAATGCAGCGGTTTTTGGTTTTACAAATAGTACAGTGTGCACTCTATGTATTTTCTATGGGGGCTTCTTTCTCCCCCCTCCACTTTGTCGCTATAGAGTCCTGATGTGTACATCTCCCGACTAGAGTGGCCTTAGACACTGCGGCACCTTTTTCTCCACCCCTTGGATCTTTTCAAACACTGATGTATTTTCTTAAAGTTCCTCTTTAGACTCCAAGGCCTTGGTTCTCGGTTGTTAGGTCCTGGCCACATCCGTTCCCCGTGTCCAAGAAAGACGTCAACAGAGTACTTCACAGTCCATCATCGCGCCACTTCAACCTACAGCCAACTGAACCCCGCCTGGCGGGTATTGTTCTCTGTTGAATATTGACATACTTAGCCACACTGGCTCACTCAACACAGAAAGCGAGAGAGCGGGAGAGAGGGATAGAACAAGCACATCATCGTACAGGATGTTCAGCGATTGGTGCTCAATGATAGGTTCTTTGATATTGGGTGACACTTCTATAGCTTTAAGTCTCCATTTCAACCCTCAAATAAGCTATGGAGGATTATACAATGATTGAGGTGTGCACACCAGTCTGGTGTATAGAGACATGCACTTTTAAGGTTCTATCCCTTGAATTCTGATTTGCTCGACTGGTTTCACACAGGCCCCACGGCGTTTGAGTTGTTGCCTTTCCATCTCGTAACTATGTCAACGAACGTTGCCGCGGCTTAATAGGTTGCAACGTATAGATTTGTTAGCTCTAAGGTTTCCTGTGTAACAGTAGTTGGAGTCTCTGTTGTATGCATGCATGTTCCTGTATCCCCATCAGAATGGGAGAGTTGTTCCTGGAGCCCTAAATGATGTCAGAAATTAACTTACTTTGTTCTGACGGCAAGTAAAACCAATGTTAATATTTCCAAGGTATAACGGGCAAATATTTAATAGTTGTATTCAATAACTAAAACATTTTCCATTTTATCCCCCTTTCAATATCTTTACAGTAATTTTTACTGAATGGATGAATCGACTAATCGCATCGGCAATTACTGTAAAGTAAAATGATGGAGCTACTGGATGATGTAGCGTACTGTCGTACTAGCAACCACTCTGGAGTCCGGCATTGTTGTTTAAAGGAGTCACACAAACACATTGTAATGAGGACGACCTCTCCGATAAAGCCAAGACAAACGCAGCCTAATCATGTTGTGTTTATTGTGTCGTTCCCCTCTGCCCATGGCCGTGTAGCTGCTGCCAATATATTTCTGCCTTATCAAAGCAGTTACATGCATTCCTCTCGCTCTATGGCGATGACTCGGGGCTCTCCACGAATGGCAAATTGTACGTGTTCGCTGATGATATACTTTTCTACATATGTGGGGGTTTGGACAGTGACTTCAGGTGCGGCCCCTGGTGCTAATTATCCTAATCATAACACAGTTGCTATCGCATGGACTACAATTATAGATTTACATTAATGCACATAATACAAACACATATACACACACACACACACACAAACACACACACACACACACACACACTACAACACAATGAGCCCTCCTACCATATAGTAAAGGCCCCAGAGCCCACAGGGACCCACGAGACAATCATCCAACAGCTGAGCTCTGATTGATGCTACAGTGCATCGGTTCAAGGCCTGGTTTCCCTCACACACACACACACACACACACACACACACACACACACACGTGCTAACAAGCTAGCAAACCCCCGCTAGAATAATACATCAAGCTATTTACATTGTGGCACGGCCTAGCAGCAATACAAGGGATTAAAACAACTGCATAAGATTAGTTTAAATGCAATATAATTGGAACTTGTCTTGAGCGAGGCATCAGCGCAGTAGCTAAGCTGGGCCAGAGGCCGTTTGGTTATGTAGGGCAGGTCCAGTAAAGAATATAAAGTTGAAATGTGACATATTCTTACCAGAGCCTAAAGTTTATTTTCCATGTGCTGTACAGCGGGTGAAGCACCGCATGCATATATATTATATTGTGTTGAACGTTTGTGTGTGTGTGTGCGTGGGAGGGAGAGAATGAAAATAAAACATGTCATTGATTGATGTTTCTGTGGCGCTCATCCTGTGTTTTCTGCCATGTCTTCATTTTGACATGATTCATTTTAGCATCCAAGACATATACACAGCCCACAGGCCTCTCTGACAGCCACTGTGTGTGTGTGTGTGTGTGTGTGTGTGTGTGTGTGTGTGTGTGTGTGTGTGTGTTTCAGATATCCATCCTTTGTCAACAAACTATATATGTCATTCGGATTGTAGGCTGGATTGTCTTCTCTGTCTGTTAACTGAAATTGATGAGCCAATCAGCTGAGCGTGTGTGTGTGTGTGTGTGTGTGTGTGTGTGTGTGGTTGTACATACTTGATAATGCATGGTGAGTGTGTGTAAATGTGTTACAGGTTACTTTGTGTATCCAAGTTTGAAAGACCTGTGTGTATGTGTGTGTGTCTGTCTGTGTGTCTCTGTGTGAGTAAGTGTGTTTCACTGTCATTCTGAGGTATGTTTTCACCTAGAAACAGTGTCACAAAGCATTCCCAGTCCCTCGTCAACAAAATGGAAATTGATCAACCAAATCAAGTCTATGTAACTCAACATCATATGGCTGCATCGTACCTCTCTACTGTATCTTTCTCTCTGTATCTGCCTCATCTATAACATACAGTACATCCAATGTAGGTTTTTTAATACAATATTATTAGTTTAACTTTGATATTGATTTGTTCTGCCATTCAACCACAAATCATTCAAATTGATTGATGCACCTATAAAACATTGTCAATTATATATACTTAAATATTGATGTGGATCAATGCAAAATCTTTATTTTGTAACAAATGGAAAACGTCAGACTATCTATTTTGTAAAAAAAGCATTTTCTTTGCTATGCTACATAAGTGACTCAGACATCACTTGTGTAGCATTTATGGACAACAATAAGTATATAGAAAGGTTTAAGACACAATAGCACATCTTAAAGAAGATGTTATACATCTCTCGGGTTCTCCGTGTTTCTCTGCCTTGTCCTTGTGTTGTGGATCCTTTACTTCACACTAATCTGCCTTCCCGCATCATCAACGAAGACTCTCTCAAACAGTGTAACACAGTGTTTTACAGTGTGTTCAATTTCAATTTGCCCTCGGCAGCAGAGCAGTACATCGATACGTCCATATAATGTTGAAATTGTGATATGAAGATATTGTCTGGGAATCGGCAAAAATGCTCTTTTCCTGGTCTTGAAAATCATTAAGTTGAAGTGTGCCACATGTGTCTGTACTGCAATTTAAGAGTATATTGAACAATGCACAGTGACAAAGTGTTGCAATAAACAAAGCAAAAATATTGAGATACTTATTGCCCAGCTCTTCTACAAAGAAAACATACTTGCGCCCTCTTGTCTGGGCACATGAGGGAGCATTTGTGTCTGTGTTTGTACGTGTGTGTGTGTGTGTGTGTGTGTGTCTGTACGTGCGTGCCTATGTGTGCGTGCCTGTGCGTCCACACAGTGTGCACACATGAGAGGAATATTTTCAAAGCACCCTAGAGGGAAGGGGTTTGCACTAATGGGATGGGGGAGTGAGGGTGTGTGTGTGTGTATGTGGGGGGGGGGGGGGGGGGGGGGGGGGGGGGTAGGCTTGAGGAGATGCAGGTGCACAGGCGCTGTGTTGAGCCAAAAGGCTGTCTCACTTGACTGACTCTGTTCAGAGGGAGAGACAGTGGTAGAGAATACAGAGGTAGGGGGGGCCGCTATAGATCTGGCACGTATACACACTCACACTCACACATGGGGGGGGGGGGCACACATGCACACACACACACATGCACACACACACACATGCTCACACAGTCATTGAGGCTTGCCAAGTCAGGGACGTATAGCAGCGTAATTGTTATTCAGCAAGCTTAATGAGACACCCGGCCCCTGTGTGTGTGTGTGTGTGTGTGTGTTTTTTTTACTACGATGCCTGCATATTTGTGCCTATGTTTCGTTTCTTTCTTTATTTTCCGTTCCAGTCCTGTTTCTATGAGGCTGTGGGTGGGTGTGTTTTTTTTTGGTCAATTGTCTTCCCTTTTTAATGCACAGCACGCCCACTCTCCCATCCAGCCTCATTCATCAAGGAGGAATTCTAACACTTGACACTTGAAAATATATACCTCCAACTCCTTGCTGTAAAGTGCACCTCTTTCGCACAAAAAAAGCTGTCTGTAATTGTCCCACAAAACTGAAGATGATTCTTGCTGGATTTGCACCCGTTCACCTCCTTTCAAATGTACAAGCCACATTGTCTAGTTTGTTCTGGTGAAAGTGTAATGGTGCATTTTCTCTCTACTGTTCTAAAGCATCACCCTTCTGTCGCAAATATAACTTCTTAGTAGCTGTTTTATCCTTTTCTTTTTCATTTATTGGTTTATTTGACCGGGACAGCACTAATCAACAACATTTCTGTAAAAGTGTCAAGAGTTAGCCGTGAAGGCTAGTTTACATCTGCAGTTCCTGGGCAGGTAATATAATATATAATACATTATATCAATTAAACGACATCCCTAATACAACACTTATGGACAGAACCTGCATCTATAAGGGAAAGATGTACAATGGATGCAAGATGTAGAGAAGATATTAACTATAGCATATACAACAGACATACAACATAACTGTTAACATGGTCTTTTAGAAAATATATGGATGAATATGGCTTATTTTGTTTCTCTTTCTACAATCAAAATGATAATTTCAGTCAGAGCATAATTTTCAGAGCACATTTTCTCTCTCTCTCTCTCTCTCTCTCTCTCTCTCTCTCTCTCTCTCTCTCTCTCTCTCCACACATGTTTGTGTGTGTCTCTGTCCTTGCATCTGTCAGTGTTTGTGTGTTTCCCTAAGGCTCACCTGAAAAGAGGGGTAAGGGTCCGGCCTCAAGAAGGATTAACATAAGAGTTAGAACTTCTGTGCATGAAATCATGCAAACACACTCGGGCAGAAACACAGACACACACACACACACAGGTATTTGAAGCCAAGGCGGCATGGCTTAGGTCTTCCTCAGAGTGTCTCCCTGGCTCCGAGGGAGTCAGGCACTTAGCTGGTTAGCAGGAGTGTCTGTGTCTCAGTCTGGACCAAAGTTAAATGACTGGCAACCCAAACACACACACACACACACACACACACACACACACACACACACACACACTTCCTCCACGTTATTCTGTCTTTCTTCCTCTCTCTGCGTTATTTACTCGTCTATCTCTTTTCCCTTTGCTTTGCCCGTCCAAAGCTTACACACCAGACGGTTACTTTGATTATTTAGCGCTATTCACTTAGAAATCTGCGTCAAAGGTGTTTTTAGATTAGGCGTTCGCATTGTTCTTCTTAGCGGTGAACCTTTTATCATAATCAAGCTCTCGGAGCCACGATCAATAAATCAAAACGTTTCCTTGTAGTAATTTGACAGGTGAGATAGCAGGGGTGCCTGCTCTATCAGTTTGTAAACTAAACAGAGACTGTTGCTGTTGTAGTGTGCTTATTTTACTGATAGATAGCCTGCAACAGCCTTGACTTGACCGTGGTAGCCGATAACTAGCGCTATGCTAGTTATGTGACACTTGCCGATATTATACTATTTCTAGCTAATTGTTGAAGTTTCGACCCGAGACTGGCCAACATGCATGTAGCGCAACAAGCAGATATAAATGCGGTGTAAAAGATATAAATCATCGAGGAACGACACGCACACACAAACAGGTTGATCAGTCCACGCTACAGCATGGACTGCACGCGCCCATCAGATAATATTGTTGAAGCTTGCGTTTTTAGCATGTTAGCTTGTTTTCCTCCTGTGGGTTTTACTTCTGATGATGGGGTACATAAAATGCATCAACCCGATAGCAACCATGTGCTAAACGAAAGAATTGGATACCAGAGACCTTCGCTTTAATGACAGCCGGGGGGGGGGGGGGGGGGGGGGGGGGGGATATACTCTCGGGATGCTAGCTGAAGCACGCTCAGGAGACATGCCTGGATGGGGATTTCCCTTTGGGAAAAAAAGGGGGACTGAAGAAGCACTATATCTCTGGTTTAAGGGGGAGTATTTAAGCTGTCTCCACTCTTTCGATTTTTTTGATGTCATATTATTCTGTCCCTGTTTTTAATACCCTACCGATTCATCCCCACCCATTTTTTTTTCAGTTCTCTGTCCTTGATTCAGTATATATATTTTTTGTCTTTGAAAATGCCTTTTCTTTCTTGCTTGCTTTCTTTCCTTTCTTCCCTCCGTCCTGCTCCATGCCGCCCCTCCCTGCTTTCAAAGACAATACAATTAAATAGCCTTCGCCAGTGTTTCATGTGGCTCTGTGTGCAGTCTGTAATTAGGCCTGTTGTTTGCACAAGTATGCAGGAAAAATTGCTCAATCAGATTGAATTGGATGTCTGCGGGTGTTTGCGGGGAAAAAGGGTGATGAACAGAAGAGTGGAACCATGCTATGCTTAGCTTAGTGTAGAGGTGAACTTACTATTATTTTCATAGTCGGCAAATCGAACAATAAAACATTTTTAGATTAATTCTTTAGTCTACAAAATGTCATTGATAATAGCAAATGGCATCACAAGTTACCAGAGTCTAAAGTAATGTCTTACACTTGCTTGCTTTATCTGACAAGCAGCCAAGAAAAATGAACGTATTCATTTTATAATGATCCATGAACCAAATATTTTAATTTCTGAAGCATAAAGCAGCATTGGAATGAATACAAATAAACAAAATAAAGAGGTTATAACCATGAGCCAGTGAATCATAAAATACAAAACACAATTGAGCTAAAAACAAAACAGCCCTCAGATTTGATGTCCATAATGAGCAATCCTTAACTGAAATTAAAAACTCAAAAATGGTTTTGGATGGTCATCCAAACACTGCATAAAACAAACACAGCATAAAATGAAAAGGCATACTACCTAGATTGTTGATCTATAATAATTTGTTGTACAGATTTTGAATGTGTTTGAACCCTGTTTTATGACATAGGTCTCCAGGTGAACACATTGCATGGCACGTTCGCCTTTGCAAAAGGTATTCACCCCGTGGTGCAAAAAAATATAAAGCCATAAAACTATTTTAAAAAGATTCCGCCGTCCCACTAATATACTTCACAGTAGTGATTTATGTGCACCGGTCTGTGTCGTCACGTCTACACAGGTGTGATCTATAGTTGAAAAGACTAGACACACACTTGCAGACATTAAGGGTGGAGTTAGTAAAGGGTACAGGAAGGGATGAGATGAGAGGAGGAGGTGGGGGGGGGAGTAAGGAATGATAAAGTTGAAGGGGTTCAACGTGGATGAAGCTTTTAAAAGGTCCTTACTATCTCGTATAAAAGGGTAGGCATTGATTGTCAGGGCCCTAAGACCATATATTAAATGGAGTGTATTGTCCGCGGATAATTACATCTACTTCCACATCTGCATGGAGATGCTTTTGGATGACAATGGGCCACGGTCAACCCATCCATCAAAGCATCCCTGTCAATCGCCTAGCAGACATGTCTGTCTCAACGTAGATAGCTAAAAAAGTCATGAACGGTTAGCAAGCGCCGCGGAGCGCCGAGAAGGAATCAAGCAGGAGAATCACACAGCTGAGCCAGAGTTCTTTGCTTTACTCAAGTCACACAAAACCCCATAAAACGGCTTGCTGAATAGCCCTGTGTCAAAGTATTCATCTCAAAGTGCGGACATCTACAGTGTACTCTTGTACTGAAAAGACCCCCGTGGCACGGATGGATGGGTAGTGTTATTGGAAATAAAGCGGAGAGTGAAGCTGAGTGCACCTCGACACATATGTGCACAAATATATCGACACACGCTAAAGCATAAAAGTATACATCAGGGCCACATAGACAATGAAAGGCATTTTTGAGCTTGTTAGTTTCCATTGGTGTTCTGTTGGCTTAAAGTTACATAAATACACTCAATTCCTCTTGCCCGTCTATAGTCAGCACCAGCCTTGTCGGTGAATAGGATGAAATCATGTTATTGAAAAGTAAAGCATTTTCACACCATCACAACACATTTGTTGAGGCCTTTGCTTCGCTCATAGAAAAAATGTCTGTCTTGTGTTCGCATTTTCAATTACGTTTGTGGCCGAGTATTTCAACTAATAATGTGTGTGAGTGTGTGTTTGTGTGGTATGTGCACGTGTGTGTGTACCTGAGCTAAGAGGCACCCATAGCCTCTTAGCATCCACACCAGAAGTGGCTGGGTGGCCTTGAAGTGGTAATAAAGTGATGAACTGTGCTAATAGAAAGAGCAACAACATCCATAGCATCCTACACTATAGACCTGCTCATCTGAATGGCTTGGAATAGAGTGTGGAGGTTGGAATTAAGCTAGGCGCTTGCCCCCAGTAAACCACACACACACACACCGTCTCCCCCCCCCCCCCCCCCCCCCCCCCCCCCCCCCCCCCCCCCCACCCCCCCCCCCCCCCCCCCGCCCCCCCCCCCCTCCCCCCCCCCCCCCCCCCCCCCCCCCCCCCCCCCCCCCCCCCCCCCCCCCCCCCCCCCCCCCCCCCCCCCCCCCCCCCCCCCCCCCCCCCCCCCCCCCCCCCCCCCCCCCCCCCCAATCAACCACAAGTACTAATGTGGTGCACTAATGGACATCTATGGTAAAGAGGGTGAATTGTATTTGCCTATTTCCTAATGTAACAGATGTTTTTGCCCACCATTTTACTCTCTCTACAGCCTGTTTCCTCTCTTTTAGCTGACTGATATTTACAACATATCTCCTTAACTGCTTAGTAAACAAAAGAGCTAGTTTTGCTAAGTATTTTGCTCTGTGTAGACTGGCCACTGTAGAAATCCCCTTCTGAAAGCTTCATCCTCTCGTGCTAGTTAGCTTTATTCCGTAGAATATCTCCATAAAGAAACTGGAAACCGTCTGGTAAGGTTGACTGGTTCAGTGGATCTTAACCAAAATAAGACTGATATAGGAACTAATCACGAAAACAATAACTGTATTGTAAACCATATCATAAATTGAATTTTGTCTTTGATCATCTTTCCCTGTTTTCTTTCTTTTGTGTGATTACCACTAAATAACTCTTTATTTTAAAGTGGTGGATGGGCGGGCGGGTGGGTGGGTGGGTGTGTGTTTGTGTGTGTGCTTTACATATTAAGAGTAATGAATGATTTGGTCTTTCATTTTGATTCTTTTTTTTTTAATTAATTTTACATTATAAAAGGTTTTATTTTCCTCTTTTTGACTGATAACGCTGCAGTCATGGCAACTGAAGTTAGTGTAATTAACACCTCACCTACTCTTTTAATTGGCTCATCAAGACACTATTGTTGTTAAAGGCCAATGTGCCTTTAACAACAAAGCCAATGTGTGTGTGCTCACAAATACACACACACAGAAGTATTCTGGCGTGCTTGTACAAAAACATACATTCACAAATGCAAACACTGAATAAAAGGCTTAAAGTGGCTTTGATGAAAGCGTTAATATTAACAAATCTCACTCTCTCTCTTTCTGTCTCTCTCTCTCCCCCTCCCCCAGATAGGGGAGAGGCAGAAGGTGTTGGTGACAGAGGAATCGTTCGATGCCCAGTACTTCGTGGCTCACAACAAGTTCTACGAACAGGTAATGTCTCGCCGACACACTCGCGCACAATTTGTCCCGTGTCGGACGCTTTGCATTGCGTTGTTTTATTTCAATCATTTTCGTTTTGCCAAATAAGCATCACCAACGGAGGAGAATTCTTTCAAAACGACCCTGCGTGCGAGCAGCCAGTGAAAGCCCCCTGCGCCGCTACATTATCTCTAATAGGTAAAAGCACAGCTCTAAGAGTTAAGGGTTTAACTCTATTTGCAGTTTGTTTTGCCGCTGCGGCGGCGGTGGTGTTGTTCCACACCTCGTAAGTCAGGAATGAGACGAGATGCTGCGCTGCGCGTCGCACGCTGCTCTCCGCAGGACGCCTCACAGCAGGCCTGCACCGTCTGAAGTAGGCTAGCAGGATTATGTCGTTTGGTGGGGTGGGTGGGTGGGCGTGTTGGGGACACACACACATCATCATTTTTGGCAGGAGATAACAGCAGTTATTCTAATATATATAAATATATATATTCTTTTTTTTTTTTTTTACTATACCAACATTAAGGTCAGCCCTAAAGACATGATCATTTCCTCCTGCACACACTCTGTGAAGCGCGCACACACACACACACACACACACACACACACACACACACACATGCAGCTTCAAAGACCCTCTACCGACCTGTGAAGGATTTCACTTTCAAACATCTTCAAATAAATCAATTTCCCCTCTGCTTTAAGCCGTCATCAGAAGCCTGTTTGAAGTTGTGCTTTTATTATTGAGGTGGGGCTGGTGATGATGATGGTGGTGGTGGTCATAATTTTGGCTTCACTTCCACTTCTCACTCCTCCCCATCTGCTCTGTCGTTTACGCTGCGGGCTAAGCGAGTAACACGTGTCACTCTGTGTGTGTGTGTGTGTGCGTGTGTATGCGTGTGTTCACGCGATCACGTAAGCAAAATTTTTCATGCATTTGCAATTAAAAAAAAATGCCGTGCACACAATGCTGCTGGAGGCTTGTGTGGGGGGGCAGGGGGCGGGGGGGGGGCAGGCGGGGGAAATGCGTAGCTGGGGAGGGGGGGGGGGTGGAAGTGTGGGTGGGTGAAAGAGTGAGTACATGTCCATGTTTGATGTTTCAACACCGGTCGTATCCCGTCAGACGGGAGTCTGTGAAGAGTTGGCTGTGTGAAACACGTTGAGGTTTGTAGTGGTATGATCATTCATCTGTTAACCTGTCTGGCACCCCCCCCCCCCCCCCCCCCCCCCCCCCCCCCCTCCCCCCCCCAACACACACACACACATACACACCGAACATTGTCACGTATGATGTATGAATTAGCCGCAATGGACGTACATATGCTCGTTCACGCAGAGACACGCGTACACACCCATTTTCCGGTGGTGAGGGCAGCGCTTAATGATTAATTTTGATAGTCGATTTATCTGACAATTATCTATTAATAATTACTGTGATTTATCACGTTGTTAGACTTCCAAATTCCATTAACACTTTTCTTTTCATATGGTATATTGAAGGTGGATAAAACATTTTAACGTGACAGTTTTGCGCAAACTTGAGCAGGCTGCAGTTCACTTACCAGCCAAAGGGGTCAGTAATTTGTGATTCTTACACTTAGTCGTTATAAATAACATTAATGCAAGAGCGGGGGCCTTCTCTATAGTTCCCATGTGATGGTTTATTATTAATATTTCCTGCCTTGCATCCATGCTACACCTACCTCACACCACTCCTCACCATGGTCATCTATTGGACAGGAGAATTGAGCATCTATCTTGCCAGTATTTCCGAACTGAACCATTTCAGACACACTTTGGATGAAATAACAGCACATCGCATCTCCTTGTCCCCATCTCATTCTCATGAGTTGGGTCATGTACATATTGACTCATGCATGGATGCATGTACAAACTCACACACACTCAGTCACACACCCACACGGGCACACATACATAAAAAGACCCCCGCACACACATACACACAAAGACCCCCCCCCCCCCCCCCCCACACACACACACACACACACACATATATACAAAGACACACACACATACACAAACACATCAACTCTTACATGCACACAGAGGCACACACAGAATCTAAAAGGATGCAGAGGGAGTAAATGGTTGTTCTCTACCATAGAATTGCAGTCAGAGAAGGTGAGGCAGAGTGACAGCAGGGCACTTGGAAGGAGGCGTAAGTGGCTGCAGCTTGGGGGGGGGGTGGGATGTGGAGGAAGAGGGCTTGTAACAGCATAGAGGAGGAATAAAAGATCCATCAGACAGGTGGAACAGATTGTGTGTGAGTGTGTGTGAGAGAGACAGAGAGAGAGAGAGAGAATGGTCAGACATCATGAAGGCCAACAGGAAGTGCCACGGCCTGGATGAGTGGAGAAACGGTTGAAACGAGACGGACTAAGAGTTGCGTCGCGGTGAGCGAGGGAAAGAGAAAGGGGAGCGGGAGAGATACAGAGAGAGAGAGAGAGAGGTGTGAGCGTTAGCGGGAAACACCTCTGGCCCGGCTCCTTGCGCCGTAGAGACGCCTATCTTAGCTGACAGCGCTAATAGGCTCCCCATCCCACCTGTTCCTCCTCCTCCACCCCCCGCCACTCCTCTGCGCGGGCCGGGGTGTGAGGGGGCTAGGGTGTGAGGGGCCCAGGGTGTCATACTTTCAACTAACCTGATGTGTGTGTGTGTGTGTGTGTGTGTGTGTGTGTGTGCGCGTGTTTCAGCGAGTCACCGGTGAGACCTGACAAGCTTTCATCATTTAATCACCTTGTAATGGGCCTCAGATGACCCCCCAACTCTCTCTCTCTCTCTCGCTCTCTCTCTCTCTCTCTCTCTCTTCTCTCTCTCTCTCTCTCTCTCTCTCTCTCTCTCTCTGTCTCTCTCTCTGTCTCTGTCTCTGTCTCTCGACCCAGTGAGAGGGAGGGAGACACACATGCAGCTTCCTGCTGTTCTACATGTCTACTCCCAGAGCAGATTAGTTTGGGCTACATGAATACACACACAGTGGTGAGCAGTGGGTTCTGTGTTCGGGCCCGGTGGGACACTACCATTGCATCCTTATGACTCATTACATCGGTTTTTATACACCACACCTGACACATGTTCCTTGGCTGTTAGCCGACCAGAATCATTTGAACACAACAGTGCAGCAACCAAACACAACTTACCACGGGTCAGGGCTTTTAAAAGTCCATCCACACCAGTGCGAATATCCATGCAAAATATTTCCATGGATATTAATACAAAGATACATTCACGCGTTCCTATGGAAGTGTACACACCATGTGGGACTTTTGTGCAGCAAGAAAAGGTGTCCTATCTTTAGCGTTTGCACTACGTCTATTTCACCCACATCCTAATATTGGGTGGAGTGGCGGTGGTACAGGTGGTGCTTGAAAATCGGCATTTCCGTTCCACAATAATGTGTCGCACTGGTGTAAATTCATTTTTTTAATCAGGCACAAAAAGAAAGTACAGTTGTTATTCAGTTATTCAAATCTTTTCAATTTTACCCCTGATGTAAATCCATATAAACACTGATGTAGTCATCAAGTGTCATGTCCTGGCCTATTTTTTTAGATGATGTTGCGAAAAGCTGGGCTCTTACTGTGCAGCGCCCGAGAATCTGTCGCACCGCTCCCTTTCCTTCCTACGACTGAGCTCAGATTCACCACAGCCCCTGAACTGGGAGCGCAAATAGGAGAGACGCCTGGAGTGGAAGTCAGTGAACAGTGAAACCATTGAGTCACTGTGTGTTTCCAAATAGAGAGACAGATAAAGTAAGCGATAGAGAGAGATATTAATATAGAGTAGATAGATAGAATAGTGAGAGAGGGAAAGCGGGAGTGTTGTTTTTCAAACGCATACCCTTCAGGTCATTGTTAATGTTCGCCATTATATATATTTTTTATTAGTTAGGAAATATGCATGGGGGGTTCATTTACTTTGGTCAATGTTATTTCATAATTTTTTTTCATATAATAAACCATAATTACAATTCGTTCTTTGACTGCCTGTCGAGTTTTTGTTGTTGCCATGGGAAGTAATAAGACAAACGGCTTAGTCTCCCAGGTGTTTCCATAGTCGTCTGACCTTGAGGCGCTGTGCGAGTACAAACTGAAAAGGAATTGCCAAAGTGTTGAACAATTTAGCCAAAATGACTGTTAATTAAACACACGGGATCTAATTTAATCACAAGGTTCTCCAAAGCATTATAGTGCAGACAAAAAAAGTTTTCTGAACAGTTAATATACTAATTTAATCTACAGCAGGTGATATACACTTTGTCTTTGTTTTTCTTTAACTTTTTTTTATCCTCGCCAACTGAGCCTCTGCTTTTTATTTAATTCAATCAATAATTTTTTGTGTGGTTTTATTTTGTACATACGGTATAAATGGGCTTCTCTGCTACCTGATTTGTAATTGCTAGCCGATGTAACCAAAAGGTGCACTTAATAAGTTGTTTCTGTTTTTCATCCATCCATCCATCCAACAATCGTCAACCTTGTCTTGGGGTGCTTTCATACCGGAGGTGTTTGGTCCATTTAGTGGAACCATGGAGCGTTTCCCCCGATAGTACGGTTCGTTTGGGGTGGTGTGAACGCTCATTTGAACTCTGCCGTGGACCAAACAAACAAACTGTGGTCCGCTTGAAAACAGGGGTCTCGTTCCGCTTCCAAGTGAACTCCGGTTCGGTTTGCTTTAGGTGTGAACATGATTCGACCCAACTATAGGAAGCGAACTAAAAAAATATATACATTGTGGGTTGAATGTACACTTTTGCCGCTAACATATACCAGAACCTTTCCTAGATTAAAATGAGACACGGTCAGACGTGGTGCAGTCATGAGGTGAAAGCACTCATACAAATATGGTCAGACGACTATATAAAGCAATTGCTTGTGGTCACTCAAAAAAACACAGAGGTTTTAAAATGATTCAGTGGCCAAATGGTGGAAATGTGATTATTTAAAATTAGACCATGGCTACTGAGCTATGCGTTTGAAAGCACTCTTCCATTTATAAACATATGACCTCATCTCAATTGCATTGATGCAAGGCAGTTCTGTCCATTGCGCTCTCTCTCTCTCTCTCTCTCTCTCTCTCTCTCTCTCTCTCTCTCTCTCTCTCTCTCTCTCTCTCTCTCTCTCTCTCTCTCTCTCTCTCTCTCTCTCTCTCTCTCTCTCTCTCTCTCTCTCTCTCTCTCTCTCTCTCTCTCTCTCTCTCTCTCTCTCTCTCCGTCCGTCTGTCTGTCACTCACTCACTCACTCACTCACTCTCAGAATGTTTAGAAGCCCCAATTAGCCTAGCCTTCATGTGTTTGGCGATGGAAGAAGCCACATTACTTGAGAAGAAACTCATATGGGCACAACATACAGACAGGAGAACCTGAGTCAGGATTCAAACTCTGCTCCACGTGCCCTTCATACACTGAGTGTTACATCTATCCCTGGGGCCCTTGACATGGACCTCATGGTGTGTTGTTTTTCCACCGTCCGACCCCTCCCAGGTACTGGTGCCCAAGAAGCCGGAGTTCACGGGCAAGATGATCGAAGTGGACGTGTACGAGTCCGGGAAGCACTTCCTGAAGGGACGGCCTGTGGACCACAGCAAACCCATCACGGCCTCCATCGCAGCGCCGCTGCAGAAGGGACAGGTGTCGGGCCTGACGCAGGTATTGTTTGCGCACGAACTGGGTACGAACGTACCCATAATTGGCTGGAAATAATTGGTGTGTAGTGTACAATTCGGGTGAGTCTAACGTTAGTACCACAGGTCCGTAAGGCAAGAAAGAGCTAGTCTTTTTTTTTTTTTTTTACTGAGATATAAAGATGAAGTAATGTAATTTTATATTCCATTGCTGCCGAGTCCGTTCCACTAGATGCTTCCTAACTCTACACACTGCACCTTTTAAGGCAGTGGATGTGCGCTGATAATAATAATCAATCTAGACCCCAACATAATAGAATCAGAATCAGAATCAGAAAAGCTTTATTGCCAAGTACGCTTTTTAAACATACAAGGAATTTGTCTTGGTGATGTAGGTGCACGTCACATTCTCTATTGCACATTAAACAGAACAAACAAAATAAGTATAAATAGGTATATATAGGTATATCGGTAAATAGGTAGTATAATAGGTGGGGTCCTTCTATGATGCAAGTTTATTAACAGCTGCCTAGTCCAATCGCTGGCCACCAAACTCGTTTCCATGGCAGTGTAACCCTTAATACGGTACTGCTATAGAACGGGGGGGGGGGGGGGATTCAAATACAAAAAATGCAAATACAACAAATCTGAAAATGCATCACTTTTTCTGTAATTTCACCCCACTACCACTACTTAGAAAACGAATTTGAAGGAGACTGTGAGAAAAAGAATAGCGTGATCTGTTCAGGATCATTGGAGAAGACTTTAGTCTGATCTGCAAAGCTCATAGTTAAGGAATAAAGCAGCCTCTTGAGTTGGGGTCTGTGGACTACAAGCTAGAAAGCAATTCCTAATACTAATTGTATTCTTTTTACAATTGCCATTTTACAATTGTTTGGAAGTAGCAAAATATATCTCTCATTTTTAAGTGGTTATATAACATTTCCATTTGAATATACTTAGTGTATTTATTTGATTAATTCAGGTAGAATTTATTTAAATATGGCTCCTCACAGATTCACTAACATGAATACTGAAGTTAAGAAGTCAGAACAAATGAAGGAAAAACATTTGTTTATACTCTGCTAACCCTGTGTCTAACTTTATAAATAGCTGAAACAGGGCACCAATAGTACTCTCGCAGAAAGGTCTTGCAGAGCCAACTCAGTCTCGGTCGACTAGCCCTTAAAATCCCTCAAATCCACCCCTGTATGTCGTACTACGAGTTTCACTCAAATGCTTTGCTGTACTCGAGATTAAATTAAATATATAAATATGAACCGAGCACAGGGTCATGCTACCAAACACCTCAACATGCTAATACAGACAGGTATGCTGAGCCATTTCCTCTCTTTCCTCTCTCTCTCTCTCCCACTCACTCTCTCTCTCTCTCTCCCTCTCTCTCTCTCTCTCTCTCTCTCTCTCTCTCTCTCTCTCTCTCTCTCTCTCTCTCTCTCTCTCTCTCTCTCTCTCTCTCTCTCTCTCTCTCTCTGTCTCTCTCTCTGTCTCTCTCTCTCTCTCTCTCTCTGTCTCTCTCTCTGTCTCTCTCTCTCTCTCTCTCTCTGTCTCTCTCTCTCTCTCTTTCTCTCTCTGTCTCTGTATTACAAGTGTTATAATAGTTTACCTGAACTACTAAGAAGGTTGAACTCGCGTTCAAACACACCTCAACACTTTAAAGTCTAGAAAGGACAGTTAGATCAGGTCAACCCTGGTTGGTTTTAATCGAACACACACACACGGTTAGTGTATTAGGTGTTTGTGTTTCTGCATGTAAACGAGCCATAGACCTTTTACATTCCTTCTTCTGCGTCAATATCCCCAGTGAGATAGGGGTGAGCTTCAGGCCTTGATGGACCCAGCTAAACTATCTCCGTTGCCTCCATCTTTCTCGCTCTCTCTTCCTCCTTGTCTCTCTCCCCTTCTTCTGTCTCTCTGAATTAACGTCACTCTCGTATGCATTCCCCTGTTTGTGCTACTTCTTTGGTGGCTGTGTGTGTGTGAATAAATTTGTTTGCCTGCCATCATGCCTGTGTGTGTGTGTGTGTGTGCGTGTGCGCGTGTCCGTGCGTTTGCTCGATTATTCCCCACCCTGGCTGGCTGAGGCTTATAGCGCACACGACGTGGCTGCGGAGCAAAATATATACGATACTCTTTCTAATTTCACACTCCACCAGCCTTTATACCCAGAGAGGGAGGGACAAACCAAGAGAGAGGGACTGGTGAAAAAAGAGGACAGACATAAGAAAAGGATGAAGGATGGCAGAGGTTTAAGAAATGGGAGAGAGAGAGAGAGAGAGAGAGGGGGAGAGAGAGAGAGAGAGAGAGAAAACAAGGGAAAAGGTTTGACAGAGAAAGGGAGCGTTTTAAACGAGGTATTTTGTGTCCAGCCAAGCAGTACATTACTCTATGATCGCATGTATAAAAATTTCAGCGGCAGCGACTGGACCTTGTAAACCTTCCTCAAAATCTTTACCGCACTTTTCACGCACAGATACACACACCTTCATGCCACACACATACATACACACCCATACAACGATTCCTATACATTTAAACATGAAATTGCCTCAAATGATATATTTCTCTTTTTCCACTTCACATATACGATGTGAATTCATTTATTTTTCTCATGCTGCCCTTTGCCTGAGAGGCACGAAGGCATATTCTGTGACTAATAGAAACATTTACGAGGATACATTCCCACCCAACTTAACGGCCACTGGTACTGACTACTTCTTCCTATCGAAATGGAGCACTCAACATCTTGACGTGCAGTAATAAAGTTGTGTCTGCAATTGGAAACCACTTTTTGTTTCCCCTCGCAACTTTTTGTTTTTTTTGCTCCACTTTCCATCCACTGACTGACTCTGCGGGCGCCTGCGTCTCCCAGCTGGCGTGGAGTGTGGTAAGACCCCAAAGACCTTTTGACCCGGCACCATGTGATCCATGATGATGATGATGGTGGTAGTGATGGCGACCATAATGATGATGGTCCTGTCGACCCGGCCGGTCCACGCTTGATGCTGGAAAGTCACCACGCTAATTGATGGATTGGAGGCTTTTGAAACACCGGCCTTGGTCTTCCTTGATCGTTTTCTCGCTTCTCTTTAAGCCACACAGACACACAAACACACCTATAGGAACCACAACTAGCGCGGTTATTACTAAACGGTAATACTTAATGCTAAACCTAAGCCGGCGCATATGTAATAGACATTTGCATTAATACAGACAGATAAGTATACTGATCAACCAACACAGTTGAATGCACTCGTTATCACAAGAAAGGTGGCAAACACGTAAAAAAAACAAGTACTGGTTTACTGGTGGAAATCACAGCATTTCACAAAGGTGTGTGTAGTAAATGTAAATACTTGGTTTTGGCTGTGGACTGCAGTACGATACGGACTTCCAAGAAAGTGAGGACAGCAAAAGAAATGCAATCATTTCACTAACAGCGGGATGATTGCATACCAGCCCACTTCCACACAGCCATGCGTTTGCGTGTGTCTGTGTCTGTGTGTGTGTGTGTGTGTGTGTGTGGTTGTGCGTGCATGTGTGCGTTTGTGCGTGTGCATGCAGGGTCACTGTAGCGATGCAACCTGGGCAGACAGATGGGAAGGGTTTGAGGAATGACGGATGGGCATCTGACAGGCTGAAAAAAAACACTGCCTTGGTGTAAATTGCCATATAGATGGAGGGATGGATAGGTGGATAGCTGGACTCACAGGCTTAAGAATGGCTGGACGGATGGGTGGGGAGGAGGGGACGAAGCGACGGAGGGCTGATAAGTGGACAGGTAGGAGAATTGTGGAGGGAGGGGTCGACAGAATGGATTGCATGGATGTTTGTGGGAACCTCGTGGCAGTATGCTCTTGGCTGGAGAGCAGTTTGTGTCGGGATTGAAAGGTCAAAGGCCAGGCAACCCTCTGTCGTTCTATGTTTCATGTTTGAGGTGTGAGTCACAAAGCTCAGGATACGAACATTTCAACGCAAAGACATGACGAGGGAAACCTTACCGTATTGACCGAAAGAGCCATGCATTACGTCTTTGTCTGTTCCTCGTGATGAAGGGCTGTCTCTTTTGAACCACATGAATGGTTCCCTTTTACATATCCTCTTATGAACACTTGATGGTAAAAAGGTGTCATTGGCCCATGATGTCTTGCTCACACAGCCCTGAATATTCAGTCTGGTATTAATCATTCATACATTTTCAATTGCGATTATCAGGTCAGCTAATTGTGCTCATTGTGATGCACTATAGTTACTATGTGAGGTGTTTCAAACGTAACGGGTTGTACTCCGATGTGTGTATTTCCGGCCCCCTAGTGGTCAGAAACCAGTTCATGTTACTTTAAATAAAAATTTGTAGCCATCCATCCATCAACGAAAAAATAAAAAAAATAAAGACTAAAAGGGAAAAACTAAAATCGGTGTCGCAAAAAGTAAAATGTTTAGGTTCGGCATTGCAATGCTGTAATATTTCATAGGTGACAGTGTTATAGCTGTCCACCCCATGCCGGTGTGTAATGCGCATCTGCGTGTGTCAGACGTGAAATAAATGTGTTTTTCTTTCATCGAAAACCCATCAAACAGTCAATTGCTCTGCTTCCCTCCACCACTTTCTCCCCTCGCTTTGTGTCCTCTTGCCTCTCTCCCCAACCCTCCTGCTGCGCCCGGAGACACGGTAATGAATGGAGGCTGCAGCGTTACCATGGTCGGCGCGGTAAAGGGAACAGCCCACCACAGGGGATTCTGGGAAGGGATGAGCAAAGAGCGGCACGCCAAGTCTGTCTCACTGTGGCTCTTTTGCGCCGCACACGTTCCCTTGCGTTTTGCGCCTCTCTCGCGGTTATACGCACTCCATCCACTCTCTTTCTCCGTCTCGCTTTTCTGTCTCTGTCTCTCTCTCTGGCTCTCCATCTTTTTTTCACCCTCTTTCTCTTTGCTTTCTCTAGGCCCTTCTTTTATATTGGCTAAGAGGTCCTTTCAGCAGAAGGGAAGGGACTGAAATGAGTCTTTTAGGGGTACAATGAAGGGGGGGGGGGGAACTTGATGCGTAGTTGAAGAGAGGGAGAGGAGCGAGCACCTTCACAGTTCTCACTGTCCACCTCTCTTTCTCTCTCTGTCTCTGTCTCGCTCTCTCTTTCTCTCTCTCTGTCTCTCTTTCTCTCTCGGTCTCTCTCTCTCTCTTGAGATTAAATTGAAAGATGAAATTAAATGAAAGAGGAGTGTGCGTTTGGGGGAGGAGGAGAGGGGGAGAGGGTGGTGATGGGGGTCATATAACTATAGGAGCAAGGGGAAGAGGGAGAAATGGTCTCTCTTCCCCTCGGTCCGCAGTCCGTTAAAGTGCCTTCAAATAATCAGCTCTTTTCAAAGAACAACCCTCTCAAGGAGACAAAAAGAGGGCCCCCCCTCCCCACCCAAGCTCCTTTGGCCGGTCTGACAGAATGAATGGCGGAGAGAATGTCAGAATGAAAGTGCTCCGAGATAGGGAGATAGTAAAAATGACAGTGATTGATTTTTGTGGGGGCGTCCTTAAAAGGACAAGGCCGGGCGTGGTTCTGAGTTTACTTGAATACTCGTGAGCAGGAGAAGGCCTTGTCACTAATGGTTGATGGGGACCTACTGAGGAGGTACGCCAGTGTCATCCTCTCAGGGGAGATTGTATAGGTTCAGGGTTATTTTACTCAGGGTAAATGACCGCATTATGTCTGCAAACTTTGTGGATTTTTGTGTTTATTGTGAATGTCCATAACTGCAATATCTGGCTAGCTGCTTAGCTCTCGTCCTTGGCTACCACATATCATCACGATGTATACCATGCTACACCTGTAACCTAGGTAACGGTTGCCTTGGATGCTGGCACTTCAGCCTGTCAGGGTTAATGAGGTGGTCCTCTAAAGGAAGTCCTCTCACACTAGAACTTACCTTTGACTTCTTCTCTGTCCATTGAATGTCACTGTGTGTTCGGTCAACTCCTCCTGAGCATTGTCGACCCGCCGCTGATTACAACCGGTGACACACACACACACACACAAATGTATATCACACAGATGGATGACAACCACATACGCACACACGCGAAGGAAGAGGGTGAGGGTGTTGCATTGCTCTTGGTTTGCATCATAACCAATACAAAATCACATGCAGGCAGGGACATTGGCCCATCGACTGTTTCCACCGAAATGCCGAGAAAGAAGTGCCCCCCCCTGTGCTGTGCCTGGCAGACTGTGCAAGCAGCAGGCTCTCTGGGACACACACGCACGCACACACGCATGCACACACACACACACACACACACACACACACACACAAATTTACTTTCTCATTGACAGAAAACACAACAGCCTACACAAACAGGCAGACATAAGCACGTACAAAGAAACACCCTCACTGCTGTATTTCCTCCCAAACAATTTGAATGCTTGGCAATGACATTCCAACAAGATGCAGCTGTTATGGCGCCTTGCTTTGATGTTGCGTTATGCACACAGAAAAAACATAGGAAATCGAAGATTAGGATTTCTTTTATGGCTTGGATAAAAGTAAACCCTGGCTTCCGTTTCAGCATGGCTTTTAAAATAAGCTGGGTTACACCTTAATCACGTCTTTTCTGTTGTTGTTTCGCCTGCAAGACATACTGGTAGCTATTTTTGTCATTTGTTTATTTTTATTTTTGCTTAGCGTGTCAGATGGTATTACACAGCTTTGGCATTTTTTTGTACCCTAAAAAAACGAAAGTCATGGGAACACTCTAAACTGTGTTAAGCTGTCAATCATCTCTATATTTTTAGCACTCATATTTTTTATGTCAAACGGTTATTACATGACCTCATTCTCCTGTGTTGATTTCATAATGTCAAAAGGTTTTCATCGTCGCTGTGCTTTGACCAAAAAACGATTTAACAAATGGTTGAACAAAAGGCTATGGGATGCGCAATGATTTAGCAATCTGTTTTTTGTCGCGGTTTATTTGTTGATGTTTGTGTGTCTTTTATCTCACCGTGTCTCTCCATCTATGAACCAGTAGCACAATTCAGCATTTTTTTTTTTTGTTCAATCCAATGAGGAACATCTGCTGCACTGTTGAAAGTATAGCGGGACTTTAATATTGGGTGTGTTCATCGGTTGTCCCAGATAAGGATCTGGTTGCCAAAGTGTTGTGATGTTTGGTTACCAGGCGCAGTGCACATAAGCCTGACATATCACTGAGAGAGTTGCTGGGCCGTGCTGTGTGCACATAGAGCTGTTGTATATTCATCACGGTGTCAATGCAGTGCGTGTGTGTGTGTATGTTGATGTTTTGGGTTGAGGCCTCAGTGTGATATAGTGTAACTATCCAATTTGTATCGTAAACTTTTCAATCAAATGATACTTATACAATCCAACCCACCCACACTCAACCCCACTGAAGCTGTATAAATGGTCTTGGAATGGTTTTATTTCTATTTCTATTGACCCTGGTCTCCTTTCATAGGAATATCTCTGTGTGGGGCTTTGTAGCTGTGGGGCTCCAGGCAATATCTCTTCAGCAATAAATGTATTCATTTCTTAGTGTTACGTGTTAATTAACATGGCTGTGTGTGACGGGAGGGGTCATTGGAAAGATGGCGGAGGGTAAAGGCATCTTGTGCTGTCAGCCCCCATGGCAAGATGGTGGGATCTGCTGTAGCTGTACTACTTCGATCGAAGGACCTCCGTCATGCCTATCAGCAGGGAGGTTTGATTTATGATTGACCCTTCTCTAAACTTGGATGTGCACTCAGTGCACTAACCGTGTAAGCGACGGCTCTTTTGGGCCAACCAACATCCTATCAATTCAGTCGATGTCCACACTTGCGCAGGTAAACAGAACCCTAACTAGGCCGCCTTAAGTGTGTTGCGCTACGCTTGCGTGGGTTGTTTTAGAAAGCCACAGTGTTTTGTGGCACGTGTCCGTGTGCGTCTGTAAAGATGAGCGATGATGCACACATGTGCATGTTATGTAAGTGTGAGGCGTTCCTCCGACACTCAGTGTAAGTGTGTGTATATGTCCCAAGGAAGCATTGGGGATGGTGTGTGTGTGTGTGTGTGTGTGGTGAGTCAGTGTGTGTGAAAGGGAGAGCGAGGGGGAGAGAGAGAGATTGAGTCACATGGCAGGAGTATACAGTATGTGTTGTGCCAGAGGAGAAGGTGGATAGGAAGTCGAGGGCCCACGTTTCCCACATTCGTAGAAAAGGTTCTAAATCCTATCGCTTGCACTACATTTAGAATGTTCGTACACACTATGAAGTTGGCATCCAGCATTCTTATAGTTTTCGTACGCACACCGGTGCGCCATTTCCCGCCATTGATAAATACCGGTTGTTCTAAACCCTCATGCTCATGCCCGGCTTAGCTCGTTACCGTACATGTACGCCCATAAATAACCATATATGGTCACAAAACAACCCCTTTAACGCCACAGGAACACGCCACAGTGAATGAACATGACAAAATAGACCATTCAATTGTTGATGGAATGGACGAGTGATTGGGAAAATCCTAAGAATAGATAAAGAAGAAAAATTAATCACAGTGACATTTAAGTTCTTCCGATGGAAGTGTAATCAAAGTAGAGGCATATGACACATTCTGTCCAGCTTTCTTTGTATCTTTCTAATTAAATACAGAAACGTATTATTATTTTCTTTGTTCATTTTTTTTTTTAACAGTTGAACCTCCACAGTTTCACTTACAGTCTAACCATATTTCAAATGTTTTCCTCATAAGCTATAAAGTATTTACACACCAGGAATAGTTTACCTATATCCCTGATCTATTTTTCCACATTTAATATCCAGCCATGGCTTCATCATTGATTTTTCATGGACTGTCGTCGTTTCCCTGCGAAAATGAATTGTTTGTCTCTTTGATAAGCGACAAATGAAGAGATAATGTGCACTTAACCCTGCTGGTGCACCGATAGGAATGTGTTTCCTTTGAGGAAAGTCTCCCCACTACCTATTTGAAGGTCCAAACCGGTCTCCTGTCATACTCCGGTATTGTTTTTTTTCAGCGTTGGCGGTGTGCAAGAGGCCTCAAGTGTTTCCTTGCCAACATTCCTCCCTCCCTCTCCTCTTCCATGCTCGTCTTCTCTCTTTTCAGCGTGAAGTGCGGAGTTTGAAAAAGTTTCACTTTAACTTCCCTACCAGCTCCTTCTTCTCCTTTTCTTCTTTTAGGTTCTTTTTAGTCGTACAATGAGGTACCCGAGGTGATGATGAAACTTGAACTTCTCAAGAGATGTAGTATTAGGTTTAGCCATATTTAGCGCGCTGTCATTCTATATTCCCGCCCTCCAGTTTTCTTGTGTTTCCTGTTTTCTTTTCTCACGCTGTTCCTTTGAAGCCTCATCCCGGTCGTTTTGTCATTTAGTTTGCGTTGTGTCGGTGTCTCGCTGGCACTTCAACTACAGCGCTAAATACCACAGCAGCTCATCCTGAATACTGCTCGGTTAGACTGCTGGTCACTCTAGTGTTTCCCCGAACGCCCCTTAAAAAGCAGGATCACACACACACCCACGCACAGATCTAGCACTACTACCATCTCCGCGGGTACAGCTGTTGAGGATCTTGTAAGAAACATGATGTGCGTGTATGCGAGTGTGTGTGTGTTTTATGAAACTGCACATAAGACAAAGTGACATCGACGGCACTTTTAGACGATTTCTTCAGTAAAATGATCCAAGCACGGCCTGCATCGGCTACTGAAGAGCCTTTTTGGGGTACATCAACAGGCAAAATGTAAACTTTTCATTGTGTTTATTCGGTGGACATTTTTCAGGGAACATAATCTGCATTGTGCCTTGTTTGAGAGTAGGGCATTTATAACATACATGTTGGTCAAACGTTTATCTGTAAACGATTACAGCCCCACGCCTTTTCACAGTTCTTCTCCTTGTACACCTCCCTAACTCTTTTCATAACCGCTGTGTGGCGCTGAATCCCTCCACCTCTCCACGTGGACGTCTTCCACCCTCGTGTTGTCTCACAACCTGTGCAGCGATGGGAGATATGGCGGAGGAGGGTGTATAAAGACCAGAATGCAGACCAGAGCCCTCTCAGCCCCGTGAGCCGCCGAGGATCTTGTTGCGCCAGTGAGCGCAACAAGCCTGCATCCTGTACTCATTCCCTGCCTTTATCTGCACTCTCGAGACAGCTGCCACCGGCGGTTGAACCAGAACGGCTGGTATACCTGACCTATCGTTTTCCCGCTTTTTCTTTTAGTTTTCTTCCTCTGCATAAAACACGGGCGGATCATTTTCAATAGCGCCCGATGAGTCAAGCCCAGCTGCGCGTTGTTCCTCGATATTAGGTGACCGGGGAGGGGGGGGGTGGGGGGGTGGGGGATCACAATCAAGCACCCACACCCATTCCTACCATTGTTCCCCTAGCCTTTCACTGAGTCACCGCGATGTGTTTAGTGGGCGTCCGGGTAAAAGGAGCTGCCATATTGTCATGGCGGCTAACGGTTGGGGCTTGTACCTCATGCATAGTTGCTGTGGCTGAACCGCGCAAACCAAAGTTCCACACCAATGTGACGAGACAACGTTGACTATAAACGCCAACGTTGACTATAAACGCCAACGTTGACTATAAACGCCATGGCCGCATCACCGGCGACTGTAAATTCCGCTTAACCGTAAGTGCTAAAGGTGTGGTTAACTGTTGAACCGAGCAGAAGATGGGTGGGTGGAGATAGAAGTGGGTGGGGCAGAGTCTTAGGTGTCACCCCCCACCCCCTCCTCCAGTGGAGAGCAGCGGCGCGGTGTAGGAAAGAACTGTTGGACCAGTTTGGACACCACCAGGAAGGCTGCAGATTCGCACGGGGAGAGAAATACACATGTACAAACACAGAGCCAGCGTACTCACGTACACACACATCGCACACACAAGCAGGATTCCATATGGCAAATACTTTATACATACAGGTCGTTATGCAACGTCTCACTGGCTGCCCTGTAGCGCTGCGGTTGCACGTCACACTACACATGCTAACAAAGTGGCGTGTTTTGTTGCTTCTGTTCAAAAGTGATGTTTTTATTTTATTTTGTGCTGCAAAATCACCGCTGCGGAAATCATACAGAGAATCGTATCTCTTCTTAAGTACTCCTGCTGTCGCAAATGTTCAAAAAGTCACGCTTGAGACATAAGAGTCCTATTACAGGAGAAAGGATTGCTGTATCGCTCTGTCTTCCAGAGGCAGCTCGCTAGCTCGCAACAAAACCCTGCAACAAAAGGTGAACGCAACAAAGGCACTGTGGTGTTGAGCGTATAATGTGGTGTTGGTATGTATTACATGAAGCTTCCTGGTGCCTCCTCCACTCCACCACAGCCAGCCTCCAACTCAACAGTCCCAAAGGTCTGGACATGGCTTTTTTTGTTCTTTCTCCCCGTAAAATCCACATGTATGCATAATGTGGGATATTTTCTTAAAGAGGATGACTAAGGGCATGTGGAAAATGAAATACGCGCTCCGATTTGCCAGCGCGTATAGAATCATTGGTGTCAAACCTGGGATCTTCAATTAAAGATATTAAAAAGCAATCTGCGTTCCTTAATAACGCCCCGGCCTCCTAGCGGAGGGCATTAAGGGTGAGAAGTCACGAGGGTGAAGCGGCCCATGCTTCTTTAATCGTCCCCCCAGAAGTATCTGAAATAGGGCTGGGCTGTCAGTGGCCCCCTTAATATGAACAGGGACCGAAATGAATGTTGGGCACATGGTGATCAGAAGCGATGACCTCTTAATCGTTTAGTTATATCTCCATATTTCCTTCTGGAACCTTGTTTCGTTTTCTTCTTTTTTTCATGTATCAGACAAGGTCACGACATCCCTCCCTTGTTCCCTTTTCTGCGGTTCGCTCGCCCGCCTTTTGCTGTCTCTCGCTCATTCCGTTCCCCCCCCCCCCCCCCCCCCCCCCCCCCCTTCCCCTCCAAGCCGAGTCGTCGTCCTCATCTCTCACTGTCTGCGGCCGTTACTGACGGATGGCTCCTTAATGCGCCAGCCCATTAGTGACGAAGCGGGACTCTTTGATTAGGTCGGCCCGCCGTCTCGCTCCACAGGGCGACGCCTCGCGGGCCCCTCGTCTACTGCTCGTGGCACACCGCCTGCGTGTGCGCGTGCGTGCGTGTGTGCGTGCGTGCGTGTGTGTGCGTCAGAAGTCGGTCGCCTTACGTCTTGTTCTTCCCTCTCTGTTTGTCTGTCACCCGTCACAGGAGCACTCTGCGCTGTCGACCAATGGACGGTGCCACGGTGCCACGCCCTCCGGCCGCTTCAGCGTGGACCGGGAGCGGCTGAAGAGGCTGGGGCTGGGGATCGCGCTGGCGGCCGCCATCTTGGCCCTGCTCCTGGAAAAGTTGTACTGAGGCAGACGCGCGAAAACACAAGCGCCACGACGACGTCGACGACGACGACGACGACGACAGCAGCATCCTCCGAAGGCAGCGGAAACATCACAGGATTCAGGCGCAAAGGAGGACTTCTTATCCAAGGTCGCGTTCACCTTACCTGTACGCAGGTGGGCGCTGAGTGGTAGCACCGTTGTCAGGTGTAGATATGCGTAGTCCGTTTGTTTTTCATTTTCTTTGTCTCCTTTAATGTCGGTGCGTCCTTCCAATATGCGCCGTATATCTTTGTTGCTTGTTTTTTTAAGCGGAGCCTAAAGCAACCATGGAGACACATCATATAAACCTATAAAACATGCAGAGGGCGGCCCTATCAGTTGTTTTAAAGTTTTACTGTATAGTTTTGTGGTTTTTGGTCTATTTACATGCTTTCACCTTCCAAAATGTTTCTCTTCTACACTGAGCTGTTTTGGAGAAACTAAAGGATTTAAACCCATGTGCTTTCCATAGTGCTTTAAGGTTTTACTATAATGTTTTGTGGTTTTCGGTCTATTTACATGCTTTGACCTTCCAAAATGTTTCTCTTCTACACTGAGCTGTTTTGGAGAAACTAAAGGATTTAAACCCATGTGCTTTCCATAGTGCTTTAAGGTTTTACTATATTGTTTTGTGGTTTTCGGTCTATTTACATGCTTTGACCTTCCAAAATGTTTCTCTTCTACACTGAGCTGTTTTGGAGAAACTAAAGGATTTAAACCCATGTGCTTTCCATAGTGCTTTAGGCCCCGGCTGGACGTGCTGCTTCATAGATCAATCTGACATGATCCACACATGGAGATCTATTTCCACGTGTTTGTTTGTGAGGCAGAGAGACTATGTTAAGTTTTGCCATGAAAACTAGATTGTGTGCTTCCATGTGTGTACCATGGTGAAGTTGAAGAGCTCTGGAAACAGAAGTGTGTTGTCGTTAAAGGTGATAAAATGAAAAGAAATAACATAAAAATATTTATTTTGACCACAGGGACAAAACCAGTGTGATTGCTACCCTTGTTATCTAACGTGACATATAACCTTATTTTACGATGTTCTTTATAGGATTTTCAATTAAAACATTTTTCCCGCCTTCATGTCAAGTAGAGTCTGCGCCAACTCCTGCCAAGGCAGGTTGAAGGTGGTGGTGGTGGACCGTTGTGCTTGCCGCTCTAACTCGCTCTAATTGCCGCTCTAACAGGAGAAGTTTCTCTGCTGCCATAGCCATGTGGTCTGGGTTCAGGGTAACACCAGTCTCAGGTGCCAGCCTTGTCCACGGCAGGTCATGGTGGTACATCAGCCTGTGATGCTGTTCTTCTGTTCTGGGGTTTGTTTTTATTTCTTGTCTTCAACGTCGATGCTGAAGTAGCACATGCAGGGTTTTTTTTGTCGGATGTGCCTGTAATTTAGATTGATTAAAACAGAATCCGGTTTCAATTTCAACCTGTGTCCTGTTTTTCTTTTTTTCTTTCTATGGTCCTTCTGTCTCTCTCTCTCTCTCTCTGTCTGTGTTTCCGTCCCTCGTGACTCTGTCTATCTCTCTCTCGTCTGTCTGTCCGTCCCCCTCCACACTAGGGCCTCATCTTCAGGTAAAAGAAAACCTCCCAATATATGTGGCCCACACTTTAGCGACGTGTGTGTGTGTGTGTGTGTGTGTGTGTGTGTGTGTGTGTGTGTGTGTGTGTGTGTGTGTGTGTGTGTGTGTGTGTGTGTGTGTGTGTGTGTGTGTGTGTGTGTGTGTGTGTGTGTGTGTGTGTGTGTGTGTGTGTGTGCGCGTGCGTGCGTGCGCACATGTAGGAATGCTGCTGTGAGGGTTTTCCTACCCTCGGAGCCTTCTTGTGTTTCCAAACGTCTGCAGTGACGGGTCTCATCCCCCAGGGATACATGTCGCCGCTGGCTCCTTGTGATGCTTCCCTGTGTGTGTGTGTGTGTGTGTGTGTGTGTGTGTGTGCGTGTGCGTGCGTGCGTGCGTGTGTGCGTGCGAGCATGCCGCTATACCGTCTCGTGTCTGGTGCACACGTTTTATTCCCTCCATGTTTAATTTAGCAGAAGGCGCGTGTGTCGTCTGTTGCGGTTGACAGCGCCGATGCGGGAGGGGGGGGGGGGGGGGGGAACTTCCCCTCTCTACCGCTCTCTCGGAAAGCCCTGAGTTTTACGGTATGTACGTCTAACTGAGGGCCTGTTTGAAAGCCCCACAAGCGACACACACACACACACACACACACACACACACACACACACGCGCGCGCGCACGCTTCCTACACTTCCTATACGTCCTACACGGTTATTCCTGTGGAGTAAACGGTTCGTGGAACACACAGCACATCGACACACACTCCAGAGGCCACGCTTTGTATCAAGTCGCGAAAACGATGCACATCAACAGGCGAAGTTGTGCACAAAAGCATCGCACAAAAACAGTGCGCACACGCTCACCGACACAGACCAAAGCTTTACGTTATCCGATCAAATGACGCGTGTCACACACACACACACACACACACACACACACACACATCCCCTAGATTCGTATTATGTGATCAAATGATGCGTGTCGCTAAGATGCTTGTTACACCCCGGCAGAGCGGCCCATATTCTTCTCCTGCCATCCGTGCTGCGCGGCACGCTGCTTTGATGCTTTGTAAGCATTTCCTCACAGTGTATATGTCACTCACACACCGCATTGTGCTCCAATGGAATATGGAATACAGCATTCTGGGTTCCATAACCCCTCCCGTTGCCATTTAGTTTGGTTTGTTGCTCATTAAAAAAAAACGCAAAACTCAAAACTGGCCGAATGTTGGTGCGGTGTTGGGGGGAGGGGTACAGGCTTTCTTGAGAAAATGGCGACGGGCCGTTACCGTGTTCGCGCACGAGGAAGAGAGGAAGTGTAACAATAAAGAACACTGATATTTCATTTTTTTTCTTCCGTCTTTCAAGGAGTTATGTATTTCTGATCCCAAGTGGCCTGACTTTCATAAGCGGAAGGCAAGGCACAAAGCGACAGCAATGGCAGTGTGAGACACTTCGTGTGATACGGCGTAGGGGGTTGATGTGATGATCGATGTGCACATCCCTTTTTACATGTCGTTGGCGACGCATAGAAAACCAGGCATTTAAGCGTGGGCCATTTTTTTTGGGGGGGGGGGACTTTCCACTCCAAAATGTGTTCACACTTTGAAAAATAGAAGAAACTGGAGAAACCCTGTTCCCACATAAGGATAAACCGTGAAAAGCAGGCAGGTAGCTGTCAACTATCTGCCCTACTAGAGAGTCCAAAACATATAGTTAAAGTGATAACTCAATATTGTGCACAGGGCTTGTGCATCAGAATGTATCATGGGATTATTAATTTTTTTGGTGTTACTTCGCCATTTTGTGAGGACTCAAGAGAGTTGTAGTACTGTAAACTCCTAAATTATTATATATATATATATATATATATATATATATATATATATATATATATATATATATATATAAATACCGTAAAGTAGGCTAATAAAAAAAAATTGCCACGTCTCCATGAAAAACATTTTGGACGTTTCAAACACAACAATGTCGCCCCATAATGACAAATCATTTCATAATTACCTACTTAACATTGACCAAAAAAACATTACTACCAACACAATAACTAACATTCCAATGCTTCCATGCTTCCAAAATGGTCATTGCGAGGTGACGACGTGATGTATAATCCCTTTAACATCGGACTGACTGTGATTCAGTCAAAAACAGTCACTGTGACTGTGACTGTTTTTACATTTTTAACACCTCACTGGAGACATGCCACGTGCCAGCCTGCTTCAAGTCCTCAATAATCATTCCTGTTCCCAAGAAGCCAAGGACCACAGGACTTAATGACTTCAGACCCGTCGCCCTGACCTCTGTGGTTATGAAGTCCTTTGAGCGCCTTGTGCTTTCTCACCTCAAAGACATCACCGTCCTGCTCCTGGACCCCCTACAGTTTGCCTACAGAGCCAATAGGTCTGTAGATGATGCAGTCAACCTGGCCCTCCCATTACATCCTCCGGCACCTGGACTCCGCAGGAACCTATGCCAGGATCCTGTTTGTGGACTTCAGCTCTGCCTTCAACACCATCATCCCGGCTCTGCTTCAGGAGAAACTCTCCCAGCTTGGTGTGCCTGACTCCACCTGTAGGTGGATCACTGACTTCCTGTCTGACAGGAAGCAGTATGTGAAGCTGGGGAAACATGTCTCCGACTCACAGACCATCAGCACCGGATCCCCTCAGGGCTGTGTTCTTTCTCCTCAGCTCTTCTCCCTGTATACCAACAGCTGCACCTCCAGTCACCAGTCTGTCAAGCTTCTGAAGTTCGCGGACGACACCTCCCTCATCGGACTCATCTCTGATGGAGACGAGTCCGCCTACAGGTCGGAGGCTGACCACCTGGTGAAGTAGTGCAAGCAAAACAACCTAGAGCTCAATGCTCTAAAGACAGTGGAGATGGTTGTGGACTTCAGGAAGAACCCAGCCCCACCTGCCCCCATCACCCTCTCTGGCTCCACAATCAACATTGTGGAGTCTTTCCGCTTCCTGGGAACTATCATCTCCCAGGACCTCAAGTGGGAGCTGAGCATCAGCTCCCTCGTCAAGAAAGCACAACAGAGGATGTACTTCCTGCGGCAGCTGAAGAAATTCAACCTGCCAAAGACAATGATGGTGCACTTCTACACAGCCATCATTGAGTCCATCCTCACATCCTCCATCACCACCTGGTACGCTGCTAGCACAGCCAAGGACAAGGGCAGACTGCAGCGTGTCATTCGCTCAGCTGAGAAGGTGATTGGCTGCAATCTGCCGCCGCTCCAGGACCTTTACGCCACCAGGACTCTGAAGCGTGCAGGAAAGATTGTGGCTGACCCCTCCCACCCCGGCAACAATCTCTTTGAGCCACTCCCCTCTGGCAGGAGGCTGAGGTCCATCAGGACCAAAACCTCTCGTCACAAGGACAGTTTTTTCCCCTCCGCCACTAGCCTTATTAACAAGGCCCGGAAACCACCCTGACTCTCTCCACACCCCACCCCTGGCTCTACATGCCACTGTACTTAATCTGCTCTTGTAAATCTAAATTGTGTGTATATATTTATACATATATTTATACTTATTTTGTTTGTTCTGTTTAACCTGCAATAGAGAACGTGACGTGCACCTACATCACCAAGACAAATTCCTTGTATGTTTAAAAAACGTACTTGGCAATAAAGCTTTTCTGATTCTGATTCTGATTCAGCAGAAGAGCGACACATCAGAAAATCCAGCTAATCAAGAGGGGCTTTATTTTCACGTCTCACAGATTGAGTACTAAACGTTATCTTCACACGTTACTGTTTTTACAAACCCGACCAAACCGACTCCTCTTCAAAAACATGAAATCACTGCTTCTTGCAGTAAAAGAGCCGGCAGGTGTTGCTGTGGAGTCTGCACATGAATAATTGAACCTACACTATGCAACTTTTTCAGTGCATCCATCACTTTTGTTCAATGGTTGGGTTCATAAATCTTGCAAAATGTATTAAGGTCAATTGAAAAACAGCCTTATCCAGCCTGATCTTTGAACTGCTGCTGTCAAGGATTTCAGTGTTGAAATGTACATATTCATTCTATATTTTTTCATCTTTGGTTGAGTGAAATGGCAGTTATGATGGGAGATGCAGGATTAAAAAGATCAACTGGTCTCCATAGTGTCTTAACAGATGGAAACCATCAGGACTACAGTAAACAAGTCATATACTTTAAAATACTGCTAATGTTAAAAACACTGCTAAACTCTGAAACAGTCCTTCATTTTGTATCTTAATGCTGCCTTTTCCTCTTGCTACAGGAGCAGATTACATATTTTCTGTGAAAAAGTCTGTACAGTTAGTGTGTGTGTGTGTGTGTGTGTGTCTGTGTCTGTGGAGCTCATCAACACATAGCTCCAGGGCAGGCACATTGTAACTGCAGTGACTGACAGTACCTTGCATCTGAGTCCCTGACTGCAAGACTGTCAGTTAATAATATATGTGTGTGTGCATACATTTAACATGTCCCCGAACCTAGTTTTTGCCTGAATGCAGAATGCCATCCCTAATTATAAGCAACCACCGAAGCATAAAAAAGCAGTGCACACACACACACATATGGAATATGAATATAGAAATAAAATGTTCGCCATAGAAGACACTATTTGAAGAAACTCTGCAGCATGCAAGACAGGTTTATGAGACCCCATACCTTGACTTCTGCCATGGGCTTCGTGGAAATTGCTTCACATGCGATAGTTGCCAACTGCCTCCAAGCATCGCTGTGCCTTCACTCAGATTTTCTTGAATTATGCACACAAACCTTAAAGGGATATAAATATCACTGTTTACCGTCCCTGTGAGTTTAGCCCGGCAGGAACCCCACCATTCCCTATTTAGCATGTTAGCTGCCACCATGTATTCTTATTGTTTGTATTTGAGAAATATCTTAATGTTTATGTACCTGCAACGTGTCCTACCTTCCTCCGAGCTGAAACTACACACACGGTTTTAATTTAAGCAAAAAACAACAACATTTAAATGAAGCTAATGGAAAGTGGCTAACTGCCTCTTTGTTAGCTCTCTAAGGCTGCTATGACATTTCTACCCATACACAGTACAGCACGGTACGGTACGGTACAGGACAGAATAGCACAGGGGCCCCGTTTAGCACACTGTTCCCCACAATCCCTCGTGACACTGAGGGAAAAATGACTTGGCAAGCATATCCAGGTCCAAACAAATGTGCGTGCATTTTGCTGATTCTATGGGCTGTGTGTCCTGGAGAGGAAGTTGTGTGTGTGTGTGTGTGTGTGTGTGTGTGTGTGTGTGTGTGTGTGTGTGTGTGCGCGTAAGAATTTCATGCTGTAGTCTTTTCCACCGCTCGGTGACAGCTTCGTGTAACTCGAGTACATAGTTGTTGTCGTGTGTTTATCTATATGAGCTTATGTCTGAAGTAATAATAAAAAAAAAACGATTAACTGACAATGCGTCGCTTATGCAAAGCACTCTGGGAACTCGCCGCCTGATTGTCTCCAGTGAGCGGCTTGGTGCCTTGCCAGTACTGTGTGTGTGTGTGTGTGTGTGTGTGTGTGTGTGTGTGTGTGTGTGTGTGTGTGTGTGTGTGTGTGTGTGTGTGTGTGTGTGTGTGTGTGTGTGTGTGTGTGTGTGTGTGATGTTGTGTTATGTTACTGGGTCTGGTTTTGACTTTGAACAACTGAGGGCGTTTGGATTCTCCAGAGTAGACATGGGGCCAAAGCAAACATCTTAACTCCCAACAAAGCAATTTAACAGAGTGACTTTAATGCCCTCTGATAATCAACACGCCACTTAATTTCCACTGGGTCATATTTCTATGTTTATATATAATTTTTAAGTTGTTAATTTAAAGATGTATTCCAGACTTTAAAAGATGATGTGTTCACTAGTAGAGTAAATAGGATTAATTATTTGCATAATGTGTGTATGGGGTTATACTTTATATTGAATTGTGAATTGGTAAAGACCTCAGTGCGTGTATTTTCTGGGCAAGATTGTAGAATGTAAATCAATCCTAAATTAAATCTTTCATGCATTCTGAAAAATATCTTTTAGTTTTTTCCTTCAGCAAATAAGTTAGGAACCTTTCTAGAATAGCCTTCAAGGGATCCTTGAAAGGACTCTTTAGTTCACTATATATCACCTGCTTCTCTCTTAAGAATGGAGAGAGCGGGGGTCCAGACTCTGATGAAGGACAGGGAGTGGGGGTCCAGTCTATGATGGAGGCCAGGGAATGGGGTCCAGTCTATGATGGAGGCCGGGGAGCGGGGGTCCAGTCTATGATGGAGTCCATAGAGCGGGGGTCCAGTCTATGATGGAGTCCATAGAGCGGGGGTCCAGTCTATGATGGAGGCCATAGAGCGGGGGTCCAGTCTATGATGGAGGCCATAGAGCGGGGGTCCAGTCTATGATGGAGGCCGAGGAGCGGGGGTCCAGTCTATGATGGAGGCCATAGAGCGGGGGTCCAGTCTATGATGGAGGCCATAGAGCGGGGGTCCAGTCTATGATGGAGGCCATAGAGCGGGGGTCCAGTCTATGATGGAGGCCATAGAGCGGGGGTCCAGTCTATGATGGAGGCCGAGGAGCGGGGGTTCAGTCTATGATGGAGGCCGAGGAGCGGGGGTCCAGTCTATGATGGAGGCCGAGGAGCGGGGGTCCAGTCTATGATGGAGGCCGGGGAGCGGGGGTCCAGTCTCTGATGGAGGCCAGGGAGCAGGGGTCCAGTCTCTGCTGATGGAAGACACCTGAGCAGTGAATCAGGTGTTTTGTCACCAGAGTTTTAGACCCTCAGAGTTCCTTCCTTGCAAAGGTAGGGTTGTAAAAACAAATCTTCTTCTCAAGCCGTAGTTTGGTTGTAATAAACATTTACGCTGTGTCGTTATGTTGCTCTATAGGGTTATGGTTGTCGGATGCAACTCTTCCAATAAAGAATTCAATGTGTAAGACACAATTCGTTTTTTTTCTTTGGAATTTAATTCATACCACCACATTGTGATGTAATACTGAAATAATGAGGTAATTAATAGTGGGTTTATGTAAATAAAAAGCCAGTTAGACAAAGCTTATATTTTGCATTGGATAATAATCGAATAAGCTTTCGAAATAAAATAAAAACCTAAATAAAGGGATGCAAATGTATGATCATTTCATTTAATTCAAAATCAGAAAGACAAATATTTTTGGTGGTTAATAAAGTGTAGCTTCCCTTCCATTGCTGTTTAAATGTTTTGTAATTGACAGTAAAATCTGTTTATGGATATATGGACACAAACAATATACATAACTATTACCATAGTCAACATTTTAAGAGAACATCCTACATGATATCATGACCTGATGAGGGTTGTTGAGGAAAGAGATATGATTAACTAATATCATGGCTCTATTAACATTTCAATGTTGTGATCTGACACATCTCACATTATGCTCACCATTGTAATATTTTTTTTAACAATTCTGTCAAACATAGAAGACACATAAGTACACTATATTGCCAAACGTATTGGGACACCCCTCCGAATCATTGAATTCAGGTGTTCCAAATACTTCCATGGTCACAGGTGTATAAAATCAAGCACCTAGGCATGCAGACTGCTTCTACAAACATTTGTGAAAGAATGGGTAGCTCTCAGGAGCTCAGTGAATTCAAGCGTGGTACCGTGATAGGTTGCCACCTGTGGCAATAAGTCCATTCGTGAAATGTCCTCACTACTAAATATTCCACGGTCAACTGTTAGTGGTATTATAACAAAGTGGAAGCAATTGGGAACAACAGAAACCCAGCCACGAAGTGGTAGGCCACGTAAAATCCCAGAGCGGGATCAACGCATGCTGAGGCGCACAGTGCGCAGAAGTCGCCAACATTCTGCAGAGTCAATAGCTACAGACCTCCAAACTTCGTGTGGCCTTTAGATTAGCTCAAGAACAGTGCGTAGAGAGCTTCATGGAATGGGTTTCCACGGCCGAGCAGCTGCATCCAAACCTTACATCACCAAGTGCAATGCAAAGCGTCGGATGCAGTGGTGTAAAGCACACCACCACTGGACGCTAGAGCAGTGGAGACGTTTTCTCTGGAGTGACAAATCACGCTTCTCTGTCTGGTAATCCGATGGACGAGTCTGGGTTTGGCGGTTGCCAGGAGAACGGTACTTGCCTGACTGCATTGTGCCAAGTGTAAAGTTTGGTGGAGGGGGGATTATGGTGTGGGGTTGTTTTTCAGGGGTTGGGCTTGGCCCCTTTGTTCCAGTGAAAGGAACTGTTAATGCTTCAGCATACCAAGACATTTTGGACAATTTCATGCTCCCAACTTTGTGGGAACAGTTTGGGGATGGCCCCTTCCTGTTCCAACATGACTGCGCACCAGTGCACAAAGCAAGGTCCATAAAGACATGGATGAGCGAGTTTGGTGTGGAGGAACTTGACTGGCCTGCACAGAGTCCTGACCTCAACACGATAGAACACCTTTGGGATGAATTAGAGTGGAGACTGCGAGCCAGGCCTTCTCGTCCAACATCTGTGCCTGACCTCACAAATGAGCTTCAAGAAGAATGGTCAAAAATTCCCATAAACACACTCCTCAACCTTGTGGACAGCCTTCTCAGAAGAGTTGAAGCTGTTATAGCTGCAAAGGGTGGGCAGACTCCATATTAAACCCTACCGATTAAGAATGAGATGTCAATAACCTTCATGTGCATGTAAAGGCAGGCGTCCCAAATAGGCAATATAGTGTATATACTGGAGGTCTACATTTACTAAAACGAGTTAATGTTGTGCCAAATATAGATCAAATCAGTGAGTGAGATAGATTATAAGTAAATGCTGTTTTTCTTATTTAGTTTGTCATTGCTTTACCACTTGGTTGTGTTACCAAGTTTTTGTAAATGTATTTAAAAATGCAAATTTCAAGATTGTCTATCTCCATTCAACAAGAAAAAAAAATATATATATTTTTTTTTTGTGTGTTTTTCTGGAAACCACAGATCTGTTGAAATGTTGCCTTAACAAGATACCACTATACTCTCCTTGTTGGTCGCTAGTGGTCCCTTTTTCTGATCATCACAAATGGCACATACGCTTTCTTCTGACTTGTGAAAGTCCCCAAGTGGCTATTTTTCGTTAAATTGCCTCCTATCGTGAATGCATTCTCGCAAGTAGTATACGACATTATTCGACATTCGGAACTAAACTCTGACTCCATTCCCATGTTGTTTTCTGCTTGTCACTCAGGACATTTCCTTATAAATGTCAGCAGCACTTTGACATAACCTGCTTCACAATTTCGGCAGAACAGCCCACAGCCCTGATTGCCAATTACACCCCCCTCTGATGCTCTGATGGGACTTTGTCATAAAATCTTTATAATCAAGGGGGAAAATCAATGGAGCTATGTTTAGACTCCATACAGGGAGTTTGTCTGTCTTTTGCAGACATGTTGAACAAGTAACACACACCGAGGTCGCTGGCCATAGGTGCCGTCCACAACGCTAGATTTACACATGAGCAGCAACACATCTTACTCTCGCCATGCAAGTCTACCAACTAGAGTGAACCATTGCTAGCCAAAATTGATTAGCCACAAGCAAGAAATAATAAATCGGTTGGTCTTATCGCAAATTGCGATGAGTTTCCAACCCTTTCACATTCGTTTTTAATCAAACTCACTTAAGCTGCAATGCCAGTATTTGGGGTCTACATATCTGTCCATTTTGAGTGACCTTTGGCCATTCTTCTTGGCGGTGGCAGCGTTGCAAGGCTTTGACTCGACATTCACCTTTCAGCAGTTGAACTTTAGTCTTGTGCTTGGCATCATTTTCTAGCTCAAAGCTGAACCTTCTCCCAGGCTTCAGGTTATGAAACTGGTTATCCTGCAGCAGACCTATTTCCCAGTAATTATTTGTAAATTTTCTTACACAAACGTGACAAAATCACAATGGGAACTCTATGTAGAATCGTTGGCACTGCAGGATTAAATGGTTGGTCTATTCAAACTCATTCTATGACATTCAAATGAAAATTGGCTGATGGTGTGTGATGACTTCAAAAGCATGAGTGCCCCCAAAGAGTAACTTCTCACACAGCCAGAAACAACAGGCCAGATTGTGTAAAGTCAAATACTGCCACACTGATGGGCTGCCTCTTGTGTAGAATATAATTAGTTCAGGCATTACATTGGACCAACAGTAGATATAGTCAAGAAAAAGAGAAGGAAAACCCTAGAGGAAACATTCTAGAGAAGACAAATAACACTTTTCCAGCACACAGCAATCAGAAGAAGCTGCAACCAAACAAGACGTATGACACAGTGATTCTATCTGCACCTTCCCACTTCCTCCTTTCTATTTTGTTAATCTCTCTCTCTCTCTCTCCTCCCCCCCACCCCTTCACTTTGATAGCCAAACAGATAGATGGTAAACCCAGAGGTGAGGTGAACGTGAGAGCAACAGAAACTGAGATATAAATAATCCTAATAAATAAACGAACAACAATCAGACTTGAGAATGCGAGAAACAAGCAGACGAAAAAGCTCATGCATTTACTAGAAAAGAAATCCAAGACGGTGTTTCTAGGCAGTGATGGTACACAGGAGTTTGCGCTCTGTGCTTTCCCACAATCCTTTCCCCGTTTTCATTTTTTTTCTCCAAGAGAGGCAATTACAATTTCACAGGTTGAAATTAAAATCCCCTGTGGTATGGGGATGGTTGTGTGATTGTGTGCTTGTTGGGGGTTTAGGGCGTTTGGTATGTGCACATAAATGTTTTCACATGATCGTGTGTGTGTGTGTGTGTGTGTGGGGGTGTGTGTAAGGGCTTCATACCATGAGATGAGTGCAAACACATACTGTCAAAGTGAACTGAGGGTGTTTATAGGGCTAAGCTAAAAAGAAAATCATGGCAGAGGAAGAAGGGGAGTTGGGGGGGGGGGATATCTCAATCCACCCACTCCTTCTTTTTTCTTCAACGAGGAAACAAATTCCTTGAATATTAATTGCCTGGCTCATTCTCGCCTCGCGATCAGCTCAATTGTCAGTAATGCGGCTGCAGAAGTACCCTCTAAGCCTACATACTCTCTCTCTCCCTCCTCCCCACTCTAATACTATCTCTCTCGCTCTTTCTCTGGACTCTCTTTACTGTATTGACTGTCCTCTCTACGTTCTACATGCATATAGGCCGATTTTTATTTAAGATGAATGCGCAGACAGCTGTGAGAGAAGTGTGTGTGTTTTGTGTGTGTGTGTGTGTGTGTGTGTGTGTGTGTGTGTGATTAGAGGGAACCAGACAAACAAAAGGTGAAAGTATCTCAAACCTCTCCTGCCATAAAAGTTAAGTAACAGCAGATGGTGGGTTCAGTCGCACTGGCCCAGTGCCAAGGTCTCAGTGACAGGGTCTCTCAGTAACACACACACACACACACACACACACACACACACACACACACACACACACACACACATAAGATGAGATGATGAGACACTTTACAATAAGACATTGTTAAACTACAAAAGGGAACAATGAAAGTCAACTTAAAAAGTAATTGACAAACACACACACACACACGCAGCAGATATTTGACGTGTCCCTTAACTGCCACCCCCATTATTTTGCTTACTCTTTCGATTAGACACACACACACACACACACACACACACACACACACACACACACACACAGAGCAGAGTTAAGTAATTTTATGAAATATTAATCTAGCGTCAGACACTATTAGATTACTATCAACCCAACTTGCTGACCTGTGCGTTCCACCGTAGCTCCACGATGCCACGGCTGCTGCATTAAACATATGGGATACACAATCTAAGTGTGTGTGTGTGTGTGTGTGTGTGTTTTTGCGTCCACCCGTGTGTTACGCACACACTCTGTAGCGCTAAAGGCGTTTAAGTGTGAAAGCGTTTTCTAAATTGCTCCTAAATTGCTCTGGGGAAGGGTTGGGTGGATGTATGCCCTGCATGGATAATGCAGAGAACATCCGTCTTTCTACCCACAAGGTGTTGAGGATGATACTACAGACACAGACACACACACACCCACACCCCCCCCCCCCCCCACACACACACACACACACACACCCACCCACACACACCCCCCCCCCCTACACACACACACACACACACACACACACACACACACACACACACACACACACACACACACACACACACACACACACACACACCCCCACACACACACACACACACACACACACTCCTTTCCCTGCCTGTATGCAACTTTTATTTTTTTATCAGGACGTCATTGACACAGACGTTCAGGCGTTCTCGGCTTCAAATTGGGGACTCTGAGCACTGATTTGCTTGCAATCCTTCTAGGCCCCATAAGCCGTACTCATCCCAGGCACACGTTGTGCTTGGATACCACAATCAGCCCCGAGTATGTTTGTGCAGCGCTGAATCACAGTCTCACAGTCTCGGAGGGCTCTGTGAGCCCACGCTCAATATGAAGACCTTCCACTGGTTCTCACAAGGGCAGCGGAAGACATAGTAAAAGATGCATCCATGACAAAGTGTGGGACCAAAACGCAGCGAATGGAGTGAGATCCTGCGGGCAGGATGACGAGGGGTCGACATTTGCTCAATTTCTGCCTTGATTTAGAAGGAGTCCGAGTCTAAACGTCCACTAAAAGGTAATTCCAGCCTGACCCTTGACCGTATTGTTTTGACTTATTCCTTTTACATTGTTGCTAAACAAACAAGGTAAACAAACTTTTAACTCTGTTCCTCACTCTACTTCTACTATCTCTCTCTCTCTCTCTCTCTCTCTCTCTCTCTCTCTCTCTCTCTCATCTCCTTGTCTCTTTTTTTGCTCTTGTTACAGTTTGGCTTTCCGATCTCCGATCCTGTCTGAAAGAAGATAATTCTGTGTGACTCTCCCCCCCCCTCCCCTTCCCCATCCCCTCTCCCCCTCTCCCTTCTCTCTGACGAGGTCTGCTCTCGCCAGCCAGGTTTAATCATGTTAGTCATGGTGCTGTAGATATATGGAGTCCTGCCTAATCTGTCAGACGCTGTTCCCGGGAGACTCATTCCCCAGATAGACCCTATGGAATCGCATGTGCACACGCACACGCACATGCACACTCACACACACCCACGTACACACAAACACACACACACACACACACACTGATGTTCATATGTACGCATGCACATAGACATATGTATGCACACACACACACACACACACAGATGTTTGTATGCACGTGTGCACATGCACGTATGAACGCACACACACACACACACACAAAACATGAAAACATACGTGTACACACAAGCACATACAGACACACACACACATACACTGAGACGTTTCTGAGAAAATCCTCCACATATGTGAACACACTGAGACCTACGATTTGTACTAGCCGCGAAAGCATGTCATTAAACGTGCTTGATTTGCACATGTTGAAGTCATACATAGACACACACACACACACACACACACACAAGCATTTAGAAACATAAATATAAACACCAGGGTACAATATACCTATTGGTGCACCTTTGCATTCTGCTCTGCTCGGTGGACCACTGTGCGTTACTGTACTGAGACCACGACTGAGCATCTACATCTTGCTGCAAAGCAGACCACTACTTGACGCTCGGCATACTGCATAAAAACACGGCAGGTAACGGCTAACCTTAGCCTCAGTTAATAGTACAATCGATTGGTGCACTGGTGTACAGCGAGTACATTTCCATGTTGTTTTGTGATTGTCATTTAATCAAATTGTTTCGTTTTTCTTTGCAAGCTGCAAAGAAATGTCTGATGTCTAGAGCTATGCAGAAAATACGATTGGGGATTTGGTTTTCAAAATAGCGCACGCTGTGTGCTTTGTGAGGCCCAGCTTGTCCAACAGGCCTGACGTGACTTGTGCATATATGTGTCAGTAAAAAAGAAAGACTGTGTGTGTGTTTGTGTATGTGCGTACATGCTCGTGTGGGTGTCCGTGTGTGTGTACATGCTTGTGTGGGTGTCCGTGTGTGTGTACATGTGTGTGTGTGTGTCCGTGTGTGTGTACATGTGTGTGTGTGTGTGTGTGTGTGTGTACATGTGTGTGTGTGTGTGTGTGTGTGTGTGTGTGTGTGTGTGTGTGTGTGTGAGATTTCCACATGTGCAAATCAAGCACTTCTGCTGACATACTTTTGCTTCTAGCACAAATTGTAGGTCTCAGTCTGTTCACATATGTGCACATGTGGAGGTTGTCTCAAAGCAATCTAAATGTGTGTGTGTGTGTGTGTGTGTGTATGGGTGTGTGTGCAGTTTTGCAACACACTATTGAATGCTACCTGCTTCGGATCTTTGATTTTGTATTGAAATAGTTAGTCATACAAGGACCGATTGATTACTAATTATTGCATGCCTCCTTCAAGGCAAAATTCAAAGGGCATTCACATCTGACTTCTGCATCTGATGTACTTGTAAGTGAAATAGGTCATT